>CM023864.1:36669219-37087209 GCA_013389735.1 Phaseolus lunatus | reverse complement strand
TCTTCTTTTTTTTATGTTTATGTTAGCTTAAAATGTCTCTACACTTATCATTTGATGTTCATCAATACGTACTAGACGAAGTGGAAAGTCTGCAGAGTGCTTTATCGTTTGTTAGAGGAAGCACTTGCACTTGCATGATCTGCTCCTGTTCTTTAGCACCTGTCACATGTAGTTGTGTCATGATTAATGTGTTGTTGGTTTAAACACTTAGTTTGTTGTAATTTTTCTCTAACAAATTGATGCTCTCAAGTCTCAATAGGAAAAACATGAAAACATAGATACAAGAGAACACTAATTACGTATTTGTGGAGATTTAAAACATTTCAATTAAAAGAATAATTCAAAAGTTTAAACAAAATATGGAACAATTAAGGCAAAAATAATCATTTGTATGTATAGAAAACAAGGAGGAAAATGAGAAGAACCTTGAGTTCGAGTTAGTAATATGAAATAGAGAGAGTTTACAAAGTGAAATAAATTAGTTTTTTTTCTTTAAGACTTACCAGGAAAGACAAAGAGTAGTTAGTTACCAAAGTGAATCAATGAGAATTTCTCTTCACAATAACGACACAACACAAGTAGGGTTTGGTTTTGGTTGCACACCATGAATTTCTCTCTCTCAACAAAGATGGATGAGGTGTAAGTGGGGTTTACACACTATGAAAAAAATTTCTTTTATACCTAGAAATTTATGTTGGAATTAATGACCTAAACAAGAGGGGGGGGGGGGGGGGGGCGTGAATTGTTTTAAGAAATATTTTGGTAAATACTGACTTAGAATGAAGATTTATGAAGATTTATAAATCAAGCAATCAGATCAGCCAAAAAAATCAAAATGTTTAAAACTGTTTTCAGAAAAACAACCGGTTAAAAATACAATTTAATCGATTGTTTATGGTAGTAGAAATAAAAACCCAAATCAAGCAATTTTAAATGAGTGAGAGAGACCGAAGATCTCACAAACAATTATACTGGTTCACTCCTTACCGGAGCTACATCCAGTCCCCAGAAAACCACTAGGTATTCCACTAAGTAATCAACAACAGATTACAAACACCACAACCTCAAAGAAGTGATCTTGACCACTCAAGAACACAGGCCCTCTTTGACTTTTCACACACAGTCAGAACAACTTCTGACTTTACAATTTCACAGATTACAAATATTCAAACTAAAAAACAATTACAAAAGTGTATAGAACAAATTACACCTGCTTATAGGAAATCACAGTTTGATCCTAATCCACTTTTAAACCAAAGCACAACCAAGGCAATCTTGCTTTCTTGAATCCAATCTTTCACAAATGAGTTTTTGAGTCTCTCTTTCTGTATCTTTAAAATAGGGAGGGTAATCCCAGATTTATAGCTCTTCAAACTAGCCATTTTAGACAGTTAAACACGAGCCAAAACAGTTTAGAATCAACTGAAAACAGATTTAACAGATTTAGGAAAAGCTGTTGAGAATTTCAAAAATCAATCGGTTGAATTGTTGAATCAACCGATTGAATTGGTTTGACATTTAAGTCAACCAAAGTCAAAGCAATTTGAAAACCCTTCAAACAAGTTGGGGGAAAAACAACCGATTAAAACGAGAAATCAACAGGTTGTTTTTCACTTAACTTTGAAAAAAACTTTTCTTTTTAAAACTTAGATTGATTCAGTTGTGAATTTGATTAAAAGTGGATTTAACAAATTCTAAACCACCTAGAACTAAACCCCAAACACAACAGCTCAATCTTCAAGCTATCTTCATGGATTTGGAGGCATCAAAGCTTTATTTTCAATAATTTAAACATTAAAAAGTCACTTTTGGGTTGGCCCAAATACTCACAAAGTCGTAACCCTCTTTGTGTATTCTTTGTGAATTCGACTAATACTATTTCTTTTGCCCAACTTTTTTCATCCACATTTACCCACTCATCTCAACCAAACCGATCATCCAACCATTTTTTTTTATAGATTTTCCATGTAAGGATGATTGATCTTTTTTCCTAGACTTATTACACGACAAAACCCATATATATAAGCATCTTGAATAAGATGATTTTGAGTAGTGTGTTTATCTTTTATTATGTGTCAGAGTTTATAGCAAAGTTTGATAACAATTAATCTATTGTGGAATTAACACACAAGTTCGCTAGATATTAAAAACATACACCACAAACAACATAAGAAACAAGAAAAAAAAAACAAAAAACAAGAAAAAAAGAATAAAACACACAAAAATTAATGTGGTTCAATTAGAATTTTAATAAAGTCCAATTTATGTTTATGGACAAACTATGAATAAGTTCTTATTTCTCACATAGTCCGATAAAGATAATCAGAGATTAAAGCTTAATTATTACTCTTTTGATATAGTGAATGTTTACTCACAATGTAATAAACATTTTTCAACTCTCTAATGTCATGTTGTACACAAACGTATCTACATAATCATGTCTATCACTCAACATAATTTAGTAACATACCCACATATCAACCCATTGATAACATACCTATGAGTGATCCATGGGTAAGCTACCCATTGAATAATTTGTTGGTAAAGTTGTCCATAAACAAAGATTCGTTAATAATGATTATGATGTCTAACGTTTTGACCATTTTTTTCCTGTAATAATCAATTATTGACAATTTTTTTTATATTGTCCACATATTTTAGTTGTTGATAATATATAAATTTCTTGTAATATAAAAATATAGTACAAGGGAAAAATAGTGTAACATGGGAGAAAATGAGATAAACTTTTACATTTAAATCTTTACTAAAAATAATGGTCAATATATAACCACCTAAAAGAGGTGGTTATTGTATCCTTTGCCTACAAAGTATATATAATTACCTTTAATGTTGCTTTTGAGAATTTTAGACACAGGTCAGTTTTCCAGTCTTGAATGTTTTATTTTTTTTATGTCTTTTGCCTATACTCTAATGTATACACAGAAAAACGTGAAAACCAAGAGAATAAAAAGTGAAAAACACACAAAACAAGGAACATTTTAAGATTCAGACTTCCTTCGGATCTGAGGAGAGATTTAAAAAGAAAGTTGTAAATATATATTTATATAATTAATTATTTGTAGTTTACTTTTTTACCCTTTTTATTTTAAACTCAAATTATTACTAATTTTATTTAAAATAAAATTACATAATTAAATATAATATAATATAATAAAAAAATAGAAAAATATGATAAAATAAAATTTAAAATTTAAAATATTAAATATTAAATGTTAAATAAATTTATGTTAGACAAATATATAATAATTATTAATTATAATAATTATTATAATAAAATTATAATTACAAATAATAATAATAATATAATAATAATAAAACAATAAATTTATATAATAATGATATTGATTATAAAAAAAATAAAGATAAAAATAATAATTTTATTTAATATAAAATAAGTTTTTATCAAATATTTAAATATTTTTTTATCAAATTTTATATATTTTGGTATTTTTTAAAATTAATATTTCACTAGAAATAATATTTTAATTAAAAATAATTATAATTTATAGATAAATCAATCAAATTAATTTTTCAACAATTTTTAAATAGAAAGGTAATTTTATAAACTTACAATTTTATTAATTAAAAAATAATAATTTTAATTATATCCATCACATTACTCACAAGCTCTCACAAACTTCTTTTACACTTTTTACTTTATTTACCTTAATCTAAACAATCTCACTTTCTTCATACTTTTTCTATAAATCATTTCAAATTCATTCTACAATCCAAACAAAACATAAAAAACATAAATGATGATATTCATACCTTAAATTTATCTTAGAAAACAGAGACACTCATGTCATTTGAAATAATCAAGAATGGTAGAATTATTAACCAAATAAGGATTAAAACCTCCCCAACACCATAATGACTTAGTTCTGACCACGTAACCTCCATCAACATCATCAAATACATTGGATTGCTCATCTATGAAATTGAATGGTTCTCCATGCAACGTTTATCGATCAAAAGACCTATATCTATGTTTAACAACTATACATTGTGCTAATAAGTTAATTTGTCTCCTTTAGAACAATTTGTGTAGAGAACAAGAGAAGAAAAATAAAGCTTTAAAATTACACTTGGATCTTGATTACAAGAGAGATATAAATATTTAGAAAATAAAAATAAGGTTTCTGTTCAACAATAACTACAAATATAAATTATTGATATTAATATGGTTTAATGCAATTGGTTGATAAGTAATTCTTTTTATAATATTAGAATGGTTCACCTTATGATTATGTGTACAGCAAACACTTTGTCAAAAAGAAAAAAAATTACTTGATCATCTCAATTTTTTTAAAGATATCATAATTTCTAAAATATTTTTTAAAATCTTTATCGAGCTCGAGAATATGGAGTTCTTCTTTGATGAGAACGGTCAATCTAAATTCCCCTTTTATTGGACCAAGACCCCAACCCAATTCAAATAGTGGCCTTGTTCGACTTCGACCACCGAGGAGTTGGAGGTCTATTCCGTGTTTGATAACCTACCGAGAAGGCTCCTTACCCAAAAGCTTTTAACTGTATATAAATCGTCTCAACACTGGAGTGATTTTCATGGTATTGTTTGCTTTGTTCATTGTCTCGGTCGGTTTATATCTTTTAACTAACTTGTCTTTATTTGATGCAGGTATAATGACTCAGATGGAACCCCAATCCGCTAACTTGTTGGCCAAGTTTCATGCCAAGGCCCTTCTCAAGGGTAAGGGGGTACCTGACCTTGGGCTCCCTTTAGCTGAAGGGAGTAAGAAGAAGAAAAGGAAAACGATCGCCTCCACAACTCGGTCACCGATGGAACCCCGAGGCATCCTCCTCCTGCCTCCCTTATCTGACTGGAGTCGCTCTCTTCGGCTGGTGTTGTTGCTGCCACTCTGCCATTGCTCGAGGGAAATGCCTAGGGATGCCAATGCAGACGGGCCATGTGGGCCCCGCTACCAAAAAGTGCGGGGTGGGCTCACTAATCTAGCCCGCTAACTTGCTTTGGCTTGTCCTGCATAAGCTGTAGCCAGCGCAGACCAACAGTAGGGTGGGGCGGGTTGGACCGTTAGCCCGCATAAATAAAAAAATAATTATTTTTTTTGTAAAAAAAAATCATACCCCATTTACCTGTTATTGCAGTGTGACTTTTATTTTATTTTTTAAAAAATTGAATTTAATGTACTAAAAGAAGGAATGTTTTATTTTAATCATTTAAAGGAGTTAGTATTAAGAGTGACATTGAATTTAGTTTTAAGTAAAGTCTTATATTTAAAATTTGTTAATAAAAAAAATAATATAAAGAAGAGATTTCAATAGGATAGTTAAAAAATTTAGTCATCTTCATGAAAATATTTTGTAGCAAAACTTTGAAAAGGTACTCTTATACATTTACATACAAATATAGGAAAAAATAGATGGAAAACAAAACTTTAATTATTTTCAATCAAGCCTTCTAACAATCCTCATACTTTAATTTATATTTTTATCTTAATTGAATGAATTGAAACACGGATAAAATTTTAATTTTTCAGTAATAGGAACAATTTTTTTTTTTATAATTAATGAAATTTTAATTTTTGAAAAAAAAATATTTTTCTTATGCGGGCTGGCCCGCGAGTTACCCTTTATAAATACATGAGGTAGGACACTCTAGTTATAGGAATGTGTGTCTTGGTAGGCAAGAAGGGAAAGGGTATTATTGTAATAAAAGAGGGGGCGGCCTAGGGTTTGACCAATGGTCAATGCCGCCCCTAGTCCTAGCTTCTAGAAGTTAGGGCTACATTTTATCCCTAATGAACTTGTCATGGCCCAATTTGATAAATACACCCCTCCTATTATGCTAATGGGACTCTACTCTACTGAAATTGAATACAAGGAAACTAGTTGGTGCTCAGCTCCCATGGCTTGGGTTCTGCTCCTGGTAATCCTTTGAGGAATGATGGGCTCTGAAGCACTGACTAGTGGTGGATCCTGACCTAGCCCTTGATCTAGTGTCATGCTTCATGTCCTTCTTCTGGATGGTTGGGCTTGGTCAGGGGTTGCTCCATCTCTCAAGTTTGCATCACTTAGGGAGCAAGAGTGACAGGGGTAGGGGCGTCATGTATGAGAAACCTTCTAGAAGGTAGGTCAAAAAACCCTAAACCTAGGTGCACTTGTCATGAAAGGTGGACACAAGCCTAATTTATGCTAAGTGCACCCAATTTATGCTAAGTGAATCCTACTCTAGCTTATTCTTCTATTTAAACCCCCAAAGTGAGCTCAATTTATTTATATAATTTGTCTCGTGAAAAGATTAGAAGGAAGAACATTTGATATTCTGGTTCTTCTTCTGTTGAGGCTCTCTTGAGGTTTGGTAGGGCCTGGTCTTGTATGCTGAAATGACTGACCTAATTGTGAAGTGTCTATTGTGTCCTTAGTCATCTGCTTGTCAAGGTGGTTTGTATCACCGAGGCCTCTACCTCTCTGAAGTCTTCGTTGGAAGTAGTGTCGACTTTTGAGTCTCGAATGGCCAAGGCAGATGCCGAGCTTGAGCTGAGCAACCACAGATGTGTTGAGCTTGAGGAAAGGGAAAGGAAGAAGGTGTCTGAGGCTGAGGGTCAGTTGGCCGAGGCAATAAAGGAAATGGAGGGGCTGAAGGCCAAGAATGCGACCTTAGAAACTTGGAAGGTTTCAGCTGAAGTCGAACTTGAACAACTTCAAGACAATGTCTTGACGATGTGCGGGGAGAGCTTCAACCAGGTCGTCCGACAAGCCCACTTGCTCTACAAAGGACCACCTGTTGAGGGCAACTTTGACGTCAACAAGGATGTGTTCGAAGATTGCCTAGTGGCCTTCAATGAGTTGATGGCTCTTCAAAACCCGGCACCGAGGTCCGATGTGCATGACATTGAAGACGAAGACGATTAGGTCCTAGTTTTTAATGATTTTTATTCCTTCGAGGTCGAGGTGTGGTCTCCTCCTTGTTAGAAATTATGGCTTTAAACTAGAGGGGGGTGAATTGTTTAAAGAGGTTTTCGCAAACTTTTTGAAGCTAGAATGAGTTTATCTCAGAAACCAATTGATCAAGCAATTCAGTTAGTCAAAACAGTAAGCAAAATTGCACTGTCAGAAAAACAATCGGTTGTTTCTTCGAAACAATTGGTTGTTTTTATCAGCAAACAACAAACAAACTGAATTTAAAGAGTAAGGGATAGAGAGATTGTACACAGTTGTTTATACTGGTTCACTCCAACCCAGAGCTACATCCAGTCTTCTCAGAACCCTGAGGAAATCCACTAAGCAATCACACCTTGATCACTTACACAACAACCAAGAGAATGACCTTGAAAACCTCAAGACACACACTCTCCTTGGTCAACACTAAGATTGCTGATCTTGAACACCTCAAGAACACACAGCCAATCTCAGCAACAATACAGAAAAGAAATGTTTCAGCAGTTACACAGATTACACTTGTTACAGATGAAGATCTGAAATCAATACAAGTAGAATCCTATTCCAGCACTTTGATCAATCTTTCTAGCACTTAAGCAATCTCAGCAATTTTTCAAAACTCTCTTTGTAAGTGACTTTTTCAAAAGCATTCTCATCTTTTAAAAGAGATTTTCTGAATTATATAAAAGGAAAGTTTGTTATCAAATCTTAACAAACCCATAAAAGCTTTCAGAAAGATTGGTCAAAGCATTTAATGACAGGAGCGTATACAGTTTCAAATCATTTAAAGCTCAGTCAAAGAAAACAGTTTTTCTGTTATGGTTCCAAAACAAACAATCGGTTGTTTCCTCGAATCAATCGGTTGTTTTGTCACTTAACAGTTTTCTCCATTCAAAAACAGTTTTCAAACTTTCTCAAAACATCTAGGTATAAATAATCGGTTGTTTCGATAGAACAATCGGTTGTTTCAACTTAGTTTGAAAAACACTTTTGTTTTATCAAAAACTGAGATGCTATTTGCTTTGAGATTTAATCTAAGGTTGGATTACACTTTAAACTACCCCAGAACAAAACAACAAAGCAGCACAGTAGCATCAAGCAAGCAGAAACTTCACCATCCTTCAAAGGATTTGGATTCTTCAAAATCTTAAACTCCACTTGGTTCAACACTCCTTTTCTTTCAACAATGAATCGGTTGTTTTCTTCATTCCGGTTTTAAAAATGAACAAGTAATAATAAGTAATATATATTGAGAGTATGTTACCAGTCTTCGGTCATTCATGGCTGCGAATTCTTTGCTTAGCTGCTCTAGGTCTTTGGTTCTTGGGAGGGATTATCGGTTAAGGTAAGTGTCCTTAGCCGAGACGAGTCTTTAGGTCTTAGGAGGGATTATCGATTAAGGTAAGCGTCCTTAGACGAGACAAATACTGCGATTTAAGCATTATATGTTAATGTTTTAAGTTGTATTTAGATAAATAATTTAAAATTTACCTCATTAAAACCTTCCCTACCGAAAACTCCTCATTAGGGATAAAACGGTCGGGCGAGAAAAGAATGTATAACTTTATTTATTTAGCTGTAATAAAACTTGAGGTGTGTGACATCCCACATCGTTAGTATAATTTTTCCCGACAGCAATTCTAAATAATACGTCCCCCGATCGCAATGTCTCGAATTTTGAAAGGGTCTTCCTAATTGGACGAGGATTTTTCTTCGGTCCTCCTTGCTTCGTTGCGCATTCTCCCCACAGGATCCCCTTTCTGAAAACTCCTCAGTCGAACCTTCGTGTTGTATCGTATGGCTACTCGAAGCTTGCATGCTACTTCTCGAATTTTGCTTTTGTCTCAAAGCTCGTTTATGAGGTTGAGACCGACCAAAAGACTCTCTTGGTTGAGATTTAAATCAAACATTTTCCTTTGTACGGATGGCTTTCCCACTTCGACCGGAATCATGGCCTCGGTTCCGTAAGTTAAACTATACAATGTCTCTTGCGTTGCGGTTTGGGGGGTGTAGCGGTATGCCCACATGACCTTTACCAACTCTTCATTCCATCGTCCTTTCGTCGTGTCGAGCTGCTTCTTCAACTCGTTTAGGACGACCTTGTTCACTACTTCGACCTACCCATTAGTTTGAGGGTGCTCGACCGAGCTTGTCACGAATTTGATACCGAGTCCTTCATAGAAGGTTTATAGCCATCGGTCGATGAATTGTCGGCCGTTAGTAGTTATAATCGTATGGGGTATTCTGAATCGACAAACTATGTTTCGCCAAACAAATTTTTGCATATTTTTGGTCGAGATAGAGGCGAGAGGCTTGGCCTTGATCCATTTAATGAAGTAGTTCACTCCAATTGAGAGGAACTTGGTCTGTCCTTTGTCTGGGCTGAAGGGGCCGATTATGTCCATTCCCCATATTGCAAAGGGTCATGGGACATGATGTTATGGAGTGTCTCGAGCCTCAGGTGGGAGAATGGGTCATGCTCTTGACATTTGATGCATTTCTTCACATACTCTGTGCAGTCACTTTGGATGATCGACTAAAAATATTCTGCTTTGAGGACTTTTGTGACCATGGTTCTAGCACTCGAGTGGTTTCCATACACTCCCTCATGGATCTCTTGGAGGATGTACTTCGCTTGTTCTTCGGTTACGCATTTCAAGAGCGGTCTGGAGTATCCTCTCCTGTAGAGGTCTTGGTTGATCATTATGTACCTAGCACATTGTTGTCTTATTGTTTTCTCTTCTTCCGACTTGCATAGGCCGAGCTCCAAGTACTTTCTAATAGAGGTCATCCATGTGTCTCCTCGGTCGTCGCTAGGCATTCGATCTGCCCAATGTTAGGAATTTTTAAACATATCTGCACGATGGATCGGTGGTGAATTTTTTTCTTGGTTGTAGCCAGCCGAGATAGCGCATCGGCCCTTGCGTTGTCTTCTCGTCGGATGTGCTCCAATGTTACCTTGTTGAACCATGATATGGGGTTCGAGACCGTATGATAATATATTTGCAGCAAGGGTTCCTTCACCTCAAAATCTCCTTTAATCTGACTGAAAACCAGTTGGGAGTCGCTTTTACAGATCACCTCACAAGCTCCCATGTCATATGCTCAGTTCAAACCAGCAAGGACGGCCTTGTACTCGGCTTGGTTGTTGGTGGCTTTAAACTCAAACTTTATTGCTTGTTCGAGAATGAGGTCTCCCGATCCTTCAAGGACGACACTTGCTCCGCATGTTGCTTTGTTGGAAGACCCATCCACGTACGCGACCCAATCGGTCGGAAAAATGTGTTGAGGGGTCAACTTTGCTAAGAAATCAGCTAGGCACTGGGACTTTATCACTCCCCTTGGCTCATACCGGATGTTGAATTGCAATAGCTCCATTGACCATTCTATCATTCGTCCTGCAAAATCTGGTTTAGAAAGAATTTTAACAATTGGATAGTCAGTTCTTACCACTATGGCATGATTTTGAAAGTATGGCCTTATTCGTCTTGACGTTAAGACTAGGGCGAACACGACCTTTTCTATCATTTGATATCTCATCTCGGCCGCATGTAGTGTTCGGCTGATGAAGTATACCGGACATTCTTCCTTGTCTACCTCTTGCACTAAAGTTGTACTGATTGCTTCTTCTGAGTCGGACAGGTAAATGATTATTGGCTGGTTGGGTTTCGGCTTCTGGATAATTGCTGGCGAAGATAGGAATGCCTTCAGCTATTGGAAGATGACTTCACACTTTTCATCCCAATCAAACTTTGCTGCCTTTCGGAGAAGCTACACCATAGGTTTGGTTCGCTCGGCTAACCGAAGGACAAATCTTGAGAGGGTCGTGAGACACCCAATAAGCTTTTACACCTCCTTCACATTCGGAGGGTTTCTCATCTCAATTATAACTCGACACTTGTCTGGGTTGACCTCGATACCCAGTGTGTTAACATGAAGCCAAGGAACTTTCCTCCCTCCGCGCCGAACGCACACTTCTCGAGATTGAGCCTCATGTTTGTTCTCCTTAGTGCTTTGAAGACTTCTTCCAAGTCTTTTATGTGTTGATCACATGAGTCTGACTTCACAACAATGTCGTCCACGTAGACTTCAACACTAATCATTGCTTTAAACACCTTGTCCATCAGTCTCTGATACGTTTCCCCAACGTTCTTTAAGCCAAAGGGTATGACCTCATAGAAGAAGTTTGCCTCATCCATCATGAAAGTTGTTTTCTCTTTGTCCCTTGGGTGCATGCTTATTTGGATATATTCAAAGTATGCGTCAAGGAAACTAAGAATTTTATGACCGACCACCCCATCTACCAGTCGGTCAATGCTGGGTAAAGGGTAGGAATCCTTTGAGTAGGCCTTATTGAGGTTTGTGTAGTCGACACACATCCTCCACTTGTTGTTTGCCTTTGTCACCATAATTACATTGGCTAACCAAGTAGTGTAGAGGGCTTTTCGGATAAAGTCAGCCAACAAGAGCTTCTCTTCCTCTTCTTTCACTGCCAACCTTTTTTCTTCCCCCAGCTTCCGCTTCTTTTGGGTGACTGGTCGTGCCTCCTTATTTACCAAGAGCTTGTGCATTATGATTTCGTGGCTCACTCTCGGCATGACTGATGTTGTCCATGTGAAGATGTCGATATTTTTCTTCAACATTTCGTGAATAGTTTCAGCATCTATCACAACCACAGACGTTCCCAGGCTAGTAATGTAATCCTCATCTACTAGGGGGACCTGACGCAGGTCTTCATCCCAGTCTCGAATCGGTCATTCGCAGATCTAGGTCAACTAGAGCAACTGTGTGCTCTCTTCATTTGGTCTTGGACTCCGCTCGGGAGGTTCTTCATTCTCGCGAGGATCTCCGCCCTTGAGAATGTCCTCTGCTGGTCCATTCCAAATCCCTTCTGACTCCATTTTTAAGCTAGTAGCATAGCATTCCCGTGCAACTTTCTGGTCGACATGCATGGTAAGAATGTCCCCCGAGGCCGAGGGGAATTTCATGGCCAGATGAGGGGTTGACACAATCGCTCCCAACCGGTTGATGGATGGTCGGCCCAATAGGATGTTGTGTGAGGTGTTAGCCTCCATTACTAAGTACCGAATCTTGATGGTTTTGTTTGTATTCCCCTTGCCAAACTTGGTGTATAATTCGATATATCCTCGGGTGTCTACTCTTTCACCTGAGAATTCGATGATCTGGTCATCGTACAGTTGCATTTCCTCCTCAAGAATTCACATTCTCTTGAATGTCTTCTAGTATAGGATATCGACTGAACTTCCTTGGTCCACCAAAGTTTTCATGATGGAGAAGTTTTCGATGTTGACCGTTATGACCATCAGGTTGTTCTGTGATGGGTCAATGGCTTTGAAGTCCTCGTCTGTGATCGTGATGGGGGGCATCCTCAGGCGGAAGGCGAGGGTAGTGGAATTCACAAATTGCACCACTCTTAGATGCTTCTTCCTGGCCAAACTAGAGCTACCTCCCCAACGAAGCCCTCTACGATTGTATTGATGACTTCTCGGCCACCTCCTCTTCTTGATCCATCCCTTCTAGAGGGCTCTTCTTTCCGCGACCGACGCTTCGGCCAGCGCTCTTCGTTACTGGACTGTCGGGGATAGTAATCCCTTCGTTCGTCATCTCTTTTAGTTGGTTCCTCCCTCCTCAAGGGGGAACGCTTCAAGCTTTTTCCCTCACTTTGTACATACTTTCTAAGGTGTCCTGTTTGGATAAGTTCTTCAGTCTTATCCTTCAACGCTTGGCACTGCTCGGTCGTATGCCCAATATTTCGGTGATACCTACATTTGCGAGTAGGGTCGACATTATCGAGACTTATGACCTTCCTGGGCGTCGGGATGAGGTCGGCGCTTAGGGCCTCATCAAGGATCTTTCCCCTATCAGCATTCAAAGTGATGTATCTCGTGAACCGGGAACCTCGACTTTCCCTATACTTATCTCTCCGATCAACGTTAGATCTGCCTGGACGCTCCCTTTCCTTCTACTTCCCCTTGTCTCCACCAACTTCGGCCCTTGCCTGACTCTTATACTCCCTCAACTCCTCAAGCTGCATGGACTTAACCGCCCTTTGTCGGAGTTCATCTAGGTTTGTAGCTGACTTCTTGCACATACTATCAGCGAAAGGTCCCGCCTGCAGCGCTATATTCGCCACGTCCGGACTTAGGTTCCGAATGTTCAAGGTTACCTTACGGAACCTTTCCATGAACAGTCTTAGGGATTCTCCCTTCTCTTGGCAAATGTTGAATAGGGCAATAGAGGTGAGGTGGTGCAGTTGGTTGGTGGCGAATTGCGTTCCGAATTTAGAGGCTAAGTTCTCAAAGCAGTCAATGGAGTATGGTGGGAGTCTCGTGAACCAACTCAATGTTCCCCCCTTCAGTGAGATTGGCAACACTCGGCACAAGACAGCGTTATCCGAGGTATACAAACTCATCTGAGTAATGTATATATCCATGTGTTCATCAGGATTGGTAGTCTCGTCGTAACGGTCTATGTTAAGTCCCTTCCACAAAAGGGGAAGTTGTGCTCCCATCACATAATCAGTGAAAGGATGTCTCTTGGTGATATCCAGGATCCCAGTCATGCAAAACGACTTGTTAAGTCGGGACTCTTCCACTGTCTCTTGAGGACGAGTGGGCATCGGCTCCTCCAATGACTTGGTGTGGGTAGGTAGGGTCGCATGGGACATCCCAACGTGATGGCCGGGTTCTGAAGGTGGAACTCCTTCAGTCAGCTTTTTCTTCATCTCCTCATTCTCCCTTTGGACGGCTTGTATCTCCTCGTCATTCTTGTTCCTCGTCTCAACCATCTTCCTCTACAGTGACATCAACAATGCCATCTACTCAGCCTCCGACATCTTCTCACTTGTCATGTTCCTCGTAGACACCGTCTGATATTCTAATCCTTCAAATTCTCGCAGTCCCACAGTGGGCGCCAATTGTTCTCGAACGGGTTGTGACCGAGAGCACTATTACCTCTTGCTCTCAGTTGGTCTTCCTCCACTCCTTCTTTCTACTGAATGCCTCTCTCTTCTCTCTTTCAACTGTCCTCCCCTTCTTCGAAAACTCCCAGTTCGGATGGTACCTGCAAAAAGGTACTCCAACGCTCAAGTAAGATCTCGGTATTCGGTACTATTAAGGCATAATGATGACGTACATTTTTCTCAAAATCTGTGACTATTTATATGATTATCATGGACCCATTATTATTAGATCAGATTAAATTTTTAGATCATAATTAAGAATGTATTACCTAATGTTTAATCATTGTTTGATGTAATTAATCTCCAGTTAACCTTAATGAATCTAATTATGTCAATCGGCACAAACCAAGTATTGAAAGCTCCATCCTTCATCCCATACCGATCCATCCTTCATCCCGTACCGATCGGTACACTTTCATTCACCAAATTAAATATTCAAATCTATAGTATCGAAAAAGATATGTGAATGAGTGAACTTGTACTAGTCTAAATAGAAGTATCGAACCCTCTCCCCCATCTATATAGATCTCATTTTTTTCTCATGTTACAATTATCTGAACAAGTAACTTTCTTCAATGCAAACCTCCCTCTTACAGATTAACAATTTCTAAACTCTTGCAACTCTGTGCAACATAAGCTTATTTTTAAGCAACTGCTACTAAATAGCTCTAATCAAACACCACTGGCATACACGAAACAGAATACCAATGAAGAAGCCAAAGAGAAAATAATCTATCTTTCTATGTCCAACCTGGGCGTACTATCTATTCATTGTTCTTGTATAACGGGGAAGTTCCATAAAATTCAATAGTTAATCCAATCGGAAGATCTATCGGAAAATGCAACAGTACACGGTGCCGAGATGGATGAGAAAAGGTAAACGCATCTCGTGCATGGAACTTTTTTATCTCTTAACAAAATTACAACACTTCTGGTTGTCGTTCCATTAACCATTAACTTTGCGGAACGAATTTGAAATGATGAAAAAACTTAATCATCTGTCTGACAAATTATTGCCAACAGTATACTTTGCTTAAGATTAAATCAAACTTGGGGCAGCTAGTTGACAACATCAAGAACCAGCTTGCGAGACTTCAGAACTGACCACCTCAAGCGACGGTAATAGGCAGCCTGAAGAAGTGCCAGAGACAGTACAAATATCCATTTAAATCCCATCTGCATATACAAAAGTGTAGTTAGAAACATAAGATATAGTTATTATGGTCTCTATTGATCTGCTGGAAGACTGTTTCTTCCTGCACCTTCATCCCTTCTTCAGCTACCTCCATACTTTTTGAAATTTCTAAAATTACCCTTCATATTTTTTAGACTACGGATTACATAATTTGGAAGTCAAAAATTACAACTTTCGGATTACATAATCCGGAACCTATATAACAATTCACAATATCGGATTACATAATCCAGAAGTCAAAAATTACCACTTCTGGATTATGTAATCCGGAAGTCAAAAATTTCAACTTAATTTTGCCTTCCGGATTACATAATCCAGTATTGTGAATTGTTAAATAGGTTCCGGATTATGTATCCAGAAGTTGTAATTTTTTACTTCCGGATTACATAATCCGTAGTGTAAAATTTGAAGGGTATTTTTGAAAATTTAAAAAGGTATGGAGGTGGCTGAAGAAATGATGGAGGTGCAGGAAGAAGCTCAAAGGTAACAAACCAGTTTTCTCTCTTCCATCTCGGGTTCGGCAGCCCAAGTTAGGAATGACACAACATCTTTCCCCATCTGCAACAAAACATTAAAAAAAGCTGAGCTACATTCTTTCTAATGACCACAGTGATGCATTTTTAAGATTTATCAAACCATTATTCCTACAGAAACAAATTTGCTACCTGAGCTTCTGTAGCAGGGGTACCATCTTCATATTCCACAGCACCATCATTAAGCATTTTAGGCATGGCAATTGCTCCACCAGGAAAGTAAGGATTATAATGAAGTCCTTCCCTTATCTACATTATTATTTTATATATAGTCATGAATAAAAGTTTAAGAACACAATATTAGAACATTAGTATAGGGACAAATTATACACGTGCTAGTGCCAACTATATAAATTTCACAAGAATTATCAAGTACAGAAAGTATATGAAAGCTCATCACTAATTAGGCATCCATGTCAGATAATGGAAAATATCCGCAATTAAAAAATCCATTACAGAAATAATTGGAAGCCATAACAGGTTATGGAAGAACCATTGCGGATTAAAAAATCAATTACAGAAATAATTGGAAGCCATACAGGTTATGGAGCGGACAAATAAATACAATATATACATATAGATAAATAAATAAAATGAATTCAATGCAAAATAATGAAAGACAACCATACAATTAATAATAAGAGTAAGTCTAGAAATTCAAATAATAAAATCAAAGCAAAACACCATCAAGGTCAAGTTCAAAACTTAAAATGACAACAAAAATATCCTAAATTTCTTAGTTCGATTGAGTTTCGGGTGCTGGAAAATAAGTATTCAGGTGTTTCAGGTTTATAGAGAATAAGTACTGGATAGAAAAGAAGGGGCAAAAAATAGGGTGGCGTTGCAGAACAAAAGAGGAAAGAGGAAATAGAAAAAAAAATAAAAAATGAAGAACTTGCAAATTAGGGGGGACTACGTTGGGAGAATGGGGCAGCAGTGGTCGATGACACAGCTGACAACAGAACAGGCCACAGGCAATGGTGAAAGAAGTTGCAAACTGTGTCACCAGTGGCAGACTGCAGTCGCTATAGTAGCTGAACCAAAACAGGAGGACTGGGTTTTGGTTTGCAGCAATGGTAGCTTAGGTTTTTTAATTTTGGTTGGCTTTGGGTCCAGTTGTCTGTAGGGATGAACAACAATCCTTACCTGTGGATATCAGTGAGTAAGCTCCATATTGTGTACAAAATGGATACCTTTATCTAATACCTCTGGATAATGGGTATAAATATTTTAACTATCTACCTATTAATGGGAGAATATTGGTATTCTGACATCCATACTTGCTGATATGGGCTACCAGGTAATATTGAAGTATTTGTGTGTATATAATTTACATTCTACATCAACCTCTAAATTTTTTTTTAATATTTAACATCAATTATTGTCAATAATATCTTTATATAAACTCTTAGTGACTTTTTATTTAGATATTCACTTTAGAATCAAATGACCAAAGTAAAGTTGTTAGTGAGGGAAACATCAACAATTGAAGAATTGTTTAGAGTTTGATTTAATATACTTATGTTTTATTTAGATTTAAGGACTTAAAAGTTGGCTTTAAAAGAGATGAATTTTATTTAAACTTATATTTTGCATTGCAAATTATTTGAATTTACATTTAGAAAGACTAATTTTACTTGTACTAATGTTTTAGGATGAAATTTTATTTGGATTATTGATGAGTTCATTAATAGACAAGAAGATAAGCAAGAACACATCCTTCCTAGAAGAATCACAAGAAACAAATTATTTGAATTTACATTTTAGAAAGACTAATGTCGTTTGAACTAATGTTTTAGGACACAATTTTATTTGGATTATTGATGAATTCACGAATAGACAGAAAGGAAATACGTAAGAACATGTCCTTCATGGAAGAATCACAAGAAGCATGACAAGACAAGTTGTTCTTGCTCAACAAAATAGTCCTTCTTTCTCCTTATTTTGTATTTCTTAGACTAGATAATTGTAGGATTTATTTTTCTGAGTGGTGTAAATAGTAAATATCTAATTGGGCTTTCTCCAGCCCAAATTCATCTCCAAGAGGCATCTACAAGAGAACATGAAGAATAGAAGACCTATACCAATTGAAGCCCAATTTTAACTTCTACATTCATGTCCAAGGAAGCATGAACAAGCAAGGGAAGCATGCCTCCCATTTTTGGCCAATAGGAGAGCTTCTTTTAATTCATTTTATTGGATTTTGAATTTTAAAGCTTCCCTCCTTTTTCTTTTAAAATTCTCAGCCAAGTATGGGTAGATTCTAGATCCCCCATTTTCATTTAATTATAGACACATTTGAGTGTCATTAGACTTGTAATTTCCCGACCACTTGGCTATAATAGCCATCAATCTCACTTGAAATGTTACTTTGGAATTTATGAGAATTTGAGCTTGTGAGAGAACTCTTGTGTGAGTGTGATCATCTACTTTAGATCTTATCTTGAACTTTTAGCAGGCAAGTGAAGATGAAGGCATCTCTATCTTAAGTGACGCTCTTTTTCTACTTCTCTAAGTCTCTTCCACTTTGCTTCTTTATTTTTGTTAAGTGTCTTTCCTAATTGTTCTTGTTCCACCAGTTACTTGTTATTCGACATGTCTTGTGTATTTTGTTTTGTTTGTTTAATCCTTTCTCATCTCTCCGAAGCAAACATTTACACTTATATAATCCTCTTGGATTAAATTCTTGTTTAGTGGTAAGCTTCCCAGAGTTCTTATTCTTGTTATTCATCCATAAGAAATTAAACAAAACTTAATTATCATTACCTTTTCAAGCTAAATCCTATTAAGATCCTTACCTATTATACTCTAGGATAAAAGTTTTACTTGAGTTTATATTTAAAAGAATAATTATTAAGTAATTTAATTTTTTCAAATTTACCAAAAGAATAAATTTAAAAAATATACATGGGTACCCATCGTATAAATAATCAATGGTTAATTTTTAAATGGACTCCCACAAAGTAACTATTGCTTTTTTTAGACGGGACTCATAGTGGATAGCTACTACCTAGTTGAATGACTCAACCATTTTTCAGAAAAAAATCTATTTAACTTGGGTCGGATGCAAGACCTAGAACAGCTTAAAAAGACCAATTAAGGTTTCATTGACCTCGGGTTGGGTCACATTGACTTGAGGATTATTCCTTACAACAACACAAGGGGCTGCAGCATGATTTCCGTTATGGTCACTCTGCAATGCTCAAGGAAGTCATGATGTGCCTCCACATTAAACCACATTACCCCCGCCGTGCTGGGCGGCCAACAAGAATTCTGCTTTCAGCCATAATACCACCATGGCCATTTCTCAATAACATTGCTAATATGTGGAGTCTCGTGAGCACACAGAAAGTGAGAAGAGTATTTATAGTGACGTTAGGAAAATCCATCTTGACTGTTAGA
The DNA here is from genome assembly GCA_013389735.1 of Phaseolus lunatus. NCBI lineage: Eukaryota > Viridiplantae > Streptophyta > Magnoliopsida > Fabales > Fabaceae > Phaseolus > Phaseolus lunatus. The sequence goes on along the minus strand of CM023864.1, from coordinate 37,068,152 downwards.
TTTTCTGGGATGGTAAAAGTCATATTTCATTTAGTGGCCACATGATCACATAAACAAGTTGTTTGCCTTTATGTTCAAAGGTTGACAATCTACCAAAAATCTGAAGGTTAAGATTCTCTGCTCTCACTATAAGCACTTCTTGCTTTATGTATGTGCATGTTTGTGCGTGCATGTGTGTGTTTTATCATTTATGCAACAGATTGAACCTGGACATGGCATATATGATATGCAAGGGACATAAAAAGGTATGGTACAAGCTATCCATGAAACACTGTACACAAAATAAATCTTAAGATAGAGCAAAAGGCTCTTCAAACACATGCTCATTAGTGTGCAAGAAAAAAGGGGAAAGAAAAGAATAAGTATTTGACAGTTGTTGAGCATGCACTTGTTTCAAAACCACTGTAACATATTTGCAACATATCTTATTTTGGTTCAGAGCTAAATATTAGTGGCCAAGCATTTTTCATCAGTCAACTATGCAAAATGTATAAGGTTACTTTACTAAATAAAATAAAACATTTAAGGAAGCTAGGAAAAAAGAACTTACCGAGACACCAGCAGGAGGGTCACGATAACCAGTTAGAAGGGAAAAAACATAGTTCTGACCATTGTGACGGGCCTGAAAAATCAAAAGGGATATATATTTCTGGTATACTTACACACGAAAATTCCAAAGGTATTACTGTTATATAAATAGCATTACTTTGGTAATAAGACTTAGATCAGGAGGATAAGCTCCTCCATTAGCAAACCTAGCAGCTGCTTCATTTGCATATGGCTGAGGAAAACGGTCACTAAGTTTACCAGGGCGTGTAAACATCTCACCCTCATCATTAGGGCCATCAACCACCTCAATCTCAGCTGCCATAGCCTTTACCTCTTCTTCTGTATAAGCAACACCAACCAAATCACGGTATGAAATCAAAGACATGGAATGGCAAGAAGCACAGACTTCTGTATAAACTTGATGACCACGACGAATCCTGCCCATGTAAAATTAATTGAAAACATTAAGAATTTAAGACATTAATTATATTAAATTATAGATGTTAATATAGTCTTAAGGTGAAATCTGGATTAAATACATGACAGCAGCTGAACAATGTATTCACCAGTATGAACCCTGTCACAGCTAATATACTTAAAGCATCAAATTAGATCTTTTCCAAAATTAAATAAATGTATAAAAATAGAACAAACCATGTTGGTCCCTAAAATATACAAGTGTCATCACATTGGTCCTTACTGCATAAGGCAAAAAATAGAAAGATAACACATCATATAGCTGTCAGTAATGGCTTCCTCACAGATCATGGGCATTTGAATGAATGTGATATTGTTTATGTTCATTGAAGGACTTAATTGATGTTGAATATGAATGGAGGACCAATGTAAAGCAGAGTCATGTACAAGATTCAAACCATGTTATATCACATCAAAAGAAATGAACTGCTGGTCTAAGGATGGGATAAAGATAAAATGGAGGACCAGTGAAAAGTAGAGCCACAAACAAGATTCTTATATTACATCAAACGAAATGAAATAACAAGGGAAAAGAAGGATGAACTGCTGATCTAAGGATTGGATAAAGATAAATAAGGTTATCAATTAGAGAGAAAAATAAATTAAACTTCATTACAAGAAACTCGGGAGGGATAAGATTGAAGATCTTAGTTTCTAATTTGGTAAATGTTATTTCAGTGCAAAAGATAAGAAAATATAGGGAAAATCAAAGCCAAACTTACGAAGCATGGTCATATGAACTAAGAATTCCCTTGTGGGGCCATGGATAGCTTGGACATGCCAGGCCATGCTCAGCTTCATCAGCTGCTGCCATTGTAGAAAAACTGAAAAAGCCTGACACACCAGCTCCAATTAATGCAAGTACTCTTAAGGACCTACTGCTGGTAGAGCCAGCACCATCTTTCTTCATTATAAAGGGTGACAACAAGGATGAGTTCTGCAGTAAGTATACAGCAATTATTAGCAATAGCAGCAGAACTTGTTCCATGGGAAGCAAAAACAATACAACAAACATAAAATCTACATATAAGTCTGTAAAAGGATTGAGCATATATTGGAAGATAGATCTCATTATTTGGATCCAACTTATGCACCATCTTGCAGTTTTTGCTACTGCTTGTTTGGGAAAATGGTCACTTTCTCTAGAAGGCCTCTTCCAAAAGCTGGCAAAGAATACAATCTCAAAATAAGCTAATCCAAGACATACTTGACAAGGTAAAGAAAACAACTAGCACATGGACTAATCCATATAAATATTTCAAGAAAACTGTGAAGTAAATGTTTGAGATTGGCATTTCATATTTAGCTAACTCCTCCCCCTCCATTAGCTAACTATGTTCTAAAGATCTCCATTATAGGTCATGAAACCTACAGGGACCCAAAAAAATTAATAAAGTGCACAGGCATCCAATCAATATGAAGTGTGGGCCAGTGGCTTACAGTAAATTGAGGGTGGAGTTTCCTCCTCAGTAGCTGCTGAAAAACACCTCCTGTCATCTCGGTCTCGCTGTTGATGATTCAGAAAAATACACAAATAGATAATAAATAAGTAACATCATAAAACCAAGTAATGAACATAAAGTTACAGAAATAAGCATATAGGTGAAGTTTACAGAGTTAACCAAATTTAATCTGCAACATAACAATCATGAAAAATAGTAATGCGAATTGCGAGAGGAAATGCTAACATACTTATAATTGTTTGCAATATTAAGATATAATGATCTACCTATAAAAAAAAGCTTTAAACATAACACTTTATAAAAGAGTGTAAAGCTTTCAAAAAATGCATATAACTAGCTGAACAAAATTCAAATTCAATCACAACTATATGGTCATTATAAAATATATATCAACAAAGAGAACCCCAAAAAATTAAAAATGGGATGAGATGTTCTAAAATGCTGAAGAGCCATGGATTTCATGGTACCTTCTTAATCACTACGAATGTAAGCAATCATAGATCCAAAACTAATCCTGTATCGGCATGGTATCAACAACAACAATAAAAATAATACAACAAGGTAACAACAATATCCATCACGCAACATAACGGGGAATCATGTAGCTCCACAAGCACATCAACTACAGACACCAAAGCAAAATTACAGACAATAATCCACTATTCGATGACACAACACTGGCTAGTGTCTACTATATAATTGTAACCAGCATATTTCCCGAATCAAGATCATATCATCACCAATAAGTAACTCTCACAATTTCCTGATAACACAAATGAAAAATTATGGTTTGCTCTAAATCGTATTTTATAATAAGACACTCCAAATTTCGAATATCTTACATATTCACAAACAACGATAAGACGGCAGAGCAGAGAAGATAAAACGCAATTGTGAGGGATTAAACGGGAATGGAAAAAGAAACCTAGAATCGAAGAAGAGTTTGGAACAATAGATGCGGGGAATGGAAGAGTGGACTTACGAAATCGAAGCAAAGGAGAAGGTTGAATGGTCAAAGGGAAGTGAGGTGAGGGTGTTCTGTTCTGTTCTGTCGCAGATTCAGTTGAAGCCAACACAACCAGATGGACAAAAAACCAAGAAGCAGCGGCAATAATCGTGTTTCGACCACACGTTCCGTTCTCCTCACCACAGTTGCTCTTCATTTTGGGCTTTTCTATTTCGGCCCATATCTATCTTTCTCAAGACCGCTTCTTCCTGCACCTCCATCATTTCTTCAGCCACCTCCATACCTTTTTAAATTTTCAAAAATACCCTTCAAATTTTACACTATGGATTACGTAATCCGGAAGTAAAAAATTACAACTTCCAGATTACATAATCTGGAACCTATTTAACAATTCACAATACCGTTGAAATTTTTGACTTCCAGATTACATAATCTGGAAGTGGTAATTTTTGCCTTCCGTTTAAATTGTTATATAGGTTTCGGATTATGTAATCCAGAAGTTGTAATTTTTGACTTCCAGATTATGTAATCTGTAGTCTAAAAAATATGAAGGGTAATTTTGGAAATTTCAAAAAGCATGGAGGTGGCTGAAGAAGGGATGGAGGTGCAGGAAGAAATAGTCCTTTCTCAAAGTATACGGACCGCTTCTTCCTGCACCTCCATCATTTCTTTAGCCACCTCCATACTTTTTTTAATTTTCAAAAATACCCTTCAAATTTTACATTACGGATTAAGTAATCAGGAAGTCAAAAATTACAACTTTCGGATTACATAAATCCAGAACCTATTTAACAATTCACCATACCGGATTATGTAATCTGGAAGGCAAAATTTAAGTTCAAATTTTTGACTTCCGGATTACATAATCCGGAAGTGGTAATTTTTGACTTCTGGATTATATAATCCGGTATTGTGAATTGTTATATAGGTTCTGGATTATGTAATCCAAAAATTGTAATTTTTTACTTCTGGATTATGTAATCCGTAATCTAAAAAACATGAAGGATAATTTTGAAATTTTCAAAATGTATGGAGGTGGTTGAAGAAGAGATGGAGGTGCAGGAAGAAACAGTCAAGTATGGCAATTTCTTCCTGCATCCTAACAAATGTCTTCCTGCACTCCATCATTTTCGAAGAAAATTGTTTTATCTCTTTTAAAATAACTTCTTGATTGTTCTATCTGGAATATTTCTATAACATATTATGGATTTACCAATTCAGATAAAAAAAAATGTTTTGGAACAGATATTTCAGAATGATTTTTTGTCTTTTGAATTTCTTATTCTGAAAACACCCTTTGCTTATGGAATCCTTATTCTATAAACTTTTTGCTCATGAAACCATATTCCGAAATTACCCAAAACTGTGAAAGGGTAATTTCGGTATTTCAAAGAGTGTAGGGCACAGGAAGAAAAATATCGGGGTGCAAAAAGAAACTATCTATATCTATCCGTCTTTTGCTTCCTGCATCCTTATAATGTTTTATACACCCCTATTTTGAAATGACCAATTTATCGCTTTTATTTAATAGCAATCATGGTAATGGACTAATTCTCGAAGTTTATTTTGAATTTTGAAATCTATAAACAATTTGAAATAGTAATTTAAGTTGTAGTATTATTACAGGTTTTCTGAAAAAAAATAATATTCTGAAATAATATTTTTAAGTTTGAAATAAAAAGATTTGTTAGTCATTTTTAAAATACGGTTAAATTTGTTGGATTTGGTAGTAAAAACACTTTTTTTTTCACCTGAATCTATATAAGTTATTTATGAGTTCTCCTTTATGGTTGTCATACCAATATCCTCAAATTCAATATGGTGAAAAGATTGTTAACATTGGCTAAAAAAAATCACTAAGTAAAATCTAGTTATACAATATACAATACACAATACAAATTAGAGATATAAATATCTAACATATAGATAAGGTATAAGGGACTCTTTTGATTAGGATGTAGAGTTTAGGGTTTAGAAAAAAAAAAATATAAAACTGCTTTAGATAGTTAATGATGAACATTCATCAAAGAGTGTAAAAGATGTTTTCAAAGACTATGAATAATGTTGAACTTCGTCCTCACAATAAGAAAGAAATTCTCTAATCCAATGAGGGACAAAGTAATCCCTTATATGTAATTGTTATTGTTCTTGCCGGTTGACTCGCTTGTCGGGTGACTCTGCGACACTCACACGCCTCCTTCCTCACGTTGATATGTGTTTGGCTCTCTCAAAAGAATCTGCACCTGCAAAAGAGAAAGCGGGCGCCCTAGAGACCGTTTACACTCCGACGCTCAAGTCAAGATTGGGCAAGAAACACCAAGTGTTTGAGTCACTGTGTTTAGGGCTTGTAATTGTGTACCTTTGTGAAGTATTTTACTGCCCCTTATATAGTCTAGGGTTTACTGCGCTGCTAGCCCTAATTAGGGTTCACTACGCTGCTAGCCATATTCAGGGTTTAGTGGAATGCCCTTGCGTCGCTATCACCCAGTCTTAGATCTTGTAAGGACCTATAAATTTTATTGGAATGAAAGTAATATATTTTAAGTGAATTCTAAGTATGTTTTTATTTAAAATATAAAGGAAGGAAAGTGTAACTTAGAAGTCTACGAGATCGCCGTTGTTGAAGACGGAGGCGATCTCCGACTTCTCTAGTACATAATCGCCTATCGCTTAGAGTACACATGATCGCCAATCGCCTATGGTTTACATGATCGCCGAAAGTGCACTTAGCATGTGGTCAAGATGCTGGATCAACCATAGTGGGTTCCAAAAACCAGGCGTATCAAGGTGTGGGTTGAGCCTTAGATACGCTGTGCATGCGAAGCTCTATGCTAGAGCATAAGAAATCGTCCTTAGTGTTGCATGCATGGGCGCACGAGGAGTAGTGCTGATCTATTCTTGGAAATGTGAAACTATCGACGTCACCAAGCCATGTGGAGGTGGTACCTTGGACGTAACATAATGGGAGGATGAACCTTCAGCAAGGTGTGACGAGGTGACATCGGTGACCAGAGTAAGGCGATGTGTTCTCGTCACACACAAGGGCGATAAGAGATCGCCAACAGGATGAGAGGAACATCGGTCATCAACTAGGATGGGAGACACATCGATGGTCTGCCAGGGTGAGACATCGGTTGTCTGCCAGGGTGAGACATCGGTGGTCTGTCAGGGTGAGACATCAGTTGTCTGCCAGGGTGGGACATCGGTGGTCCTCCAGGGTGAGACATCAGTCGTCTGTCAGGAAGAGGAATCAGTCATCGCCAGTACGAGAGGCATCGGTCATCGCCGGTATGAGGGGCATGGTCATCGCGCGAGCAGTCATCGGTGGATGGTTATCGCGCGATGTCGTGTTTCACACAGATAAGGTAGGACCCAGGCTCCCAGCATGAACGTTCTGCATGCGCGACACGTAGACAGAAAGGGTGTTTCAGAATAGTTAGCATCTGAGAGTTGGTATGCGCAGAAACCCACGTGGTCATACTGTTCAAGGAAGTGTGCACGCAAGCTTTCCTGCAGAGTGGGTGGTGGCAGTGACATTTCTGGGCAAGTTGGTTTAGATTCAAAACTCACTCCTGAGAGGCAGTGGACGTTGCTGTGGTTCGAGAGTGATTGAGTGAGTTAGCGTTGGTTCCCTGTTCCTTTCCTCTCCTTCTCCCTGCGTTCAGACGTCCTAGCGAACCAGTTGAAGATCGTCGACTGCCCCTGGATTCCTGACGTTGTGCTCTGCAAGTGTTCTGATCAAAGCCGTGAAACAGAGTTAAGGCATCCTTAAGTCGGTGGGTTAGAGCTCGTAGTGAGATTCTATGCAAGTCCAGGTAAGGGAAACTAGCATTTTCGTTTATAAAAACTTTAGGCGAGTAGGTTCTAAAGTGAGGGCGACGTGGTCGCCAGTTTCATATTCTATTTCACGATGCTCTATTTTTATGTGTGGGGCGACGTGATCGCCGATTTTAATGTTGATTTCGAACTCCCCTGTTTTAGTGTCGTTTGAAACTGTTTGAGATTGAAATGTGAAATGCATGTGATATTCGAAAATCTGTACTTTGGAATGATTGTTGCTGTGATTGGAATCGTTCATTTAAGTGTTATATGATGTGTTGAATGTTGTGAATGTGGAATCAAGACATAGTATTTTCAGGAAAGAAAATACCGTGTAAGATTTTGTAGAATGTGCATTGATCGGTGATTTCTATAATGAGATATCCTGACTCTCCTGATATAATGGAATCATATAGATGAAGTTATTCAGGCGTTGAGAGTCGATGGAGGTTCATATGTATGGGTAAGTGGTTTGAAAGATAACTACTTGACCTGTTATATGGATTAACCCTGTCATACTAGGAGAGTGATGAGATTGAGATTGAGATTATGTTTATGCGCATAGCTATGGGAATCTTTACAGCAATGTAGTATGATAGGTGCAGATCTCTGAGTCTAGTCAATGCACGAGTCTTCCAGAAGTAGAGTCATGTGTCTATATGTTATGAGTTAGTGGAAAGTCTGACGTGTGAATCATGAGTATTGAATGTATTGAATAGACACTTGACGAGTTTGTGGAATATGGGGATGTTGATGGTTGAAATTGATATAGATTATGAATGGTGTGAAGATTTATGCTTTCTATTGATATAAAGTTTCATATTTAAAGTTTTTAAAAATATCTAGCTTACCCTTTTATTTTGTATCATGGTTGTTTTTCTTAAACCTGTGATGATCGTGTATATTTGCACGGGAGCAGATGAGGTTGCAGGTAGTAGAGCTCCCCAGTGAGCATTTTCTGGAGGAGGAGATCGCCGGTTTTGAATGCTGTTGTTTTGTTTTATTTTGAAAACTCCTGTATGGAGATGTATTAAAACTTCCTCAAAAAGGGATATTATTTTGAGGCACGTTTGTATTAATGGATGAATTATATTATGTATATATCTATGTTAAATTTTTGATATTACTGTTTCACCTTTATTTTATTATATAAAAATGAACAAAAATTCTGAGGGGCGTTACAAATCTAGCACATAAGATTTCCTTATCTGGAGTGCAAGCTCTAACAGGGTGACCACCTGGGTGCCTCCTCGTGCACCTAATCTCTAGGGCCACCTGTTCTGGGAGTGCCTTCACTGTTCACGTGCCATGCATGTAGCTTCACTGGGAAACCCTAGTTCTGATGAGTACTCGACCCCTCAGGACTCTACACCTAATCGTGCTTTCCCTGCCACACGCATAAGCTCTTCGTGATTTAGGCATCTCCTTACCTCTGGGTATTTAACTGGTAACTGGTCTCCTCTCTGGACCTACACTAAATGTTCTAACTTTGTTGTTTAAACACCCAAGACCGATGTCACCTCGTCACACTTTATTGCGGAGGACTCATCACCCCGCTGAGTATCGATGACATATCAGTCCACTCTGGTGATCATCACGCTGATGACTAACCACCCTTTTCTGTGGGGACACGCTGATGACTAACCACCCTTTTCTGTGGGGACACGCTGATGACTAATCACCCTACTAGACCTTACCACTTGTGGGGTCCATCCCACGTGGCTTTGGCCCACCCTGTGGGACCCAGCTAACGTGGCTCACCCCTTACTGGCTGTTCTCGATGTCCGAGGACTGGTCGGTACAGTTATGTATGTGGTTGAGGAGGCATCAACACATGCGACTAAACCACTACAACTATGTGGTTGAGGAGACATCGACACATTTGACCGAATTCTTGTAAACCGAATACGAATCAATCACCCGAAGCTAAACCCCATTTTACGACAACTAATTAAGGATAACACGTATGTACGAAGTTCTTCCTTAATCAAAATATTAACTTGGTAAGTTGTCTCAAAACTGACCCATATGCACATGGACCCTATTGTCTTTATATATACATGTTCAAAAACAAGATACATGTACACGTTACTTCAACCACTGATAATTAAACATTGACTTGAACGTCGAAGTACCTTTTACATATTCCATTTCTTACCAAACCGAGGATTGAAGTTTAAGACCGAAACCACCAAGAATTGACTATGACGAAGATATAAGACGACTCTTCTCTATTCGTGTAAAAAAAATAACTAAATTGATGTAAGACTAAATCAGGTAGGTGCAAATTTTACTTCCAAATTAAAAGAAGTCAATCCAAATTACTAGATCTAATTGTAAAGCTTTTAGTATGTTGTAAATGATTACTTGCTCCTTTCATAGGTGTAGTGGCTAGACCTCGGACGTCGGCACATGAGTGAGAGGTCGGCATGGTAGGACCCATAGAGGGGTCCATAGAATTACATGTGTCAAGGCACGAAACCAGATTCACAGATATGCCATGCATGTAAGATGTGTTCAAGACGTAAGGCTCTGACACGATAGAATTATCCTTAGAAACGCATGGGAGACACGTGAAGGTTTTGAGACACGTGAGATATTAAGTTATTAGATAAGTTTGGGCTGGCGACGCTGGGTTAGGCACTGAAACCCTAGCGGCCACACCTTAAGTTACGTACTCTAAGAAAGAGATAGGCCCATGAGAGTTGCACTCTAAGAAAGGAAGGTTGTCACGGGATTATAGGGGAGTGATGCCCTAGAATCCCGAAAAGATAATCCTAAATTCGCTAGAGGCAACGCTTGGGTAGAGGCAGGTAACCTAAAAATAGCTATATAATGGGGTAACGCCCAAGGTAAACACAGGTTCACACACTAACACAATTCTTTGCAATCTTATAGTTCTCATACACTCTCGGCTTGAGATATCTTAGTTGTTTGATGTTTCTTGCCCTGTACTGACTTGAGTGTCGGAGTGCAATTATAGGTAGGGCCCCTCTACTTCAACAGAGCCACCAATCCACTGCAAGGTAGAAAGGAGTCACTACCTACTTCAGAGTCAACGATAATCGAGTCAACCGGCAAAAACAATAGGCTTCTATTTGCATACACCAAAGTACGTTAGAGTATATGCGTAGTTTAACTCTCTAACACGAACATAGGTTTAACTCTTGTTTTATGTCTATATTCTTTCAAGTCATAAACCACGCTAGTGTGATGACGTTGAAAAAGAGTCTAGAGAGTTCAGAAATTGTTGATGCCCATTTCCCACATTGAATAGCTTCATTTAGGTTTTTTTTTTTTCTTTGACTTTGACAACACTTCGCTATCGTGACAATGAGACACCATGACAAGATTTGCGAACACAAAAAAAAGAATGCTCTCTGTTTATTCTTTTATTTCACATCTCCACGTTTTCAATTCAGGTTTAAATAAATTGATCTATTTGGGTATAATAAAAAAATTACAAAATATTTCCTTTATGATCACTTTTCATCAAAAACCAAAAATATAGAAATTTATGTACCCAAATGAAACATTTTTTTTTTCTGAAAATTAAAAGAAATGTGCTTAAAATTTTGTATTTGGTTAAAATATCAGTCACTGCAATACAATATTCTTAAAACAAAATGGAATAAAATTGTAAGAAAATGGAACAAAAACTCAATTTTCTGGGAATTATCACTCTGCTAGAAAGGGGATTCCGTTATTATCATGGTGAAAGAAGGGATGGTTAATTACATTATGTTTGTATCATTTTGGCATGCGACAATAACATAGAGCCACTAAAGGAAAAAAAAATGTTAAACACAAAATAAAATTTGTGAATAAATAGTTTTTCCTTCGTTGGTCAAACTAGTGGTAAAAATACACAGACGACACAAAATTTTAGAAAGAAAAAATAAATTCAAAATGATGTTTCATTACTTCCTTTTCCACTCTTACTCATACCACTTAATGACATTTTTCAGAACTAATCAATCAAGTAACTGATTAATGAAGTATTTTAAAATATTAAAATAACCTATCAATTTTGTTTTATTTAAAAAATATAATTACTTTATTCGTTCTTACATTTATGTTCAATTTAGTATAGTGGTTTTAAAAAAAGTTAAATTAGTTCCTATATTTTTTAAAATGTATCTAAATTGGTATTTCTATTAAGTCCCAGCGTCAAAGTGTTGTTTATGTGGTAGAAAGAGGGATTTATGTGGCAGAGAGAAGGGCTTATGTGGCAGAGAGATGTGAATTTCTCTTTCTCTTTCAACCTTGCCTTCAAGCTCACAAATGCACAGGTTCTCGCCACCACCGTCAACCTCTGTCATCCCCATTGTCTTCACTCCCTGCCTAGCCTTCAGCCGCGCCCGCTCTACCGCCGGTTCCACTTCTCCTAAGTGGCATTTCCAGCAGCAGCGTCGTGATGAGGAGGTCGAAGCACGAAAACATGAACAGGAGAAGGAACGCGCACGTCGCGATAGGCTATACCACATGAACCGCTCAAACCCTGATGCGCCGCATCGTGAAGCTACGGTTTTCAAATCCTTTGTGGATATCCAACCGGAATGGAACATGCATGACCAGATCCCGTTCTCCATATTCTCTAAGCTCTCCTTCATTGTTCCCGAGCCTGAAGACCTTATCCTCTGTAGTGCTCTCAAATACTACGATCGTTCATATGATCGCATCACCCCTAAAAATGAACGTCACCTTGAACGTTTCAAGAATCGGAACTTCTTCAAAGTCACCACCACCGACGACCCTGTTATACGCAAACTCGCGAACGAGGACAAAGCCACAATGAAGGAGAAGTGGAACCGGCTATCAGTGGCGGAGCAGGCATGGCTGAAGGCGAGACAGGGAGTGAAGACGGTGCCACATAAGGCCTTCTCTCTGCCACATAAGCGTTTCTCTCTGCCACATATGTAACATCCCGCCAAATCCTTTTCATATTTATATAATGAAATAAAGGTAAAACAATAATATCGAAGTGAACATATATATATATATGTAATGAAATTTCTCCTCACAGGGAGTTTAATACATATCCAGTCAGTTTCCAAAACTTAAACAAAATACAGCAAAATAGAAAACAGGCGATCTCCTAACAGAAACAGAAAACAGACGATCTCCTTCCGGCGACCACTCACTGAGGAGCTCTACTTCCTGCAACATCATCTGCTCCCGTGTAAATTATACACGATCATCACAGGTTTAAGAAAACATCCACAAAACAAAAACGCAGGGTAAGCTAGATATTTTAAAGAGAATTTAGATATGAAACTTTAAAATCAAGATAAAACAAATTTAAGACACCCACGTAAAAACCATCAACTTTCTCATTCCCTTCACATGACCATCAAGTAATCACATATTTCACAATTTCCTCAAGAGTCGTTCAATTCACATAATCCATCAAGTGTCTATCAATTTCAATGTTTCTCATTTCTCACGTCAGACTTCCACTGACTCATCACACATAGACACTTGACACTACTTCCGGAAGACACGTGCATTGACTAGACTCAGAGATCTGCACCTGTCATACTGCACCACTGTGAAATCACACACATTCACAAGCGTATAAATGAATCTCAATATCATCACTATCCTAGCATGACAGGGTTAATCCATACAATGGGTCAAGCTCGTTCTCTTTCAAACAACTCACCCATACATATGAACCTCCTTCGACTCTCAATGCCTGAATAACTTCATCTATATGATTCCATTATATCAGGAGAGTCAGGATATCTCATAATAAACAAATCACCGGTCAATGCACACTCTACACGATCTTACACGGTATTTTCTTTCCTGAAAATACTATGCCTTGATCCCACATTCACCACATTCCATACATCATACCACACATAAAGAACAATTCCATCATAGAATACTTTGAATCTTTTCTTAAACAACCCCACTCACAAAAACAAGCATACCACCGTTCAGGTTTTCGAATAGCATATACATTTTTCGTTTCAATCTCAACAAGTTCAAAGCGACACTAAAATAGGGGAGTTCGAAAACAACATTAAAACCGGCGATCACATCCAAAAACAGGGGATTATGCAATAACAGTTGAAAACCGGCGACCACGTCGCCCTATCATCAAAATCATCTAACTTAAGGTTTTCGTTGGAAATAAGGCTAGCTTCCCTTACCTGGACTTGCGTAAAATCTCACTACGAGCTCTAACCCACCGAACTTAAGGATACCCGAACTCTGTTTTAGCGTCCTGATCGGAAAACTCGCAGAGAACTTCCCAGGAGTCCAAGGGCAGTCGTCGCTCGTCGTACTGGTGCTTGAGGATGCCTGAATCGCAGCGCGAAGGAGAGAAAAGAGAAGGATGAAGGTAAACTCACTCTGTCACTCTTGAACCACTGCAACGTTCTTTGCCTCTCAGAAGTGAGTTTTTGAATCTAAACCAACTTGTCCACAAATGCCGCTGCCACCACCCACTCTGCAGGAAAGCTTGCGTGCACACTTCCTTGAACAGTATGACCACGTGGGTCTCTGCGCATACCAACTCTCTGATGCTACTATTCTGAAACACTCCTAATGTCTACGTGTCGCGCATGCAGAACGTTCTTGCTGGGAGCCTGGGTCCCACCTTATCTGTGTGAAACACGACATCGCGCGATAACCTTCCACCGATGACTGATGTCCTTCTCATCCCGGCGATGACTGATGTGCCTCTCATCCCGGCGATGACTGATGTCCTTCACATCCCGGCGATGACTGATGTGCCTCTCATCCCGGCGATGACTGATTCCTCTTCCTGACGGACGACTGATTCCTCATTCTGGCAGACAACCGATGTCTCACCCTGGCAGACCACCGATGTCTCACCCTGGTAGACCACCGATGTCTCACCCTGGCAGACCACCGATGTGTCTCCCATCCTGGTTGATGACCGATGCTCCTCTCATCCTGTTGGCGATCTCTTGTCGCCCTTGTGTGTGACGAGAACACATCGCCTTACTCTGGTCACCGATGTCACATCGTCACACCTTGCTGAAGGTTCATCCTCCCATTATGTTACGTCCAAGGTATCACCTCCAGATGGCTTGGTGACGTCGGTAGCTTCACATTTCCAAGAATAGATCAGCACTACTCCTCGTGCGCCCATGCATGCAACACTAAGGACGATTTCTTATGCTCAAGCATAGAGCTTCGCATGCCCAGCGTATCTAAGGCTTAACCCACACCTTGATACGCGTGGTTTTTGGAACCCACTATGGTTAATCCAGCATCTTGACCACATACTAAGTGCACTCCCGTCGATCACGTACACCATAGGCGATTGGCGATCATGTGTCCTCTAGGCAACAGGCGATTATGTGCCAGAGAAGTCGGAGATTGCCTCCGTCTTCAACAACGACGATCTCGTAGACTTCTAAGCTACACTTTTCTTCCTTTACTCTTCTTGATCCACATGTCTTCCTCGAGCACACCCACGTGATTACCTCACGATAAAGTCATCGCACCTGACTACTTGGTTAATACAATGGTCAGCCGACCGACCTCTACCAGCTGACCCCAGACCTTGGGCGACGTCCGAGGTCCGACTACTACGAAACTTCTATTACCAGCTCTTTGTATTTTAAATAATAACATCTTCTGAAATTATTTAAATATAACACTTTCATTCCAATTAAAGTTTCTAGGTCCTTACATTCTCCCCAACAAGAAAAATTTTCGTCCTCGAAAATTGAATTACAAGGAAAAGAGGTAGGGATAGGCTTCTCTCATGGTTTCTTCTAATTCCCAAGTTGAATCACCTGATCTGTCATCCCACACCACCTTCACCATGTTGATGGTCTTGCCTCTGAGCTGCTTACTCTGTTGATCGTCAATCCTGACTGGTTTCGCTTCAAACGACAAGTCATTCCTGATCTGCACATCGTCCACTTCCAACACGTGACTAGGGTCTGCAAGATACTTCCTTAGCTGTGACACGTGAAAGACACTATGCAAATTTGCTAATTGGGGAGGTAGGGCGATTTCATAAGCCACTAGACCGATCCTCCTTAAGATCTGATATGGTCCAACAAACTTAGGAGACAACTCCTTTGATCTGATAGCTCGTCCTACACCCTTGGTCGGTGTCACTTTCATAAATACATGATCTCCAACTACAAACTCCAAAGGTCTTCTCCTCATTGTCAACATCATCACTGCCTCTACAAGAGTTATTATCCTTGTGTTCATTTAAGGCCAGAAGTGTCTTCACAGCCTTGTCAGCTTCATCATCACAGCCACCACCAGAGTTGTTACCCTTGTCCTCATGAGCGACATAGAGTGGCTCCCTCAAAGTTATTCCCTTCATATTTTCCAGATCCATAGGGGTTTCCCAACCACATAAGCAACACTTGACGCCATAAGCTGAAATTTAACGGAAATGACCAATATAGATACATTTTAAAAAACATAGATACCAAATTAATTTTCTTAAAAACCATTGTACCAAAATTGAATATTGATCTAAATATAGGGACGAATAAGGTAATTATACCTATTTAAAATTAGAAAATATAGAAAAAATGTTAGGATATGACTCAACTATTAAGAAAGTGTAAAATTACAGTTTTACTAATATAAAACTTTCTATGTAATATATAGGTTTCACCCCTGTTGTTCCACTGTGAATTATTTTTTTTATTAATAAATTAAAATTGTTTTCACTTTGTGAAGAAATCTTTGGAACTTCTTTCAAAAAATGTTTCAAATTTTTATTTTTTAAATTACTTATAATTAACACATTGTTTGAGTTTTTGGTCTTAAAAATTTGTAAGAAACATTAAAATAATATTTATTCACTTTCTTTATTTTCTGTTAATTTTTAAATAATAAATAACAAAGTGAAATTTGTAACGATCTAGAAAATTAATTTAGAGTAGAAGTAGTATATTTTAAAGGACTCCTGAATAATTTTATTATTAAAAATGAAAAGGGCATATAATAGAAAATTCATGGTGGCCAGACCTCGGACGTCATCCAAAAGGTCTGAGGTCAGCATGGTAGAGGTCGGTCTGATGGACCCATAGTGGGTCCTAGGAATCACGCGTGTCAAGGCATGATTTGAACCCTAGATACGCCATGCATACGGGATAAATGCGAAACGCTATGCTGTGGCATAGGAGATTTATCCTAGGTGAGCATGCATTGGCACATAAGGGGTTTGGATCGACCAGTCCTCGGGCAGGAGAAACTGCAGACGTCACCGAGCCATGTGGGAGTGATACCACAGACTTGGAGTAGTGGGTCGATGAGCCCTCAGCAGGGTGTGACGATGTGACATCGTCACCAGAGCGAGGCGATGTGTCCTCGTCACACACAAGGGCGATGAGAGATCGCCAGGATGAGAGACACATCGGTCATCGCCAGGATGAGAGACACATCAGTCATCCAGCATGAAGCTATGCATAAAGCTGTTAAAGACAATGCTAAGGTTACAATTAGTCGCGATCAAGTCACAAACCAAGTTGAAGGGTACCGTGAGATCGCGCTAAAGCCTATGCCAGTTAACAGTTAGTCCCGTGCAGAGAGTTAAAGATGGAGAGAGACAAGCAGCTGAAGCATAGATTTCATCCATATTGAAGTCAATACAGTGAGCCTTTAGAGCTAAAAGGTTTATGCAAGTTATGTGGCAGAAAAAGAAATTACACAGAAGAAGAAGTAGCAAGGGGAGAAGCTCCAGGAGGAGGAATGAGCTTGCCATCAACCGCTTAGTCTCTTCACTGAGAACAAGTTCACAGCTCGAGACTGGGGGGCTTGTGATCCGGTCGGTCATCGGTAGTCGATGACGTCAGCAGCAGATGACCACGGGGACCATTCACAGGCTGACACGTGAAATAAGGTAGCAGGGGAATCAGGGAGCAGATTACTCAGAGCGGTGATCGGTGGTCGGTTATCGAGTGACCACCACCCCCAGATCAGTGCCCAGTTGAACGCTTAGAAGTAGAGCACGACAAGTGGCGAAGCGCGATCAGTCATCGGTGCACTCAGAGCGTAATCAGTCATCGGTGCCTGGTCATCGGGGGGGTCCTGTTACATGCAGTTAAGCTGGGACCCAGGCTCCCAGCGAGAGCGTTATGCATGCGTGACACGTAGACTGTGAGGGTGCCCAGAGCAGTTGGCGCCAGAGATTAGGTAGGGTAGGTGGCCCCAGAGTTTGAGTGCGCGCAGAAACGCCCACGTGGCCATCTTGTCAGACTTTGCACTCAAGTAGAGGAAATCTGCACGAGAGATTTCTCTCAGAGTGGGTGATGGCAGCGAAGATATATAGGACTGTTCGATCATAATCTCGAGGGAGTAAGTTTATTTTGTTCCCATTTTTCCTTTCCCCTCCTTCTCTCTACGATTCGAACCACCCTCACGTACCAGTTTAACGATCGGCGACTGCCATTGGACTCCTGGCAGAGAACTCTACAAGTTTGGCCGATCAAAATCTTAGATCGAGTTAGGATATCCATAAGTTTTTGGTGGGTTTGGATCTTGCTGTGAGCATCTGCTCAAGTCCAGGTAAGGGAAGCTAGATTTAAATTTCCAACAAAACCTTAAGCTAGAAGATTTAGAAGGTGGGGGTGACGTGGTCACCAGTTTCATTTTTTTTACACGTTTCCTTGTTTTGTGTAGATTGGAATTTATTTGAGATATGTTTGGATTGTTTAGAAAAGGTTTAAAATATGATATGATTGAATGGTTCATTGATGTATTGTATGATATATGGAATGATGTGAAAGTGTGATCGAAGCATAGTATTTTCAGGAAAGAAAATACCGTGTTAAGATTGTTTAGAATGTGCATTGACTAGGGATTCGTCTAGAAGGAGATATCCTGACTCTCCTGAGATAATGGAATCATATCGATGAAGTTATTCAGGTGGTGAGAGTCGAAGGAGGTTCATATGAATGGGTAAGTTGTTTGAAAGATAACTAACTTGACCTGTTATATGAATTAACCCTGTCATACTAGGAGAGAGATGATATTGAGATTATTTATGCGCATAGCTGTGTGGATTTCACAGCGAGTAGTATGACAGGTGCAGATCTCTGAGTCTGAGTCAACGCACGAGTCTTCCGGAAGTAGAGTCAAGTGTCTATGTGTTATGAGTCAGTAGAAGTCTGACATGAGAAATATGAATATTGAAATTATTGAATAGACACTTGATGAAATTGTGAAATGTGTGAATATTGATGGTTTATGTGGATATAAAGTTTCATATTTGAAGTTTTAAAAATAGCTAGCTTACCCTGTGTTTTGTTGTGTGTTTGTTTTTCTTTAATCTGTGATGATCGTGTTAATTTACACGGGAGCAGATGAGATTGCAGGTAATAGAGCTCCTCAGTGAGCAGTTGGAGAAAGGGATAGTTTTAATTTGAATGATTTGTTTGGTTTTGTAAACTTTGGATGTATATATTAAAATCCCTGCGAAGAGGGATGTTTCTTTTGAGATACATTTATGAGATGGATGTATAGATATATGTTAATTAGATATTATCTGTTTTACTTTAATTTTATTATACATATATGAGTAGAAATTAGGGATGTTACAAAATTAATATATCATTTTTATAATTAAAAGTGAAATTAAAAAAATTGTCACTAAAGACTACACTATAGGGTTTTTATTAACTAAAAGATTTTTTTTTCAGGGATTAATATGGAATATTATTATATTTTAGAAACTAAAATTGCATTTAAAACAAAATCTTCTTATTTTTAGTCTGAGCCAATTATTCTCAAGTGAATGAATTTTAAGCTTGTCTGAAACTAAGCCACACTTTTTTTTAAATGTTCCTTATTTGTTATTTGTGTTTTGTTATTAATGGGATTTTTTAAAGAAATTATTTGGTTAAAAAGAACGATGAAAAAAATTCGGATATTAATATAAAAGTATAAAAAAGAAATAAAATAAAGAACGATGAAAACAAAACTAGCTATCCACTGGGTACAATTAAACTCTTAGTGTGTAGAATGCTTCTATATAATCAATTTTTTTATTATATAACTTTAATACTATATACAATAAATAATATATTTACTAATTTTATTTTTATGCAAGAAATAAAAATTAATGATATTTGTATATATTTATAAATAAAAAAAATCATAAAAGGTATATTTGATAGATATACAACGTCTGTTTTTGCTAATAATAATAATACATGTTGTATAATGTTATAGATTATTGAAGTCTTAAAATAAATGATATTTATGTTTTAAAATAAATATATGAAATTAAAAAAGTAGCATTGTTTTAAAAAATTAAAATGATTTATTTAAAAGGGAAGAAAGTCAATAATTTAAAATTTAAAAGCGGTAAAAAAATTTAAAAACGTAGTAAAATATATTTAAACCTTGAACTAAATATAAATATTTTAAAGTTAAAAAATTAATGGTGATAAAAGTTAATGAATTAATTTTGCACATAAAAATCTTAATTAGATGAAGAAAGAAAAAATAATAGCAAAGTAAAAAAAAGAAGTGGAAGATTTGCGGTGGTATAGTAGTATAGTAGGGAATCAAATAAACGTTAGATGGGTTTTGATGAGAGAAACGACGAGGCAAAACCATTGGCGCCAACCAACCGCTGTTTGTTTCCCCTGCCATCCAAATTTCTCTTCTTTTCTTGCAAATAAATAAATGCCTCTCTTTTTCGTTCCATCAAAACACACAATGGCTACGCCAACCAGATTCCACCACCACCCCCTCAACCACCACCACTCCGCCTCCAAAATCATCATCTTCTTCTGCTTCTCCGCTTTTCTCGGCGTCGCCCTCGTCGCCAACCTCTTTCGCGCCTCCCTTTCCTCCCACTATCTCTCCATCGCCACCAACTGGGTCGACACCAACGCTCCCGTCCTCCTCGTCCCCAATGCCACCGCCCCACCCGACACCAACAACAAAAACAACGTATGCCTCTTCTAAGCTTTTCTTTCCTCTTTCTGCAATCTGCCTTTCAGCTCAATCCAATCCCAAAATTACCTTATTCTCTTCTATTTATACACACCATTTTTCTTATATTGCTGCTTCAGCTGAGATATTCTTTTATCACTCATCAAGTCAACCTTCATTCAACATCTGCGGATGATCCAATACTGACTTGTTCCAGAGTTGAGAGTTATCTCTTCCTTGGTGTCTCTATGGGCATGCTTCTCTCTCAGCACTTCAAGAAAATTAAAAAAATAAAACAAAAAAGTTTCTTTTCACACAAGTTAAGAAACTAATTTACAGTGCTTCTAATTAGGGTGGTATGATAACAATAGTTAAGATAGATTTCAATATATTTTGGCCAATAAGGGTGGTCAAGGATTGTTTGGTTCCCTGTTTATATCGTCAAATTTGGATTTAACTGAGATTTTTAACACATTTCTTCACATTAAGGATTGAATTTTTTGAACGTGAAGTTTAGGCATAACTGAATCTCTTATGTACACTGTTTTAGCCTGATAACGGATTAAGAGATGCCCTTCACCTATATACACTATTTTGTCCATATTATATTAGATAACCAGACATTTGCGTTGTTATTTCGTCTGGATATCTAGTCAATATAGGATTTTTGAACACCTAGGAATTGATTCATTTGTTTTTTTATTTTGATTGTTGCAGGAAAAAGATGGGAAGAGTGCAAAAAGGAGGGGTCCTGAGAGATTCCTTTCATCTACATTTGCGGATTTGCCTGCTCCCGAATGGCACTGGGAGCAGATGCCTTCGGCTCCAGTGCCTCGGCTTGATGGGTACTCTGTACAGATTAAGAATATGTTTTATGTGCTTGGAGGATATGCCAACCTTGACCATGTGAGTGTTTCTAGTTGTTTATTTATTTCACAAGTAAACTAGTTCTTATTAATGAGCTTGGCGAGAGATTAATATGTTTTGTTTCTTTAGGTGCACTCCCATGTTGATGTGTTCGATTTCAGCATCAACAAGTGGGTAGATGAAATTGAAATGCCAAAGGAAATGGCTCATTCCCATTTGGGTGTGGCGACTGATGGGAGGTATATATACATTGTCTCAGGACAATATGGCACCCAATGCCGAGGGCCTACTACAGCTTCCTTTTCGCTAGACACTGTAACAAAGAAATGGAAATCTTTGCCACCATTACCGGAACCCAGGTACAACTTGGAACATAGCACTCCTTCTACTCATTTTGCTGTTTGAAACTGTGAATTGCATGTTATTTTTTAAATTGTGGAAATTATAGATAAATGTAATTGATGTGATTGCAATTGTGGTCATGAAGCTGTTGTGGTGACCCCAAAACCATAATGTTATTGTGGCTGCAATTGTAGTAGCAAACTGGAATTTAGAACTTCAGGCCTTGTATCTAACAATTGAAATTCATGTTAAATTGCCCACTCTTCACTACAGTGATGATTGATCGAGTTTTACTTTTACTAGAGGCTGACACTTTGACAAGAACTATTTCATTGTGAAATGGATTATTTTAACATGAGACTTTCTTGTACCAGGTATGCTCCTGCAACTCAATTGTGGAAAGGAAGACTCCATGTCATGGGTGGTAGCAAAGAGAATCGCCATACACCTGGACTAGATCATTGGAGTTTGGCTGTGAAGGATGGAGAAGCCTCGGAACAAGAATGGCGAGACGAAGTTCCCATTCCACGCGGTGGACCGCATAGGTTAGCAAATTGCTCAGATTCCAGTACTAGGCTTCAATTGCTCTTCAATAGTTAACCATGATGTTTTCATTTAACTTTTTTTAAGCGTAGGAATACTGTGTTTCTAAAGCCTGATTAGCTTTTTGATGGAATACTTGGAAAGTGGTGTCATATTCATTGTCTTCAAAAGGAATTTGATTGTTTTTCATCTAACTGTAGTTATTTGGTGCAGGGCTTGCATTGCAGTCGATGATCGACTTTTTGTTATTGGTGGACAAGAGGGTGATTTTATGGCCAAACCTGGTTCACCCATATTCAAATGTTCACGCAGGCACGAGGTATCATTTTCTCTGTTTGTCAACATCAAACATGATTTAAAGCGAAAATATTATAATTTGGTAGTTGTTTTTTTGAAGATGAATGACATAGGAATTAGACTTTACCAGTATGATTAAGTTGTTTTTTTCATAGTCACATACCTATGCTGAGAAACGACATTTATTGGATAAATGGTCTTTTCAAGTGAACTCGTGTGACTTAAATTTGTTACATTTCAGGTGGTCTACGGAGATGTTTATATGCTGGATAAAGACATGAAATGGAAAATTTTGTCAGCTATGCCAAAACCAAATTCACACATAGAATGTGCATGGGTTATTGTGAACAATTCAATTATCATCACTGGAGGTACCACAGAAAAGCATCCAGTAACAAAAAGGATGATGCTGGTTGGGGAGGTTTTCCAGTTTCATTTAGACTCTATGGTACACTTGTCTGTCTTTTACTCATGAGAAATATATTGTGCATCTCTCTTTATCCATTAATAACTCCTAGTCTCTCACATTGCATATTGGCCATTTGTAATTTTATGAATAGTGATAAAATGAATGGATCATTCAGGCCATGAACCAGGCAATTGTCCAGACTCTTGATTTTTAGAAGCAACAATGAACTTCATAAAACCAGTCAATAAGAATTGGTCCCGTAGATTAAAATGAGTTCATTGAAGTGTCACTTTGTAACATGTGATTAACTATTGTTTCTGATTACTGATTGCAGAAATGGTCAGTGATTGGAAGGCTTCCTTATCGTATAAAAACAACATTAGCTGGTTTTTGGGATGGGTGGCTGTACTTCACGTCAGGACAGAGGGACAGAGGACCAGATAACCCACAGCCAAGAACGGTCGTTGGAGAAACGTGGAGAACGAAATTGCATTTGTCTTAGTTTGAGATAAGAAAGCAGCATTGTGTTAAAAGCTTTGTTTCTGCCTTGCTTTTTCTTTCCAATTTTCGGTTTACATTCCTGCAACATGCCTATTCAAAATTATTTATCTTTTCCTTTTCAATTAATTCAATGCCCTATTTGGGCAATACATATGTAAAATTTGTCTACTATGTACAGAGTACAAATCTATTGATTTTGGAAATTGCACTTATTCTTTTGTCTCTCTTCTCTTTTGGTTTACTACACAGTTGATTTACACATGCAAAACAACAAAACAGCAACAAATATTGTCGTAGCTTGCTTCAGAGATACATTGGTACCATTGGATACAACACATGTTATAAATTCATGATACCATTCGTCATGGATATGTTAAGAAAGTTCATAAAATATTTTATATAGATTTAGAATATATAAAGAAACATTAGTAATTACCATGATCACAATTTTTGAAGTTAAAGAAATCTAGTTTTTCCCTCTAATATAACCAATCTTGATTTACTATAAAAAAAAATCAGGGTAGAATTCATAATAAGTATTGACTTTATTCAATAGTTTATAATTTAGATGCATCCCTAAATTTTTATATAATGTTGTCAGAAGCCTAATTAGGAAGTAACGAGTATGGTGTGATTGACTATATTAATTCATGTTTTTTTAAGAAAAAAATTATACCTATTTCTACCGCTATCTCTCTTGGATATAAAATTCATGTCTTATCTTTATTTTCTTTATGAAGTATGTATATA
Organism: Phaseolus lunatus; assembly: GCA_013389735.1. Taxonomy (NCBI): domain Eukaryota; kingdom Viridiplantae; phylum Streptophyta; class Magnoliopsida; order Fabales; family Fabaceae; genus Phaseolus; species Phaseolus lunatus. The sequence goes on along the minus strand of CM023864.1, from coordinate 37,044,268 downwards.
TGTATTTATTTTGTATTGTATTGTTTTAAATATTAATTAAATAATTTGATTAGAAATAATAAAGAAATCATAATATTATCAAAGTTTCAATGTAAAAAGAACATACATATTTTTTTAATGTCAAATCAAATATAAAAAAGAAATTTGCATAAATCTTAAAATAAACTAATTATATAAATGTTAAGTAATTATAAAAAAAGTTAAAAAAATTACACATAATTTAAATTATGACAATCATAACTATAATATCTATTACTTTTTACCCTTTCTATGTGAGTGAATGAATATCAAACAAGTCCAATCATTGAAAGAGAAAGAGAATATGAAAGATTGAAGAAATGGTTAGTGAAAGAACCAAAGAGAAAAAAAAGAAACATAAATGGTTTATCGAATATTCATAATTGAAAATTAAGCATCTTTATGGGACAAAAATAAATAATAAATAAATATATATCGAAAAAATTAATGTTTGTATTATGTAAAATGTAATACACTATTTTTGAACAAAATTATAACAAAAAAAAAATGTATAATAGAGATTATGAGGAGAGAGAAAACAAGATTTTGAATAGACTCAATGAATAAAGAAGTTAATAATAAACTTTAAAAAAAATAAAAATAATATAACAAAAAATTTATTCAAATAATAGTATTGGTAAAATAGATACAGCAATCAGTGTAAATATAAGAAGTTAAGTGAGCGGTTGATCCGATTCAATGCAGAAAAAAATCCAATTAAAATTATTTTCTGTAGTGGCCAGACCTCGGTCGAGAACAGATAGTAAAGGGTGAACCACGTCAGCTGGGTCTCATAGCATGGACCAAAGCCACGTGGAGTGGACCCCGCAGGCAGCTTGGATTAGCGGGTGGTCGGTCATCAGTGTGTCCCCTCAGAGAAGGGTGATCAGTCATCAGTGTGTCCCCTCAGAGAAGGGTGATCAGTCATCGATGTGTTCCCTCAGAGAAGGGTGATCAGTCGTCGGTGTGTCCCTTCAGAGAAGGGTGATCAGTCATCGGTGTGTTCCCTCAGAGAAGAGTGATCAGTGTGTCCCCTCAGAGAAGGGTGATCAGTCATCAGTGTGTTCCCTCAGGGAAGGGTGATTACCAGATGTGTCCTTGTTGCACCGCAGGCTGATCAGTCCTCGGCCCTATAGAGGTCGGCCTAGTAGGGCCAATAGTGGGTCCCAGGAACCACACGTGTCAAGAGATGAATTGGGCCCTAGATACGCCATGCATGCGGGATATATGCGAAACGCTAAGCTTTGGCATAAGAGATTTATCCTTAGAGTTGCATGTAATGGCACGTGAAGGGTTTAAGGGCACGTGAGAGATTAGTTTAAATCATAAGGATAGACCCCGCAACGTTAGGGTTAACAGTATACTGTGATATTCGTTCATAAAGATAATTGCTTGAAGATAGAAGGTTACCGCCATACACGCCAAAAGATTAAGAGATAAAAGATATTGTTCCTAGTAATATGTTATTGATATGCAGGTGGCGGCAGTAGCACTCCAAATATACAAAGATACGCTGTTAAAGATTACACACAAATAACCGCATTCTCTCACCCACGGAATATTTTCTTCCTAAAGATAATGTTCCATGCAGGGAAAGTTGGTTACTAGAGATAACCTAATGACTCCTTATAAAAAGGGGCTTAAGGCTCCAGGGGAAGGTACGCAGTTTTTGAGACTAACACTCTTTTACTATACACTTGGTGTTTTTTGCCCTAGTTTTGACTTGAGCGTCGGAGTGCACACGGCCGCGAGGGCGCCTCTCTTTCTTTCTTTTGTAGGCAAGCTATTTTACAGTGAAGAAGGAGGAAGAAGGTGCTAGCGATCGTAGAGTTTGACCAACAGCAAGTCAACCGGCAAAAACATTTTCTAAGAATATCTAATACGACCGAGAACGGTAAAAACATTATTAAAAAAGTACCAAAGATATTATTACAAGAAAGATAATCCAGAACTTCAAATTGTTTAATTATATTTATTATGGAAATGGAAAATAATTCAGAGAATTTCAAATACAACTATTAAATTAATTCGTACTTGTTTAGTCTTAAATTGGGATAAAGAGAAACGAAATTTCTTCTATCCATAAAATGCATGCTTGTTTTCTATAAATGATTTGATAAGATACTTCTTAATAAATGCCGATAGAAAAAGAAATTTCTTAATAATTGAGATAGTGAAATTCCATATTTCATATATAGAAAAGAAATTATCTATGATTTATCTCAAAGACTAAATTGGACTAAATCAATATCAATTCATTTTTTTTCTATAAATCCAAGAGAAAAAGTAAATAACCACTTAATTTTTTTTATCCACATAACAATCAATTAATTAAAATAATGGAACTATTCTATTAAATAGAAAGGAAAACTGCTGAATCTTGATAATTTTGTGATCATCTAACTGTTTTCAAATATGATCATTTTAGCATGACAAATATTACAGAGTGATAACCAACCTACTAAGTAATTGTTTTCCTTTGTATTCGGATTATGTACCTTCTGTGTATTTTTTTCTTTTATATATATATATTTGATTCAGCCTCTTGATCAAAGCGTTAGAGCTTCTCCTTCCCGAACTTCGTCCTCACCAGCTTCACGTCAAGTACACCGATGACCTTCACCTGAAAATCCTCCAAGAAACCTGAAAGAACAGTATGGCGCCTCTGCGGCCGGTTGCGCTCCGACGCTCAAGTCAGTGATTGAATCAACAAAGAATCTCAAAGAAAACTCAGAACCATGTACAAGTGAATCACCACCAAAAATGAATCCCCCTCCCCAAATTCCGTTAAGAATTATATATATATACCTGAGTCTTTCTCTCTCCTGACGGTTATTCCTCTTGACACGTGGATAACATCTGGTCATACACGTGTCACCATCTGGAGTACCTGTAGCTGAAACGTTACTTCCACTTTGCTCCTGCGACTAAGTTATCCACACAGGGAGTAGCTTAGTGCATAGGCTACCCTGGGCGCAACCTTAACATGGCGAACTGGTTAACGCTGGGCATCATGGCTCACACGATCTCATGGTGGCAGATATGCCACTTATCTTCCCTACATCGGCGGCAGACATGCCACTTACCTTCTGTATTTAGACCATATAACAGTGCTTACCAAGTCTTCTCAAATACCCGGCGATGTGCTCCTTTCGGCGACTTGTTAACCACCTGATCTCCTAATCTCCACACACGGCGATCATGTGCAATCTAGGCGATTACCGGTCTTCACACACGGCGATAAGCGATTACTGATCTTCACACACGGCGTTGGGCGACTACTGATCTGTGCTTCTTGCGTAACGCTCTCGCTGGGAGCCTGGGTCCCAGCTTAACTGTGTGTTAACAGGAAACCCCCGATGACTGATCAGTGCTTCTTTACCTCTCGCGATCTGCTTCCAGGCGCTTGTAAGGACCTATAAATTATTTGGAATAGAAGTGGTAGATTTTAAATAATTTCTGAGTATGTTATTATTTAAAATAAAAAGGACATAAAAATAGAAAATACCATAGTGGTCAGACCTCGGACGTCGCCCAAGGTCTGGGGTCAGCTGGTAGAGGTCGGTCGGTTGACCATTGTACTAACCAAGTAGTCAGGTGCGATGACTTTATCGTGAGGTAATCACGTGGGCGTGCTTGAAGGGAGGAGGCACGTGAATCAAGAAGGGTAAGAGAAAGGAAGGTGTAGCTTAGAAGTCGATGAGATCGCCGTTTGTTGAAGAAGGCAGCGGCCTCCGACTTCCCCCGTATGAAATCAGTAATCGCCTATTTTGCGCATGATCGCCGTGTGCGAAGATTTCACATGACCGCCAATCGCCTATGGTGTACATGATCGCCGAAAAGAGCACATCGCCGAGTATTCGAGAAGACTTGGTAAGCACTTAGTATGTGGTCTAAATACAATAGATGAGTGATATAGAAGATAGGTGGCATATCTGTCACCATGAGTAGTGTGAACCGTGATACCACAGACTTAGAGGAATGGGAGGACGAGCCTTCAGCAAGGTGTGACGATGTGACCAGAGTGAGGCGATGTGTCCTCGTCACACACAAGGGCGATAAGAGATCGCCAACAGGATGAGAGGAACATCGGTCATCAACCAGGATGGGAGACACATCGGTGGTTTGCCAGGGTGAGACATCGGTTGTCTGCTAGGGTGAGACATCGGTGGTCTGCCAGGGTGAGACATCGGTTGTCTGCCAGGGTGAGACATCGGTGGTCTGCCAGGGTGAGACATCGGTGGTCTGCCAGGGTGAGGAATCAGTCGTCCGTCAGGAAGAGGAATCAGTCATCACCGGGATGAGAGGCACATCAGTCATCGCCGGGATGAGAGACACATCGTTCATCGCGCGGTTAGTCATCGGTGGATGGTCATCGCGCGAGGTAGTGTCTCATACAGATAAGGTGGGACCCAGGCTCCCAGCATGAACGTTCTGCATGCGCGACACGTAGACATTAGGAGTGTTTCAGAATAGTTAGCATCAGAGAGTTGGTATGCACAGAGACCCATGTGGTCATACTGTTCAAGGAAGTGTGCACGCAAGCTTTCCTGCAGAGTGGGTGGTGGTGTAAGGACCTGAAAAATTAAATTGGAATAAAAGAGTTATATTTTAAATGAACTCCATGCACGTTTTATTTAAAATAAAAAGGGAAGGAAAGTGTAGTTTAGAAGAGTATAAGATTTCCTTGTTAGTACATAATCGCCGGTCGCCTAGACTACACGTCGTCGCCAGGGCACGAGGCATGCAGACGTCGCCAGGGCGCGATGCATGCGGGCATCTTCCAGGGGGAGACATCGGTCGTCCACCAGGAGATGTCATCGGTGGATAGCCTTCGCGCGAGAGGTCATCGGTAGATAGTCTTCGTGCGAGAGGTCATCGGTGGATAGTCTTCGCGCGAGAGGTCATCGGTGGATAGTCTTCGCGCGAGAGGTCATCGGTGGATAGTCTTCGCGCGAGAGGTCATCGGTGGATAGTCTTCGCGCGAGAGGTCATCGGTGGATAGCCTTCGCGCGAGAGGTCATCGGTGGATAGTCTTCGCGCGAGATGTCATTCGGTGGATTGTTTTCGCGCGAGGGGTCATCGACGAAAGGTTATCGCGCGATGTCGAGTTGCACACAGAGGGGGTAAGACCCAGACTCCCAGCAGGAAGCGTAGTGCACGCACGCCACGTAGACAAAAAGGGTGGTTCAGAATAGTGACATCAGAATGTTGGCATGCGCAGGGGACACTCGCGGTCGTACTGTTCAGAGCAGTGGCTGGCATGCACAAGCGACAACAGTGGCAGTACTGTTCAGAGCAGTGGTTGGCATGCACCAGAGACAACAGTGGTCGTACTGTTCAGGGCAGTGGTTCTCAGACTTCTCTGCAGAGTGGGTGGTGGCAGCTGCTTTTGGTGGATAAGTTGGTTTAAGATGCAGAAAACCCACTGCTGAGAGGAAGAAACGTTGCAGCCTTCAAAGAGAGAAAGAGTGAGTTACCTCCCTTCTCCTCCAGTTGCCTCCTTTGCGCTGCGATTCTAGCACCTTCACACGAGAGTACGACGAGCGACAGCCACCATTAGAGCACCTGGGCAGTTCTCTGCAAGTCCTTCGACCAGACGCAAAAATAGAGCCAAGGCGTTCTTCAAGCTTTGTTGGGTTTCGGAACTCTAGGTGTTTGCGCAAGTCCAGGTAAGGGAAGCTAGACTTCATTTTCAATACAAGCCATAGTTTAGCTATTTCTGAAATGAGGGCGACGTGGTCGCCGGTTTCGTTTGCATCTGCGTGAATGCTCTGTTCCATGTGTTTGGGCGACGTGGTCGCCGGTTTTTAAATACAGACTTCGAAATACCCTGTTTTTGAACCAGGTCGCCGGTTTTGGCGTTGGTTGCGAAACTCTCTGTTTTTGGTGTTGCTTTGAAACTGTTGAGATTTAAATGAGATATTCGAAAATAAGAACCTTGGATTGAGTTTTGCTGTGATTGAAATCATTCCTTTAAGTGTTATGTGATGTGTTGGATGTGGTGAATGTGGATCGAGGCATAGTATTTTCAGGAAAGAAAATACCGTGTAAGATCGTGTAGGATGTGCATTGATCGGTGATGTCTATAATGGGATTATCCTGACTCTCCTGAGATAATGGATTCATATAGATGAGATTATTCAGGCGTTGAGAGTCGAAGGAGGTTCATATGTATGGGTGAGTCGTGTGAAACAGAACGAGCTCGGCCTGTCATATGGATTAACCCTGTCATACTGTGAGAATGGTGAACTTGAGATCGAGAATGTGTTGATGCGCATAGCTGTGGAAACATTACAACAGCTTGTATGACAGGTGCAGAATCTCTGAGTCTAGTCAATGCACGAGTCTTCCGGAAGTAGTGTCAAGTGTCTTGTGTGTTGAGTCAGTGGTGGTCTGACATGTGAAATGAGGAACTTGAAATTGATAGACACTTGGTACAGTTGTGAAATAGAATGACTCTGGAAAATATTGTGAAATGTGTGATTTCTGGGTGATCAGGTGAAGAGTATGAGAAACTTGATAACTTTACGTGAATATCTTGAAATTGTTTACCTTGATTTTATTTTAAGTATCCTTATTTAAACTCTTTTTAAATGTCTAGCTTACCCTGTGTTTTCGTTTGTGTTGTGGCCTTTTCTTAAACCTGTAATGATCGTGTATAATTTACACGGGAGCAGATGATGTTGCAGGAAGTAGAGCTCTTTAGAAAATTGTCGCTGGAAGGAGATCGCCTGTTTTCTTTTCTGTTGGGTGATCGCTGTAAGGACCTAGAAACTTTAATTGGAATGAAAGTGTTATATTTAAATAATTTCAGAAGATGTTATTATTTAAAATACAAAGAGCTGGTAAACGAAGTTTCATAGTAGTCGGACCTCGGACGTCGCCCAAGATCTGGGGTCAGCTGGTAGAGGTCGGTCGGCTTACCATTGCAGTAACATAGTAGTCAGGTGTGATGACTTTATCGGGAGGTAATCACGTGGATGTGCTCGAGGAAGACATGTGGATCAAGAAGAGTAAAGGAAGAAAAGTGTAGCTAAGAAGTCTCCTATGTGATCGCCTGGTTAGTGCATGATCGCCTGCCGCCTATGGTGCACATGATCGCCGAAAGTGCACTCAGTATGTGGTCAAGGTACTGGATCAACCAGAGTGGGTTCCAACAACCACGCGTATCAAGGTGTGGGTTAAGCCTTAGATACGCTGTGCATGCGAAGCTCTATGCTTGAGCAAAAGAGATCGCCCTTAGTGTTGCATGCATGGGCGCACGAAGAGTGGTGGTGGTCTACTCTTGGAAATGTGAAGCTACCGACGTCACCGAGTCATGTGGAGATGATACTTTGGACGTAACATAGTGGAATGAAGAACCTTCGGGAAGGCGTGACGATGTGTCGTCGGGCATCGGCAGGGCACGATGCCTTCGGTCGTCGCCAGGGCGCAAGGCATGCGGGCATCGCCAGACGCGGGACATGCGGGCATCGCCAGGGCGCGAGGCATGTGGACATCGGTCGTCTTCCAGGGAGAGACATCGGTGGTCCACCAGGGTGAGACATCGGTCGTCCTCCAGGATAATCCATCGGTGGAAGGTCATCGCGCGAGATGTCATCAGTAGATAGTCATCGCGCGAGAGGTCATCGGTGGAAGGTTATCGCGCGAGATGTCATCGGTGGATAGTCATCGCGCGAGAGGTCATCGGTGGAAGGTTATCGCGCGATGTCGAGTTTCACGCAGATAAGGTGGGACCCAGGCTCTCAGCATCAGACGTACTGCACGCGCGACACGTAGACAGAAAGGGTGGTTCAGAATAGTGACCTCAGAGTGTTAGCCTGCGCAGAGGCATGCGTAGTCGTACTGTTTAGGGAAGCGTACACGCAACCTTTCCTGCAGAGTGGGTGGAGGCAGCGGCATTCCTGGGCAAGTTGGCTTAGATTTAAACTCACCCCTGAGAGGTAAGAGACATGGGGTGATTAGAAAGTGATTTAGAGAATTAGCGTTGGCTCCTTCTCCTTTCTCTCCTTCGCACTGCGATTCTAACACCTTCACACAAGAGTACGACGAACGACGACCACCATTGGAACACCTGGGAGGTTCTCTGCAAGTCCTTCAACCAGACCCAAAAACAGAGCCAAGGCGTTGTTCAAGCTTCGTTGGGTTTCGGAGCTCTTGGTGTTTTGCGCAAGTCCAGGTAAGGGAAGCTAGCCTTCATTTTCAATACAAGCTATAGATTAGCTGTTTCTGAAGTGAGGGCGACGTGGTCGCCGGTTTCGTTTTCATCTTCGTGAATGCTCTGTTCTATGTGTTTGGGCGACGTGGTCGCCGGTTTTGAATACAGACTTCGAAATACCCTGTTTTTGAACCAGATCGCCGGTTTTGGCGTTGTTTTGCGAACTCCCTGTTTTTGATGTTGTTTGAAGCTGCTTTGGATTTAAATGTGAGATAAATGTGATATTCGAAAGTTTGAACCTTTGAAATGATTGTTGCTGTGATTTGAATCATTCATTTGAGTGGTATGATGTTTTGAATGTCGTGAATGTGGGATCAAGACATAGTATTTTCAGGAAAGGAAATACCGTGTTGAGATTTGGTTATGAAGTGTATTGATCTGTGAGTATCCTGTGAATGAGGCGATCCTGACTCTGCTGAGATAATGGAATCATATAGAGGAAGTTATTCAGTTGGTGAGAGTCGAAGGAGGTTCATACGTATGGGTGAGTTGTTCAAAAGGGAACGAGCTCGGCCTGTTATATGGATTAACCCTGTCATACTGTGAAAGTGATGATATTGAGATTATGGTTATGTGCACAGCTGTGGGAACTTTACAGCAATGAAGTATGACAGGTGCAGGTCTCTGGATGCTAAGTTCAATGCATGAGTCTTCCGGAAGTAGTGTCAAGTGTCTTGTATGATGAGTCAGTGGAAGTCTGACGTGAGAAATGAGAAACATTGAAAATTGATAGACACTTGATGGAATTATGTGAACTGAACGACTCTTGAGCAAATTGGGAAATATGTGATTTCTTGATGGCTGTGTGATATGAATGAGAAATTGATAGTTTTACGTGGGTATCTGGAATTTGTTTTATCTTGATTTTAAAGTTTCATATCTAAATTCTCTTTAAAAATATCTAGCTTACCCTTTATTTTGTATTGCTCTGTGGCTGTTTTCTCTTAAAAACTGTGATGATCGTGTATTTTACACGGGAGCAGATGATCTTCCAGGGAGTAGAGCTCCTCAGTGAGTGGTCGCCGGAAGGAGATCGCCTGTTTCCGTCTCTATCGGGTGATCGCCTGTTTATGCCTCCATCGGGTGATCGCCTGTTTTTCTGTCCTGATAGCAGATCGGCTGTTTTGGGCCTTCTGTTACAGATCGCCGGTTCATGAATGGAGATCGCCGGTCTTGTTGTATTTGGTTGAATTTCGTTTTTAAATTTTGAAAACATTTGACCTGGTTATGTATTTAACTCCCTAAGAGGAGCAACTTCATTTCTTATATATATAATATCATGTACTCTTCAATATTATTTGTTTACCTTTATTTTCATTATACATGTATGTATGGTTTTATTTTGCGGGATGTTACAATCGCCCCTCTTGCTGCTTTATAATAGGAGATCACCTTTCTTAAAGGAGATCGCCCTTCTTATAGGAGATCGCCCTTTTTGCCAGGAGATCGCCTATCTGTCTTTTGTATTGTATTTCGTTTACGTTTTTAGTGGAGAAGTGATCGTTTGTATTAAACTCCCTGTGAGGAGAAACTTATTTATTTTATATAAAGATTTTGCTCACTTCAATCTATTTGTCACCTTTATTTTCGTTTTATATTTATTTTCAAAGTAATTTGGCGGGATGTTACATTAATGGTATCAGAGCAGTTCGTCCTTAGGATGACCTGAGGGCTGTGGATCCATTGTGTTTCTTCTGCTCATGAAAGTTATTTGAGTTTAAAATAATAACTATAGTGAAAGGTTTTCAAACGTTTTTGTATTGAAATTTTGTGTGTGCTTTGGTGAATATATGTTCTAATTGAAAATCTTAGTATTAAGAATGAGAAGGTCTTGATAAAGTAGTGAGGGTGCACACTCATAACTGGATCGAGATGAGTCTCAATCTTAATTCCAAAGGTTTGATGTTTAGCATATATTGAATTCTGGTGTGAGCTATCTCATTCTCTTGAGTGTCTTTGTAATTGATTGAAAATGGTTGATTGGATTGGTGACTGCATACCAGTAGTTGTGCTGGTGTTATGCTTGATGTTATAAGCATTATGATTCTGTTGATGAGCTCAAATTCTTAATGATTTTGAGATGCTGACCTTTGTAAGGTCTAGCTGTTACCCCCCTTGAATGAATTGATTTCTTATCGATCTCATTCTTGTAGTTGTAGGGAATATAGGAATCTTATAGTTTCAAAATCTGAAAACGAAGGAGATGGCACGTAGACCTTCTACCCCTCCCCAACCTTCTTCGGAGATGAGCCAGATTGCCAAGGCTATCGAGATGATGGCAACTGCCATCCAACAGCAGAATACGGTAATGGCCCAGATTCATCAGGCTGTAATGAATCATTTGGAAACTGCTGGATCGGCTGCAACAGCTTCCCAGGTCAATCAGCCTCGGGAGCAGGTAGGGATGACCGAGTTCATGAGGCACAACCCACCCAAGCTCAGTGGGAGTGCTACCCCTGATCAAGCAGATCTGTGGACCAGGGAGTTACATGCCTTAGTAAGGAAGGCAAAGGTAGTGGAGACCCTGGAGAGGAGTGGTTCCAGAGTAATCAGATCACAACCAGGGGGTCCCTCCAGTGGGAAGGCCAAGGTACAACACCCACGAAGCAAGCCTTATGCGATACCTCCACCACATCGGACAGGAGCAATTCCGCCCCAGTTTCAGCAGCAACAACCATGGAAACCAAGATGTTTCCGTTGTGGTGGGTTACATAACGTCAAGGTGTGCCCCAAGAGGAATTCAGAGAAAGGGTGTTTCACATGTCAAGAGATGGGGCACATTTCTAGAGATTGTCCTAACAGAAAAAGGATGACTCAACCCGTTAGTTCCCAGCAGTTGAGGGACAAAGGCAGCAGACCTCAGGCAGGAGGGAGAGTGTTTGCCATGTCTGGAGCGGAGACATCTCAGTCAGGTAACTTAGTACAGAGTGTTGCTCTATAGCTGGTAGATGCGTTAGAATTTTGTTTGATTCTGGAGCGACACACTCCTTTGTGTCAAGCCTGTGTGTAGCCGAGTTGGGCCTTCTAGTGAAGGAGTTACCGTTTGAACTGTTGGTCTCTACACCTGCGTCAGGACAGGTGTTGACCTCTACAGTTTGCCCTGAATGTCCAGTGATAGTAGAGGGACGCAGATTCAAAGTGAACTTGATCTGTCTACCTCTTCAGGACCTGGGTGTTATCCTGGAAATGGATTGGCTAGCTGCCAATCACGTTCTCGTAGTCTGCGGTAGTTAGAAGTTAGCGTTTCCAGATCTCCAAGAGCCAGATGGCGAGGTGCTTCGTGATGCTAGCTCGGTTGGAAGTGAAGAATAAAGAGGACGTAAGCAAGATACCTTGGTGAAAGGTTTCATGGATGTATTTCCAGAAGAGATACCTGAATTACCTCCTAAGAGAGAGGTGGAACTCTCTATTGTTGTGGTGCCTGGAGTTGGACCGGTGGCAATGGCTCCAGCTGAGTTGATGGAATTAAAGAAGGAAGTGTAATTTAGAGTTAGTGTACCAAAGTTTAGTTTCAGCTACATATAAGTTATGGAGAGTATATAAGCAGAATGTTGAGGGTTTAAAGGCTTAAGCATGTGTATCCATGGGAAGTACCGGGATTAAGTTCCAAGAATGAAAGAATGAATTTTCTTTTATTTGAAGCTTGGAAGATGTTTATGTCGATGAACCAGCATGAGATGACTCTAGCTTAACCACAAGCTTAAAAGGAAAGAGGAGAAATTGTATTTATGTCTAAAGTTCAATTGGACAGAGAAATTTGCTGAAAAATACCAAGTAGAGAAGTTACTGGGAGGAGAGATGAAGCTTCACGCAGAATGGATGCTGTTTTGTGGATCGTGATGTGGAAGATGAGTATGGAAATGGTGGATGAGGAGTGATGAGAAAGGGAAATGGAAAGATATCCTTGTATCCAAATATGCCTCGGAACTTGGGAGAAGCCGAACTCATTCGAAATATCAATTGTGGTGGTGGAGAGATGTACGTAAGATGTGCGAGGAGGGTGAAGATGATGGTTAGTTCCAAAAAGTCATTGTTGGGAAAGTTGGAGGCGGAGGGGGTATGAGATTTCAGGAGGATGCGTGGGCCACTAACTCTAACTTTAGAGCAACGTGGCTGGTCTATGTGCTTCAAGTAGATAAGTGCTCTATTTGTTCGACATAAGGATTTGAGGTCCCACCTTGAGAACTTTTATCTTATACGTATGTCATCCAAGTAGAATCAGGTGTGGAAGGGAATGTGAGTGGCAACAGTCTGTTGTATCTTGGAGAAGAGGAATAGAGTTGTCCTTAAGCAAGAAATTCTGGATGCAGAGGAAATCTTCCAATCGGCTCCACTACTTACATGGTTGTGGTTGAGATATATGGTGCGTTCGTTCTTGTATACCTTTTCAGATAGGCACCTGAACCCAAATCAATGCATCCAATGTATACATTGAACAAGGAGGAAATGATGGGGACAGGAAGCCGAGTTGGCAAAAGAAGTTATAAGGATGATTTAGAAAGTAACAGCAACAAGAACTTTGTCTTCATAAAGTGCAGAGTTATGTAGCATAGTGGTGAACCAAAGGTGTTCCTTTAGGGAGCGTGAGAATTAGATCAGCAGTTGGGAAGTCGATGGATGGTTTTGATCAAGATGCGGAAGTTGATTCTTGGAAAGATATTTCGGATCCTAGTTTAGATTGGCTGGGGGACATGAGCAGTAGTCATGCTGTCCTCTTTCCTTCCGATGAAGGGATCTTGCTCACTTTTCTCTACAGGGGGCTAGTCCTGGTTCTGTTAAGGGCTTAGTTCTGGACTTGCTCGACCAAGTCTTCAGGGTTGGAAGTAAAGTGTGAGTACTGGAGTTGGCGCTTAATGGAGCAGCACACTCCATATGCAGGAATGGAGAATGGAATTTGATGAAGTATTGGAGTAGTAAGAGTTGGTTCAACAGACAACCGAGACGGTGCAGCAGATACAAAGCAGAATGAAGGCTTCTCAAAGTAGGCAGAAGTCCTATGCGGATCAGAGGAGAAAACCTTTGGAGTTTGCTGCTGGGGACCATGTCTTTATGAGGGTGACACCAGCCAAGGGTGTAGGACGAGCTATCAGATCAAAGAAGCTGTCCCCTAAGTTTGTTGAGCCATATCAGCTCCTGAGGAGGATCGGTCCAGTGGCTTGAGATCGCCCCACCTCCCCATTTAGCAAACCTGCATAATGTATTTCACGTATTACAGCCAAGGAAGTACATGGTAGACCCTAGTCATGTGCTGGAGGTGGACGACGTGCAGATCAGGGATGACTTGTCCTTTGAGGCGAAACCAGTCAGGATTGACGATCGTCAAAGTAAACAGCTCAGAGGCAAGACCATCAACATGGTGAAAGTGGTGTGGGATGAGAGATCGGGTGATTCAACTTGGGAGTTAGAAGAACCCATGAGAGAAGCTTACCCATACCTCTTTTCCTTGTAATTCAATTTTCGGGGACGAAAATTTTTCTTGATGGGGAGAATGTAAGGACCTGAAAAATTAAATTGGAATAAAAGAGTTATATTTTAAATGAACTCCATGCACGTTTTATTTAAAATAAAAAGGGAAGGAAAGTGTAGTTTAGAAGAGTATAAGATTTCCTTGTTAGTACATAATCGCCGGTCGCCTAGACTACACGTCGTCGCCAGGGCGCGAGGCATGCAGACGTCGCCAGGGCGCGATGCATGCGGGCATCTTCCAGGGGGAGACATCGGTCGTCCACCAGGAGATGTCATCGGTGGAAAGCCTTCGCGCGAGAGGTCATCGGTAGATAGTCTTCGCGCGAGAGGTCATCGGTGGATAGTCTTCGCGCGAGAGGTCATCGGTGGATAGTCTTCGCGCGAGAGGTCATCGGTGGATAGTCTTCGCGGGAGAGGTCATCGGTGGATAGTCTTCGCGCGAGAGGTCATCGGTGGATAGCCTTCGCGCGAGAGGTCATCGGTGGATAGTCTTCGCGCGAGATGTCATTCGGTGGATTGTTTTCGCGTGAGGGGTCATCGACGAAAGGTTATCGCGCGATGTCGAGTTGCACACAGAGGGGGTAAGACCCAGACTCCCAGCAGGAAGCGTAGTGCACGCACGCCACGTAGACAAAAAGGGTGGTTCAGAATAGTGACATCAGAATGTTGGCATGCGCAGGGGACACTCGCGGTCGTACTGTTCAGAGCAGTGGCTGGCATGCACAAGCGACAACAGTGGCAGTACTGTTCAGATCAGTGGTTGGCATGCACCAGAGACAACAGTGGTCGTACTGTTCAGGGCAGTGGTTCTCAGACTTCTCTGCAGAGTGGGTGGTGGCAGCTGCTTTTGGTGGATAAGTTGGTTTAAGATGCAGAAAACCCACTGCTGAGAGGAAGAAACGTTGCAGCCTTCAAAGAGAGAAAGAGTGAGTTACCTCCCTTCTCCTCCAGTTGCCTCCTTCGCGCTGCGATTCTAGCACCTTCACACGAGAGTACGACGAGCGACAGCCACCATTAGAGCACCTGGGCAGTTCTCTGCAAGTCCTTCGACCAGACGCAAAAACAGAGCCAAGGCGTTCTTCAAGCTTTGTTGGGTTTCGGAACTCTAGGTGTTTGCGCAAGTCCAGGTAAGGGAAGCTAGACTTCATTTTCAATACAAGCCATAGTTTAGCTATTTCTGAAATGAGGGCGACGTGGTCGCCGGTTTCGTTTGCATCTGCGTGAATGCTCTGTTCCATGTGTTTGGGCGACGTGGTCGCCGGTTTTTAAATACAGACTTCGAAATACCCTGTTTTTGAACCAGGTCGCCGGTTTTGGCGTTGGTTGCGAAACTCTCTGTTTTTGGTGTTGCTTTGAAACTGTTGAGATTTAAATGAGATATTCGAAAATAAGAACCTTGGATTGAGTTTTGCTGTGATTGAAATCATTCCTTTAAGTGTTATGTGATGTGTTGGATGTGGTGAATGTGGATCGAGGCATAGTATTTTCAGGAAAGAAAATACCGTGTAAGATCGTGTAGGATGTGCATTGATCGGTGATGTCTATAATGGGATTATCCTGACTCTCCTGAGATAATGGATTCATATAGATGAGATTATTCAGGCGTTGAGAGTCGAAGGAGGTTCATATGTATGGGTGAGTCGTGTGAAACAGAACGAGCTCGGCCTGTCATATGGATTAACCCTGTCATACTGTGAGAATGGTGAACTTGAGATCGAGAATGTGTTGATGCGCATAGCTGTGGAAACATTACAACAGCTTGTATGACAGGTGCAGAATCTCTGAGTCTAGTCAATGCACGAGTCTTCCGGAAGTAGTGTCAAGTGTCTTGTGTGTTGAGTCAGTGGTGGTCTGACATGTGAAATGAGGAACTTGAAATTGATAGACACTTGGTACAGTTGTGAAATAGAATGACTCTGGAAAATATTGTGAAATGTGTGATTTCTGGGTGATCAGGTGAAGAGTATGAGAAACTTGATAACTTTACGTGAATATCTTGAAATTGTTTACCTTGATTTTATTTTAAGTATCCTTATTTAAACTCTTTTTAAATGTCTAGCTTACCCTGTGTTTTCGTTTGTGTTGTGGCCTTTTCTTAAACCTGTAATGATCGTGTATAATTTACACGGGAGCAGATGATGTTGCAGGAAGTAGAGCTCTTTAGAAAATTGTCGCTGGAAGGAGATCGCCTGTTTTCTTTTCTGTTGGGTGATCGCCCCTCTTGCTGCTTTATAATAGGAGATCGCCTTTCTTAAAGGAGATCGCCCTTCTTATAGGAGATCGCCCTTTTTGCCAGGAGATCGCCTATCTGTCTTTTGTATTGTATTTCGTTTACGTTTTTAGTGGAGAAGTGATCGTTTGTATTAAACTCCCTGTGAGGAGAAACTTATTTATTTTATATAAAGATTTTGCTCACTTCAATCTATTTGTCACCTTTATTTTCGTTTTATATTTATTTTCAAAGTAATTTGGCGGGATGTTACAGGTGGCAGCGGCATTTCTGGGCAAGTTGGTTTAGATTCAAAACTCACTTCTGAGAGGCAGTGGACGTTGCTGTGGTTCGAGAGTGACTGAGTGAGTTAGCTTTGGTTCCCTGTTTCTTTCCTCCCCTTCTCCCTGCGTTCAGACGTCCTAGCGTACCAGTTGAAGACCGGCGACTGCCATAGAGCACCTGGGAAGGTTACTCTGCAAGTTTTCTGATCAAAGCCCTAAAATAGAGTAAGTCGTTTTGCTCTGTTCTTTGAGTCGAGTCTGAATTTGAGAGGGTCGTCTCTGCATAGGTTGTGCATACAACTCTTTTAGCTTCAGAAATCGTCTCTGTTAACGCAGAAAATGGGTAATCTCGTTAGATTTGTGATCGGGACTCTATGGTGCAGGTTAAGGCATCCTTGAGTTCTCGGTGGGTTTGGAGCTCTTAGTGAGATCGGCTCACGTCCAGGTAAGGGAAGCTAGCATTTTCGTTTATAAAAACTTTAGGCAAGTAGGTTCTGAAGTGAGGGCGACGTGGTCGCCGGTTTTAATGTTGATTTCGAACTCCCCTGTTTTAGTGTCGCTTTGAACTTGGTTGAGATTGAAATGCATATGATATTCGAAAATCTGAACTTTGGTATGATTGTTTCTGTGATTGGAATCGTTCATTTAAGTGTTATATGATGTGTTGAATGTTGTGAATGTGGGATCAAAGCATAGTATTTTCAGGAAAGAAAATACCGTGTGGAGATTTTATGAGGGTGTATTGATCTGTGAGTATCCTGTGAATGAGGCGATCCTGACTCTGCTGATATGATGGAATCCCATAGATGAAGTCATTCAGTTGGTGAAAGTCGAAGGAGGTCCATATGTATGGGTAAGTCGTTTGAAAGATAACTGACTTGACCTGTTATATGGATTAACCCTGTCATACTGAGAGAGTGAGGATATTGAGATTGAGATCGAGATTATGTTTATGCGCATAGCTGTGGGAACTTTACAGCAATTTCGTATGACAGGTGCAGGCCTCTGGATGCTAAGTTCAACGCACGAGTCTTCCGGAAGTAGAGTCATGTGTCTATATGTTATGAGTCAGTGGAAAGTCTGACGTGTGAACCATGAGTATTGAATGTATTGAATAGACACTTGACGAGTTTGTGGAATATGGGGATATTGATGGCTGAAATTGTTATAGATTATGAATGGTGTGAAGATTTATGCTTTCTTTTGATATAAAGTTTCATATTTAAAGTTTTAAAAATATCTAGCTTACGCTTTTGTTTTGTATCGTGGTTGTTTTTCTTAAACCTGTGATGATCGTGTATATTTGCACGGGAGCAGATGAGGTTGCAGGTAGTAGAGCTCCTCAGTGAGCATTTCTGGAGGAGGAGATTGCCGGTTTTTGAATGCTGATTGTTTTGTTTTATTTTGAAAACTCCTGTATGGAGATGTATTAAAACTTCCTCGAAAAGGGATATTATTATTTTGAGGCACATTTGTATTAATGGATGAATTATATTATGTATATATATCTATGTTAAATTTTGATATTATTGTTTCACCTTTATTTTATTATATATAAATGAACAAGATTTTGAGGGGCGTTACAGCGCTCATCGCGCTCTGCCTCCAGGCGCTCACCTGACACTGATCTGCGGGTGATGGTCCCTTAGCAACCGACCACCGATCACAATTCTGAGTGATCTCCTCCCTGATTCACCTGCTATCCTCTACCACGTGTCACCCTGTGAACGGTCCACGTGGTCAACTGCTGTTGACGTCATCGACTACCGATGACCGACCGGATCACAAGCCCCCAGTCTTGAGCTGTGACTGGTCCAGCGAAAAGACTAAGAAATCGTCTTCTGGCGGTCTACAGGAGCGCACACTCTGGCACTAACACTGTTTCATTGCTTCTTCTTCGCCTTCAGACATTCAAAGCATTTCTCTGTGAGACCCTTCGACTTCTTCAATCTCCAACCCTTGTGACGCTTTTCTGATCATCCAAAGGTAACCTTTTTATCTCTTCTACTGATGACTGATCACCCCTCTCCGAGGAGGCACACTGATGACCGATCACTTGCTAATCCAAGCTGCCTGCGAGGTCCACTCCACGTGGCTTTGGTCCATGCTGTGGGACCCAGCTGACGTGGTTCACCCTTGACAACCGAGGTCTGGCCACTACAATATTTATTGTTATCTCGCATGTATTACATTCATATACTAGTGAAAACACATGTTTTATTTACATTGAGTTATCTTTAATATTAAAATCTGAATATTGTATTTACTTAATGTATAAGTTTTTATTGAAATAGGAAACATGGTGGACATGTTTGATAAATTTATCCAAATTATTTTCAACGTAATTTGTTATTATAAGTATTTATATTTGTATATTGGTATTTATTAAAATGAACTATAAATTTATATTGTAATATTTTAATTTATTATAAACTTATATATATTCATATTTTTTAAATATCAATCTCACTCTCATTTATATATATATATATATATATATATATATATATATATATATATATATATATATTGTTCTCGCTGGTTGACTCAGTCGCTGTTGATTTCGAGGGCAGGTGGTGGCTCCTCCTACTTTAGGTGATTTCTGCGCTCTCAAGAGTGGCTCCGTTGAAATAGAGAGGGTCCTATCTGTTGACTGCACTCTGACGATCAAGTCAATACTAGGCTAGAAAACAATGAGTAAGTAAAATAGTTCAAGCTTAGAACTGCGTACCTTTCTAGAGTTCTTACCACCCTTTTTATAAGTTTTATCTAGGTCAACCTCTCTATCCCACGAAAGTCTTTCCTTAAGTGGAATTAAGGTTACCAGTGTGGCGTCCTGTACGCGTTGCACAAGCTTAGCGCAACTTTTCCTTAAGTGGAACTAGGGTTACCACTAAGTCATAGCACACACGTGGCATATGCTCAGCACAGCCGCCGCACAAAACCTTCCTTTCCTGGAGTGTGAAGTCTTAATAGTATGGCTGCCAGGGTACCAACTCATGAACCAGCGCTACGGGGCCATCTGTTCTGTAGGTGCCCTAAGTATTCACGTGCCATGCATGCTGCCTTCCCTGGAAACCCTAACCGTCATGGGCCTTAGCGCCTCCAGGGAATACTTACTCGTGCCAGCCCCTGAACAAGCTATACGCACCACATGCATAAATCCTCTCGTGAATTTGGATCTTTTCTATTCTGGATGATATCTTACTAATGTATCTGGGGCCCGCTTATGTGGCCCACACTGATGTCCGACGTCTGATGCCGACGACCGATGTTTGGTCAGTACACAAGCCCCACAGGCTCGAGCTGTAACTTGTTTCAGCGAAAAGATTAAGTGATCGCCCGTGGCGACCTACGTGATAAATGAGTGACGAGACGTGCATAGTGCATCGAGGGGTTTTTGTTTTTCCAGCACCTTATATTCATACTTTTGTTTGGTTTGAATATGTTTTAGTTGTGCCTTTTCATTGATCATACTTTTTGCTTTGAGTTTTATGTTCATAGTGTTCTAGGTGTCCAAATCTTGTCTCTACTTGCTTGCTTTTGATTTTGAAAGTTTGTTTTTCTCTTGAATTTATTTTAGTACTTGTGATTAGAGGTTCCAAACATTTGATTTCAAGTGTTCAATTGTCTTGAATCCTTCATAAAATTTTTGTGCAATTTGATTGATGTTTCAACTTCCATATGATGCATATTATGGTTCTTTCACTACATAAGTTCCATTTGGTATAAAAAAAAAAAAAACAGAATGGAAACACAAATTGAAACAAAAGAACCGATTGAAATTCAAGAACAAGACATAGAATCAAAACTACCGATTGAAATGACAATGGAAGATGAAAGAAGATGAAACTTATGTGGTTGTAGCCATGGATTGGGAATGGACATGCCACTTGGAGGTGATGATCCAAGATAAGTACAGATTTGCCGCCACTTGAGTGCTCCCAAAGCTTCACAAGATGAGACAAGGAAGAGGAGAACAAGTCTCACAAAATTCACTCACAATTTGAGTATAGTAACTTTTCTTCTAATTTCAATGTTCTTTTACATGAGCATAGCACCTCTATTTATAGTGTGAGATGGCTGAAATTAAAGTGGGAAAATTCAAATGAGAAGCATTTGAATTTGGAGCCAAAACACATGTCACAAGGGAGGTGTGACTTGATTTCTACTTTGGCACCTCCTAAAACTACACCTACACCTACTCTTTATGTCACATGGAAGGTGTGACTTGTTTTTGTACATCAACACCCCTTATTTTAATTCCTACACCTTCCTTCGAAGTTCTACTAAAAACTATACACAAGTAATTACAAAAAGAGACATCCATTGATGCTCTTCTCCCAAAGCTTTAGCCTTGCTCCTAGTCATCCTTTGAGGCATGAAGGATGTTGAGCTAATTGGTTGGGCTTGGGCCCCAACTTGGGCTTGGGCTTCATGGGCTTGGGCCTCAGGCGCCTCCTCTACTTGGTCTTCATCATGCTCCCCGGGTTGGAGAGAATTCGTCCACGAATTTGGAAGACCTGCAGAAAAGGGAGTTAGATCACTAATATTAAAAGAATTACTTCCAAGAAATGTATAAGGCATATCTAACTCATAGGCATTATTGTTAATCCTCTTGATGACCTGAAACGGACCATCTCCTCGAGGCATAAGTTTGGACTTCCTTTGAGTAGGGAATCTATCCTTCCTCAAGTGTAGCCAAACCCAATCGCCCGGTTTAAAGATTAATGCCTTACGCCTTTTGTTGGCATTTTCAGCATATTTGCCAACTTTCTTCTCAATTTGTAAATTGATGTGATTATGCAAGTCTTTAATAAAAGAAGCTTTTTTCAAAACCATCCTTGCATAAAATCTCATCAAGTACAGGTATTGGAAGAAGATCTAGAGGTGTTAAAGGGTTGAACCCATAAACAACCTCAAAAGGAGAATGGGCAGTTGTAGAATTTACTACTCTATTATAAGAAAACTCAATATGAGGTAGTAAATTCTCCCAAACCCTTGGGTTCCTGGAAATAAAGCATCTTAACATTTGACCCAAAGTTCTATTGACCACCTCTGTTTGACCATCAGTTTGGGGGTGGCAAGTAGTAGAAAACAAAAGTTTTGTGCCAAGTTTGCCCCATAAGGTCCTCCAAAAGTGGCTTAAAAACTTTGAATCCCTGTCGGATACAATACTTCTAGGAAGCCCATGCAAACGAACAACTTCCTTAAAGAAGAGATTTGCAATATAACAAGCGTCATCTACTTTGTGGCAAGGAATAAAATGAGCCATCTTAGAAAAGTGGTCCACTACCACAAAGATAGAATCCTTTCCTGTCGATGTCTTGGGAAGACCTAAGATAAAATCCATTGAAATATCTACCCAAGGCATTGATGGGATAGGAAGAGGGGTATATAAACCATGGGGATGGACTTTAGATTTAGCCTTCCTACATGCTATACATTTATCACAGAAGCTATGTACGGATTTTCGCATGTGAGGCCAAAAGAAATGTTCATGCAATGTTTCTAAAGTCTTAGCAACCCCAAAATGTCCCATAAGCCCACCCTCATGAGCCTCTCTAACAAGAGATTGTCGTATAGAACCATGGGGAACACAAAGTCTTTTTCCTTTGAAAAGAAAACCATTATGTAAGAAAAAGTCTTTGTGTCCTCCTTTGGAACACTCTTGATAGATAAGTGAGAAATCTAAGTCATCATGATATAGTTCCTTTATGTGATCAAAACCTAAATATTGAACATCCAAAACATTTAACAAGGTGTGTCTTCTTGAAAGAGCATCAACAACCACATTAATTTTACCTTGTTTATGTTTGATCACATAAGGAAACTGTTCAATAAACTCCACCCACTTGGCATGTCTCTTATTAAGCTTGCTTTGGCCTTTCAAATATTTTAGGGACTCATGATCACTATGGATCACAAATTCCTTAGGAAAAAGATAATGTTGCCAATTTTGCAAAGCTCGAACAAGAGCATAAAGTTCTTTATCATAAGTGGAGTAATTGATATGACTCCCTTTGAGTTTCTCACTAAAATAAGCTATGGGGTGGCCCTCTTGAAGGAGGACAACCCCAATGCCTATATTAGAGGCATCACACTCAATCTCAAATGTCTTAGCAAAGTTAGGAAGGGCTAAGATGGGGGCCTTAGTCAATTTTTCTTTTAAAGTCACAAAAGCTTTTTCTTGCTCTTGTCCCCACTTAAAGACCACATCCTTCTTTACTATAGCATTGAGAGGTGCAGCAATAGTACTAAAGTCTTTCACAAACCGCCTATAAAAGCTAGCAAGTCCATGAAAACTTCGTACTTCACTAACATTGGAGGGTGTTGGCCAATGTTGAATTGCTGCAACCTTTGTTTGATCAACATGCACCCCTTTATAACTTACAACAAACCCTAGGAATTCTATATGATCAAGTGCAAACATACATTTACCAAGATTAGCATACAAATGTTCCTTCCTAAGGGTTTCTAAAACTTCCCTAACATGCTTCTCATGATCTTTCAAAGACAAACTATATATAAGAATATCATCAAAATAAACCACAACAAACTTGCCAATGAATGGTCTTAAGACATGATGCATGAGTCGCATGAAGGTACTAGGAGCATTAGTCAAGCCAAAAGGCATGACCAACCACTCATATAAACCAAATTTGGTCTTAAAAGCGGTTTTCCATTCATCCCCCGGTTTAATCCGGATTTGGTTATAACCACTCTTAAGATCAATCTTGGAAAATATTTTAGACCCATGTAATTCATCCAACAAGTCATCTAACCTAGGAATGGGATGCCTATATTTGATTGTAATGTTATTTATAGCGCGACAATCTGTACACATTCTCCATGACCCATCCTTTTTAGGAACAAGGATGACAGGCATAGCACATGGGCTCATGCTATCTTGTACCCATCCCTTAGCAATTAATCCCTCAGCTTGTTGTTGAATTTCTTTGGTCTCTGTGGGATTGGTCCTATCTGCTGGGCGATTTGGTAAAGAAGCCCCGGGAATGAAGTCTATTCGGTGTTCAATCCCTCTTAAAGGTGGTAAGCCATTAGGAGGATCTTGTGTAAGGACCTAGAAACTTTAATTGGAAGGAAAGTGTTATATTTAAATAATTTCAGAAGATGTTATTATTTAAAATACAAAGAGCTGGTAAATGAAGTTTCGTAGTAGTCGGACGTCGGACGTCGCCCAAGGTCTGGGGTCAACTGGTAGAGATCGGTCGGCGGGAATGTAGATCAAGAAGAGTAAAGGAAGAAAAGTGTAGCTAAGAAGTCTTCTACGAGATCGCTGTTATTGAAGACGGAGGCGATCTCCGACTTCTCTGGGACATAATCGCCTGTCGCCTAGACGAGACATGACCGCCAATCGCCTATGGTGTACGTGATCGACGGGAGTGCACGTAGTATGTGGTCAAGATACTGGATCAACCAGAGTGGGTTCCAACAACCACGCGCATCAAGGTGTGGGTTAAGCCTTAGATACGCTGTGCATGCGAAGCTCTCTGCTTGAGCAAAAGAGATCGCCCTTAGTGTTGCATGCATGGGCGCACGAAGAGTGGTGCTGGTCTACTCTTGGAAATGTGAAGCTACCGACGTCACCGAGTCATGTGGAGATGATACTTTGGACGTAACATAGTGGAATGAAGAACCTTCGGGAAGGCGTGACGATGTGTCGTCGGGCATCGCCAGGGCGCGAGGCATGCGGGCATCGCCAGGGCGCAAGGCATGCGGGCATCGCCAGACGCGGGACATGCGGGCATCGCCAGGGCGCGAGGCATGTGGACATCGGTCGTCTTCCAGGGAGAGACATCGGTGGTCCTCCAGGATAATTCATCGGTGGAAGGTCATCGCGCGAGAGGTCATCGGTGGAAGGTCATCGCGCGAGATGTCATCGGTGGAAGGTCATCGCGGGAGAGGTCATCGGTGGAAGGTTATCGCGCGATGTCGAGTTTCACGCAGATAAGGTGGGACCCAGGCTCTCAGCATCAGACGTACTGCATGCGCGACACGTAGACAAAAAGGGTGGTTCAGAATAGTGACCTCAGAGTGTTAGCCTGCGCAGAGGCATGCGTAGTCGTACTGTTCAGGGAAGCGTACACGCAACCTTTCCTGCAGAGTGGGTGGAGGCAGCGGCATTCCTGGGCAAGTTGGCTTAGATTTAAACTCACTCCTGAGAGGTAAGAGACGTGGGGTGATTAGAAAGTGATTTAGAGAGTTAGCGTTGGCTCCTTCTCTTTCCTCTCCTTCATGCTGCGATTCAGGCATTCCCCAAGCACCAGTACGACGAGCGACGACTGCCTTTGGAACACCTGGGAGGTTCTCTGCAAGTTCTACAAACCAGAAGCTAAAACAGAACTAAGGCATCCTTTAAGCTCGGTGGGTTGTGGAGCTCTTGGTGTTTTGCGCAAGTCCAGGTAAGGGAAGCTAGACTTCATTTTCATTACAAGCTATAGTTTAGTTATTTCTGAAATGAGGGCGACGTGGTCGCCGGTTTCGTTTTCATCTGCGTGAATGCTCTATTCCATGTGTTTGGGCGACGTGGTCGCCGGTTTTTAAATACAGACTTCGAAATACCCTGTTTTTGAACCAGGTCGCCGGTTTGGGCGATGTTTGCGAACTCCCTGTTTTTGGTGTTACTTTGAACTGTTGAAGCTTAAATGTGATCTTCGAAAATCTGAATCTTTGAAACGATCGTTGTTGTGACTTGAATCATTTATTTAAGGGCGGTATGATGTGTTGAATGTTGTGAATGTGGATCGAGGCATAGTATTTTCAGGAAAGAAAATACCGTGTAAGATCGTGTAGGATGTGCATTGATCGGTGATTCCTAAGGGGATATCCTGACTCTGCTGAGATAATGGAATCACATAGAGGAAGTTACTCAGTTGGTGAGAGTCGAAGGAGGTTCATATGAATGGGCGTCTCGTGTGAAAAAGAACGAGCTCCGCCTGTTCTATGGATTAACCCTGTCATACCGGGAGAACTATTGACATTGAGATTATATATGCGCATGCTGTGTGGATTCACAGCGACCCTGTGTGGATTTCACAGTGGTATGGTATGACAGGTGCAGATCTCTGAGTCTAATCAATGCATGAGTCTTCCGGAAGTAGTGTCAAGTGTCATGTGTGATGAGTCAGTGGAAGTCTGACGTGAGAAATGAGAAACATTGAAAATTGATAGACACTTGATGGAATTATGTGAACTGAACGACTCTTGAGGAAATTGAGAAATATGTGATTTCTTGATGGCTGTGTGATATGAATGAGAAATTGATAGTTCTACGTGGGTATCTTGAATTTGTTTTATCTTGATTTTAAAGTTTCATATCTAAATTCTCTTTAAAAATATCTAGCTTACCCTTTATTTTGTATTGCTCTGTGGCTGTTTTCTCTTAAAACTGTGATGATCGTGTATTTTACACGGGAGCAGATGATCTTCCAGGGAGTAGAGCTCCTCAGTGAGTGGTCGCCGGAAGGAGATCGCCTGTTTCTGCCTCTATCGGGTGATCGCCTGTTTCTGCCTCTATCGGGTGATCGCCTGTGTTTTCTGTCCTGATAGCAGATCGGCTGTTTTGGGTCTTCTTATAGGAGATCGCCTATTTTGTCCTTTTTATGCTGCATCTGGTTTTATTTCGAAAGAGTTGATGGAATGTATTAAAACCTTATAAGAGGGACGTCTCTTTTTGAATATGATGTACGGGATGATGTATTTTCAATATCTATATACATATGTTGATTTTATAAATTTAATATCTACGCTTTATTCTATTATATAAATATGGAAAGGTTTTGGAGGGATGTTACATCTTGAAACACATCTTCAAATTCCTTCACCAAATTGTCCAAACATGTGGGACTATCCTTAGCCGACTCACGATCAATAATACTAGGAATAGCTAAAAAAATAGGCTTTTGAGCAACAATTACCTTTTTAACTTCTTGAGTAGTCATGACAAGGCTTCTCTTGGAACTTTTTTTATCATTTTCATGCTCTCTCTTTTGCTTCATTTTAATTTGGTCCTCATGGACTTCCTTTGGAGAGAGAGACTTAAGTATGACCTTGTGCCCATGGAAGTTAAAAGAAATTTTGTTGGTAAAGCCATCATGAAAAACTTTTCTATCATATTGCCATGGCCTACCTAAAAGAACATGTGTTGCTTCCATTGGGACAACATCACACAAGACCTCATCTTTGTATTTACCAATGGAAAAAGCAATGAGGACTTGTTTGTTAACTATGATTTCTCCAACCTTACTTAACCATTGTAGTTTATAGGGCTTTGTATGAGAGATAGTAGACAATCCAAGCTTATCTACCACTCTTGTACTAGCCACATTTGTGCAACTCCCCCCATCCACAATCAAAGAACACAACTTATCATTAATGAGACATCTTGTATGGAAAATATTTTCTCTTTGGCTCTCTTCAAAAGGTTTTAAAACTTGGCCAGGCATTCGTCTCACTACTAATAAGTCACCTTCAAGTGGACTTTCACTCTCATGCTCACTTGGGGACCTAGGAGGTGTGGAAGGTCTAGAGGAATCCGAACTATGCTCACTCACAACCACCCCATCACGCATCATCATAGTCCTTTTGGAAGGACAATTAGCCGCTATATGACCATAGCCTAAACATTTGAAACACTTTTTACTTTAACCTTGGACCTTTGGAAATGAACCTTCACATCTACTTAACACTTGTTAAGTTAATGTCCAGTGGGGATTTTCCTTAGGTGACTCACTCTAAATTGTTAAGAATCTTGATCCTAATTCTAAGAAAGTGTCAAAAACATAATGAACCTAAAATCAACTCACATCAATGTCTCACCACATTCTTTTACCAGCGTACACGTGGCAAGATCAACGATCGAGGCTCGTTGCCGCTTGTGCTTCTCTGATACCTTAAACCCCTCAAACCCCATGTAATATCCCGCCAAATTCTTTTCATATTTATATAATAAAAATAAAGGTAAACAAATATATTGAAGTGAACATAATTATATATATGTAATGAAGTTTTCTCCTCACAGGGAGTTTAATACATAATCGGTCAATTTTCCAAAACTTAAACAAAATACAACAACATAGAAAAACAGGCGATCTCCTAACAGAAAAGGCAATCTCCTATCAGGAAAAGGCGATCTCCTATCAGAAAACAGAAAAAGGGTGATCTCCTAACAGAAACGGAAACAGGCGATCTCCTTCCGGCGACCACTCACTGAGGAGCTCTACTACCTGCAACCTCGTCTGCTCCCGTGCAAAAATACACGATCATCACAGGTTTAAGAAAACAACCACAATACCAGATAAAAGGGTAAGCTAGATATTTTAAAAACTTTAAATATGAAACTTTATATCAATAGAAAACGTAAATCTTCACACCATTCATAATCTATATCAATTCCAACCATCAGCATTTCCATATCCCACAAACTCGTCAAGTGTCTATTCACTACATTCAATATCCAAGGTTCACACGTCAGACTTTCCACTGACTCACAACATATAGACACATGACTCTACTTCCGGAAGACTCGTGCGTTGACTCAGACTCAGAGATCTGCACCCGTCATACCACACCACTGTGAAATCCACACAGGGTCGCTGTGAAATCCACACAGCCATGCGCATACATAATCTCAATATCATCACTCTCCCGGTATGACAGGGTTAATTCATATAACAGGTCAAGTCAGTTATCTTTCAAACAACTTACCCATACATATGAACCTCCTTCGACTCTCCACAACTAAATAACTTCATCTATGTGATTCCATTATATCAGCAGAGTCAGGATATCTCCTTCTAGACAAGTCCCTAGTCAATACACATTACACACGATCTTACACAGTATTTTCTTTCCTGAAAATACTATGCCTTGATCCCACATTCACAACATTCAACACATCATACAACACTTAATGAACGATTCAGTCACAGCAACATTCGTTCCATGGTTCAGATTTTTCGAATATCACATGCATTTCACATTTAAATCTCAAACATTTTCAAACAACACTAAAACAGGGGATTTCGAAAAACAACGCCAAAACCGGCGATCTCGTCCAAAAACAGGGGATTATGCAATAACAGTTGAAAACCGGCGACCACGTTGCCCCATCATAAAAATCATCTAATATAAGGTTTTTCGTTGGAAATAAGGCTAGCTTCCCTTACCTGGACTAGCACAAAACACCAAGAGCTCCGAAACCCACCGAAGCTTAAAGATGCTTTCACTCTGTTTTAGCGTCACGGTCAGGAGAACTTGCAGAGAACTCCCCAGGTATCCAAGTGTAGTCTTCGCTCGCCGTACTGGTGCTTGAGGGTGCCTAAATCGCAGCGTGAAGGAGAGAAAAGAGAAGGATGAAGATGAACTCACTCTTTCACTCTTGAACCACTGCAACGTTCCTTGCCTCCCCGAAGTGGGTTTTTGAATCTAAGCCTACTTGTCCACGCATGCTGCTGCCACCACCCACTCTGCAGGAAAACTTGCGGGTACGCTGCTCTGAACAGTATGACCACGCGTGCCTCTGCGCATGCCAACACTCTGATGTTACTATTCTGAACCACCCTTTTTGTCTACGTGTCGCGCGTGCAGGACGTTTCATGCTGGGAGCCTGGGTCCCACTTTATCTGTGTGGAACTCGACATCGCGCGATAACTTTCCACCGCTGACTCATCCTGGAGAACGACCGATGTCTCGCCCTGGAAGACGACCGATGTCTCTCTCTGGGAGACGACCGATGTCTATCCCTGGCGACGCCCGCATGTCTCTCGCGCCCCGGCGATGCCCGCATGCCTCGCGCCCTGGCGATACCCGCATGTCTCTCGCGCCCTGGCGATGTCCGCATGCCTTGCGCCCTGGCGATGTCCGCATGTGCCTCGCGCCCTGGCGATGCCCGCATGCCTCGCGCCCTGGCGATGCCTGCATGCCTCGCGCCCTGGCGATGCCCGCATGCCTCTCGCGCCCTGGCGATGTCCGCATGCCTCGCGCCCTGGCGATGCCCGCATGCCTCTCGCGCCCTGGCGATGCCCGCATGCCTCGCGCCCTGGCGATGTCCGCATGTGTAGTCTAGGTGACAGGCGATTATGTACTAATCAGGCGATCTCATAGCCTTCTAAGCTACACTTTCCTTCCCTTTTATTTTAAATAAAAACATACTTAGAATTCATTTAAAATATATTCCTTTTATTCCAATTTAATTTTACAGGTCCTTACATTCTCCCCAACAAGAAAAATTTTCGTCCTCGAAAATTGAATTACAATGAAAAGAGGTAAGGATAGGCTTCTCTCATGGGTTCTTCTACCTCCCAAGTTGAATCACCCGATCTCTCATCCCACACCACTTTCACCATGTTGATGGTCTTGCCTCTTAGCTGATTACTTTGCCGATCGTCAATCCTGACTGGTTTCGCTTCAAAGGACAAGTCATCCCTGATCTGCACATCGTCCACTTCCAGCACATGACTAGGGTCTGCCATGTACTTCCTCAGCTGTGATACGTGAAAGACATTATGCAGATTCGCTAAATGGGGAGGTAGGGCGATCTCATAAGCCACTGGACCAATCCTCCTTTATGGTCCCACGAACTTAGGGGACAACTTCTTTGATCTGATCGCCCGTCCTACACCCTTGGTTGGTGTCACTCTCATGAACACATGGTCTCCAGCAGCAAACTCCAAAGGTTTTCTCCTCTGATCTGCATAGGATTTCTGCCTACTTTGAGATGCTCTCATTCTGTCCTTTATCTGTTGCACCTTCTCGGTCGTCTACTGAATCAACTCTGGTCCAACCAATACCGTTTCGCCCTCCTGGTACCAGCACAATGGAGTTCTGCATTTCCTTCCATACAAGGCTTCGTATGGCGCTATCCCTATGCTGGCGTGATAACTGTTATTATAGGTAAACTCCACCAGCGGCAACACCTCATCCCAACTTCCCAATTGATCCAAGACACACGTCCTCAGTAGATCTTCCAAGGACTGGATCGTTCTCTCTGACTGCCCATCTGTTTGAGGATGATATGCCGAGCTCATTCTCAACTTAGTTCCCAAGCAATCTTGTAAAGTCTGCCAAAACCGTGAAGTGAACCTGGGATCTCTATCTGAAACAATGCTGTAAGGCACTCCATGCAACCTCACTATTTCTTTGATGTACAACTATGCCAACTTGGCCATAGGCATCCTCATATACACTGGGAGAAAATGGGCACTCTTCGTCAGCTGATCAATGATGACCCAGATTGCATCATGACCCTTTACCGATCTGGGTAAATGGGTAACAAAATCCATGGCGATGCTGTCCCATTTCCACTCAGGGATATCCAGTTGCTGTAACAACTCGCCAGGTCTTTGATGCTCTATCTTTGCCTTCTGGCATGTTAAGCAGGTTGTAACATACTGGGTGTAAGGACCTGTAAAATTGAATTGGAATAAAAAGGGATATATTTTAAATGAATTCTAAGTATGCTTTTATTTAAAATAAAAAGGAAGGAAAGTGTAGTTTAGAAGACTATGAGATCGTCGGTCGTCTACTACACATGATCGCCAGGGCGCGAGGCATGTGGACGTCGCCAGGGTGCGAAGCATGTGGACGTCGCCAGGGCGCGAGAGGCATGCGGGCATCGCCAGGGCGCGAGGCATGTGGACGTCACCAGGGCGCGCGAGGCATGCGGGCAACGCCGGGGCGCGAGGCATGCGGGCAACGCTGGGGCGTGAGGGGCATGCGGGCGTCGTCGGGGCGCGAGGCATGCAGGCATCGCCGGGTCGCGAGAGGCATCGGTCGTCTCCCAGGGAGAGACATCGGTCGTCTTCCAGGGAGAGACATCGGTCGTTTGCCAGTATGAGACCTCAGTGGATAGTCATCGCGCGAGCGGTCATCGGTGGAAGGTTATCGCGCGATGTCGAGCTTCACACAGATAAAGTGGGACCCAGACTCCCAGCATGAAACGTCCTGCACGCGCGCCACGTAGACAAAAAGGGTGGTTCAGAATAGTGACATCAGAATGTTGGCATGTGCAAGAGACACTCGCGGTCGTACTGTTCAGGGCAGTGGTTGGCAGGCGCAAGAGACAACCATGGTCGTACTGTTCAGTGAAACGTACACTCTGGCTTTCTTGCAGAGGGGGTGGTGGCAGCAGCATGCGTGGACTAGTAGGCTTGGATTCAAAAACCCACTGCGAGGAGGCAAAGAACGTTACAGAGACTCGAGAGTGAAAGAGTGAGTGCATCTTCATCCCTCTCTTTTCTCTCCTTCGCGCTGCGATTTAGGCAACCTCAAGCACTAGTGCGACCAGCGACGATTGCCCTTAGAGCACCTGGGAGGTTCTCTGCAAGTTCTACAAACCAGACGCTAAAACAGAGCCAAGGCATCCTTTAAGTTCGGTGGGTTAGAGCTCGAAGTGAGGTTTTACGCAAGTCCAGGTAAGGGAAGCTAGCTTTACTTTCAATAAAAGCCGTGGATTAGCTGTTCTGAAGTGAGGGCGACGTGGTCGCCGGTTTCATATTCTTTTTCGTGATGTTCTGTTCTTATGTGTTTGGGCGACGTGATCGCCGGTTTTAAATACAGATTTCGAAACCCCCTGTTTTTGGACGAGATCACCGGTTTTGGCGTTGTTTTTCGAACTCCCTGTTTTGGTGTTGTTTGAAACTGTTTGAGATTTAAATGTGATATTCGACAATCTGAACCTTGGCATGAGTTTTTCTGTGACTGAAATCGTTCATTAAGTGTGGTATGACATGTTGAATGTTGTGAATGTGGGATCAAGACATAGTATTTTCAGGAAAGGAAATACCGTGTTGAGATTTGGTTATGAAGTGTATTGATCTGTGAGTATCCTGTGAATGGGACGATCCTGACTCTGCTGATATGATGGAGTCACATAGATGAAGTCATTCAGTTGGTGAGAGTCGAGGGAGGTCCATATGTATGGGTAAGTCGTTTGAAAGATAACTGACTTGACCTGTTATATGGATTAACCCTGTCATACTGTGAGAGTGATGAAATTGAGATCGAGATTGTGTTGATGCGCATGGCTGTGGAAACATTACAGCAATGAAGTATGACAGGTGCATGTCTCTGGATGCTAAGTTCAACGCACGAGTCTTCCGGAAGTAGGGTCAAGTGTCTTGGGTGATGAGTCAGTGGAAGTCTGACGTGAGAATGAGAAACATTGAATTGATAGACACTTGATAAATGTTGTGATTTTAATGACCTTTGAGGAATCGTGCAATGTGTGTTTAGTTGATGGTTTACGTGGGTATCTTGAATTTGTTTTATCTTGATTTTAAAGTTCATATCTAAACTCTTTTTCAAATGTCTAGCTTA
Organism: Phaseolus lunatus; assembly: GCA_013389735.1. Classification (NCBI taxonomy): domain Eukaryota; kingdom Viridiplantae; phylum Streptophyta; class Magnoliopsida; order Fabales; family Fabaceae; genus Phaseolus; species Phaseolus lunatus. The sequence goes on along the minus strand of CM023864.1, from coordinate 37,011,729 downwards.
CCCTGTGGTGTTTCTTTGGTGTTGTGTTTGGACTCTTTCTTAAACCTGTGATGATCGTGTATAATTTACACGGGAGCAGATGATGTTGCAGGAAGCAGAGCTCCTCAGTGAGTGGTCGCCGGAAGGAGATCGCCTGTTCCTACTTCTGTTAGGCGATCCCCCTTTTGCTGTCTTCTGATAGGAGATCGCCCTCTTCTGATAGGAGATCGGCCTCTTCCGATAGGAGATCGCCTCCTTTGTTTTTTTTACTGTATTTTGTTTATGTTTCTGGAAAATTTGACCGAATTTGTATTAAACTCCCTGTGAGGAGAAACTACATTTCATATATATAATTTTGTTCACTTCAATCTATTTGTTACCTTTATTTTCATTATATAAACATGAATAGTATTTTGGCGGGATGTTACACTGGGCGATGTCTTTCTTCATGCCCGACCACCAAAATGACTCCTTCAAGTCATGGTACATCTTGTTCATGCCTGGATGTAGGCTAAGGCGACTCTTGTGACCTTCCTCTAGGATCATCTTCTTCAACTCTTCATTTGCAGGTATGCAAATTCTGCCATCAAATCTCAAGATCCCATCATCGCCCATCACAAAGTCTTTAGCCTGGTCGGTCCCTAGTGACTCCACAGTACGCTTCAGGCTAGGATCCTCCAACTGCTTATCCTTTATCACTCCAAGGAAGTCATTAGTTCTAGCCAGCTTACTACAACTAATGTGATTTACATGAAATTCTACCCCAAGGTTTAAGTCTCTGAACTGCTCGATCAGTTTCTGCTCTTCCATCATCATGGTGGCTACTTGTATTGATTTTCTACTCAAAGCATCTGCCACTACATTGGCCTTCCCTGGATGATACATGAGTTGAAAATCGTAGTCCTTTAGAAACTCCATCCACCTTCTTTGTCTCATGTTTAGTTCCTTCTGATCGAACAGGTATTTCAGGCTCTTATGGTCACTGAACACCTGGAACCGAGCTCCATATAAATAGTGCCTCCAAATCTTCAAGGCAAACACCACAGCCGCCAACTCCAAATCATGAGTAGGATAGTTCCTCTCATGAACCTTGAGTTGCCTTGAAGCATATGCAACCACTCTTTTCTCTTGCATCAAAACACATCCCAAACCCTGATGTGAAGCATCACAGTAGACATCAAAAGGTCTTCCTACCTCTGGGATCACCAGCACTGGAGCACTAGTCAACCTTTCCTTTAGTTCCATGAAGCTCTGCTCACATCGGTTGGTCCAAGCAAAAGGTTGATCCTTGCGGGTCAGCTGTGTTAAAGGAGCCACTACCTTGGAAAAGTCCTTAATGAACCTCCGATAGTAGCCTGCTAAGCCCACAAAACTCCTTATCTCAGTAACTGTCTTAGGACGTTCCCACTGAAGCACTGCCTCCACTTTGGCTGGATCCACCGAGATCCGCTGGGCAGATATCACGTGTTCTAAGAAGTTGACTTCCTTCAGCCAGAACTCACACTTAGAGAACTTGGCATAGAGTTGCTTCTCCCTCAGAATCTCCAACACTGTCCTCAGATGTTCTTCATGTTCTTCCTCGGTCCTTGAATAAATGAGTATGTCGTCTATGAAGACTACCACAAACTTATCCAAGAAAGGGCGAAAAATCCTATTCATGTAGTCCATGAACAGAGCTGGAGCATTTGTGACTCCAAACGGCATCACCACATACTCATAGTGCCCATAACGAGACCTAAATGCTGTCTTTTGAACATCTTCAGCTTTTACCAAAATTTGGTGGTACCCCGATCTCAGATCAATCTTTGAGAACACCGAGGCCCCATGTATTTGATCCATCAAATCATCAATTCTAGGTAGGGGGTACTTGTTCTTGATGGTCAACTTGTTCAACTGCCTGTAATCTATACACAACCGAGACCCTCCATCCTTTTTCTTAACTAGGAGCACTGGAGCCCCCCATGGAGATACACTGGGTCTGATGAATTGTTTCTCCAACAACTCTTCCACTTGCTTCTTCAATTCTGCCAACTCGGCTGGAGCCATCCTGTAAGGTGCCATTGACACTGGTCCAGCTCCAGGTACCAAATCAATAGAGAATTCCACTTCTCTCTTAGGAGGTAATCCAGGTACTTCTTCTGGAAATACATCCATGAAATCTTTCACCACATGTATTCTGCTTACGGCCCTTCATTCTTCACCTCCAACCGAGCTAGGATCATGAAGCACCTCGCCCCTTTTTCCAACTCCGACCACTCCTGCTGAGCAGATATCACGTCTGACTCTTGGAGGTCTGGAAACGCTATTTTCTGACTACTGCAGTCTATGAGAACGTGATTGGCAGATAGCCAATCCATTCCCAGGATAACATCCAGGTCCTGAAGAGGTAGGCAAATCAAGTTCACTTTGAATCTGCGTCCCTCTACTATCACTGGACATTCGGGGCAAACTGTAGAGGTCAACACCTGTCCTGACGCAGGTGTAGAGACCCACAGTTCGAAAGGTAACTCCTTCACTAGAAGGCCCAACTCGGCTACACACAGGCTTGACACAAAGGAGTGTGTCGCTCCAGAATCAAACAAGGCTTTTACACCTCTACCAGCTATAAAACAAACACCTTGCACGAGGTTACCTGACTGAGACGCCTCCGCTCCTGTCATGGCAAACACTCTCCCTGCTGCCTGAGGTCTGCTGCCTTCATTCCTCAACTGCTGAGAACCACTGAGTTGAGTCGCCCCATTCCTGTTAGGGCACTCTCTAGCAACATGCCCCGTCTTTTGGCAGGTGTAACACTTTCTCTCTGAATTCCTCTTGAAGCACGCATTGGATGTGTGTGGTCCACCACAATGGAAACATTTGGGTTTCCAAGGTTGTTGCTGCTGCAACTGGAATGACGCTGTTCCTGCCCGAGGTGGTGGAGGTCTCACATAAGGCTTGCTTTGTGGGTGCTGCACTTTGGCCTTCCCACTGGAAGAACCCCCTGGGTGTGACCTGATCACCCGAGAATCACCCTTTTCCAGAGTCTCCACCATCTTCGCCTTCTCTACTAAGGCGTGAAATTCCCTGATGCACATAGGGGCTATGGTCCTCTTCAGCCCATGCTTCAGCCCTTCTTCAAACTTCCTGCACCTCCAAGCCTCGGAGGTCGCCTTGGTATAGAATCGGGCGAGGTACTCAAACCGAGCAGCATAGGCGTTCACAGACATATCCCCCTGCTCCAACTTTAGGAACTCAGCTTCCCTCGCAAACCTTGCGCTGTCTGGGAAGTATTTCTCCAGGAACCTCACCCTGAAGCTCTCCCAATCCAACACATCCTCTCGGGCCTCCATCATCTGCTGAGCTCCCATCCACCAGAACTCGGCTTCTCCAGATAGCAGATAGGTGGCGAACACCAATTTCTTCCCTTCAGGGCAGGAGGTCGCCCTAAAGATTTTCTCCAACTCCCTGACCCACTGATCTGCTTGATCAGGGGTAGCATTCCCACTGAACTTGGGTGGGTTGTGCCTCATGAACTCGGTCAGTCCCATCTGTTCCTGAGGCTGACCGACGTGGGAATTTGTCTCAGCCGACCGAGCGGTTTCCCAATGGTGCATTGCAGCTTGATGGTTCTGAGCCATTGCTGCATTCTGTTGTTGGATGGCAGTTGCCATCATCTCAATAGCCTTGGCAATCTGGCTCATTTCTGAAGAAGGCTGGGGAGGGGTAGGAGGTCTACGTGCCATCTTCTTCGTTTCAGATTTTGAAACTATTGGTTTCTATATTCCCTACAACTACAAGAATGAGATCGATAAGAAATCAATTCATTCAAGAGGTAACATCTAGACCTTGCAAAGGTCAACATCTCAAAGTCATTTAGAATTTGAGTTCATCAACAGAATCATAATACTTATAACCTCAAGCAAAACACCAGAACAGCTTCTGGTATACAACCATCAATCCAAACAACCATTTTCAATCAATTACAGAAACACTCAATAAAATGAAATAAATCACACCAGAATTCAATGTATGCTAAACATCAAACCTTTGGAATTAAGATTGAGAATCATCTCGATCCAGTTATGAGTGTGCACCCTCACTACTTTATCAAGATCCTCTCATTCTTAATACTAAGATTTTCAGTTAGGGCATATATTCACTAAAGCACACACAAAATTTCAATACAAAAGCGTTTGAAAACCTTTCACTATAGTTGTTATTTAAAACCCAAATAAATTTTATGAGCAGAAGAAACACAATGGATCCACAGCCCTCAGGTCATCCTAAGGACGAACTGCTCTGATACCATTAATGTAACATCCCGCCAAATTCTTTTCATATTTATATAATAAAAATAAAGGTAAACAAATATATTGAAGTGAACATAATTATATATATGTAATGAAGTTTTCTCCTCACAGGGAGTTTAATACATAATCGGTCAATTTTCCAAAACTTAAACAAAATACAACAACATAGAAAAACAGGCGTTCTCCTAACAGAAAAGGCGATCTCCTCTCAGGAAAAGGCGATCTCCTATCAGAAAACAGAGAAAGGGTGATCGCCTAACAGAAACGGAAACAGGCGATCTCCTTCCGGCGACCACTCACTGAGGAGCTCTACTACCTGCAACCTCGTCTGCTCCCGTGCAAAAATACACGATCATCATAGGTTTAAGAAAACAACCACAATACCAGATAAAAGGGTAAGCTAGATATTTTAAAAACTTTAAATATGAAACTTTATATCAATAGAAAACGTAAATCTTCACACCATTCATAATCTATATCAATTCCAACCATCAGCATTTCCATATCCCACAAACTCGTCAAGTGTCTATTCACTACATTCAATATCCAAGGTTCACACGTCAGACTTTCCACTGACTCATAACATATAGACACATGACTCTAATTCCGGAAGGCTCGTGCGTTGACTCAGACTCAGAGATCTGCACCCGTCATACCACACCACTGTGAAATCCACACAGGGTCGCTGTGAAATCCACACAGCCATGCGCATACATAATCTCAATATCATCACTCTCCCGGTATGACAGGGTTAATTCATATAATAGGTCAAGTCAGTTATCTTTCAAACAACTTACCCATACATATGAACCTCCTTCGACTCTCCACAACTGAATAACTTCATCTATGTGATTCCATTATATCAGCAGAGTCAGGATATCTCCTTCTAGACAAGTCCCTAGTCAATACACATTACACACGATCTTACACGGTATTTTCTTTCCTGAAAATACTATGCCTTGATCCCACATTCACAACATTCAACACATCATACAACACTTAATGAACGATTCAGTCACAGCAACATTCGTTCCATGGTTCAGATTTTTCGAATATCACATGCATTTCACATTTAAATCTCAAACATTTTCAAACAACACTAAAACAGGGGATTTCGAAAAACAACGCCAAAACCGGCGATCTCGTCCAAAAACAGGGGATTATGCAATAACAGTTGAAAACCGGCGACCACGTTGCCCAATCATCAAAATCATCTAATATAAGGTTTTTCGTTGGAAATAAGGCTAGCTTCCCTTACCTGGACTAGCGCAAAACACCAAGAGCTCCGAAACCCACCGAAGCTTAAAGATGCTTTCACTCTATTTTAGCGTCACGGTCAGGAGAACTTGCAGAGAACTCCCCAGGTATCCAAGTGTAGTCTTCGCTCGCCGTACTGGTGCTTGAGGGTGCCTAAATCGCAGCGTGAAGGAGAGAAAAGAGAAGGATGAAGATGAACTCACTCTTTCACTCTTGAACCACTGCAACGTTCCTTGCCTCCCCGAAGTGGGTTTTTGAATCTAAGCCTACTTGTCCACGCATGCTGCTGCCACCACCCACTCTGCAGGAAAACTTGCGGGTACGCTGCTCTGAACAGTACGACCACGCGTGCCTCTGCGCATGCCAACACTCTGATGTCACTATTCTGAACCACCCTTTTTGTCTACGTGTCGCGCGTGCAGGACGTTTCATGCTGGGAGCCTGGGTCCCACTTTATCTGTGTGGAACTCGACATCGCGCGATAACTTTCCACCGCTGACTCATCCTGGAGAACGACCGATGTCTCGCCCTGGAAGACGACCGATGTCTCTCTCTGGGAGACGACCGATGTCTATCCCTGGCGACGCCCGCATGTCTCTCGCGCCCCGGCGATGCCCGCATGCCTCGCGCCCTGGCGATACCCGCATGTCTCTCGCGCCCTGGCGATGTCCGCATGCCTCGCGCCCTGGCGATGTCCGCATGTGCCTCGCGCCCTGGCGATGCCCGCATGCCTCGCGCCCTGGCGATGCCTGCATGCCTCGCGCCCTGGCGATGCCCGCATGCCTCTCGCGCCCTGGCGATGTCCGCATGCCTCGCGCCCTGGCGATGCCCGCATGCCTCTCGCGCCCTGGCGATGCCCGCATGCCTCGCGCCCTGGCGATGTCCGCATGTGTAGTCTAGGTGACAGGCGATTATGTACTAATCAGGCGATCTCATAGCCTTCTAAGCTACACTTTCCTTCCCTTTTATTTTAAATAAAAACATACTTAGAATTCATTTAAAATATATTCCTTTTATTCCAATTTAATTTTACAGGTCCTTACACCCCACGCTCCCTTCATTGTTTCATTACTTCTCTCAAGCATTTCTCGAACTCTCTTGTTCCCTCAGAAACGCTCTGCCCTCCTTCCTCGCTCACCTCAACCCTTCGAACTCCAATCACTCCAAGGTATGCTTTTTATCTCATAACTACTTTTGCCTTATCATTCCAATGCTCTTGATCTGCCTTAACTGCTCTAAGACTGTTTATGTTTTCTGCACTTTATGATTCCTGTTCTTCGTTTTCTCGTTTTTCTGCTTCTTCTGTGATCGCGACATATCGCTTCTTTTCTCTGAAAGTTTTCCTTTTTCTTCTTAAGATGGCTCCTCCGAAACCTACTCCTCCCACCTATGACTATAAATCCCTATACAGTTGGGCTCCCACCAATCTTCTGAGTGAAACCTCTAGCTCCTTCGCGAGCATAACCGAGTATAAGGAGAGTGAGACTTGCCCCAAATCTTGCATCTTTGGAAAGGATCATGATAAATTCGTGAGGGTCATGCCCTGTGGGAAAGGTGAGCCTGTGTGCGTCGATGAGTCGTCGAACCCAGAGGACCCCTTCTACTTTATTTATTCCACTGTCTTCAGAAAACTCAACCTTCGCCTACCATTCTGATGGTAGAGCCTCCAGCCACACACAACCACATAATAAGGAGGATGAAGACCTAGAGGTTGTTTATGGATTTATTTGCAAATATGGTCTAATTGGGCTTTTGTTTCTTTTTGTAGGTCCAATCAAGAGGAGAACTCTAGGGTGAAGGAATGTACAATCATATCCAAGAAGACCTCCAAGTCATCAAAACATAAACTAAAGCTTTGGTCAGAAGAACACAAGAAGACTGAGTTCCTGCTGACTAGTCAACATTATTTTTGGGCCAAGCTTTAGCTTAAATAATTTGTATAAAGTTGTTTAGGATTTCATGGGCCATGTATTGGGCCTAGTAGCATAAAATAATTCGACCAAATATTTGGGCCAAGTAGCATAGCTTTTTGGGCTTGTATTTGGACCAATAGTCAAATATGACTAGTTAGGGTTAAAAGTGACTAGTTAGGGTAACAATTGGGCTTCTTTGAGCTTATATAACCATAAAGCGTCTAGGGTATGTTGGAGGACGAAAATCACCTTGACATGGAGCCCATGGACGTCCACATGGCAACATAGGAGTGGAGAGGATTTAGCATGGAAGGTGTGAGCTAAACATGGAAAGCATGACTCCACATGGCACCTTCTCATTGGAGAGTTTTATTTTGAATTTCCCTCCACTTTCATTTGAATTTTCAGCCCTCTAACACTATAAATAAGAGGGCTTGGCTCATGTATTTCAAAAAGATTAATGTGAGTGAAATTGCTGCCAAATTGTGCCAATTGTTCACTCTTGTCTCCTACCTCTAGGATAGACCTTTAGTCTTCACACTTTTCCTAGCTCAAGTGAGATGGCCTCACCACTCACTCTCCACACCTAACACTTCACCTTCAAAGTTTCCGCAGCTCCTAGGAGTGCCTTGCACGTTTCAATCCATGAATGCTTCCGCCAACCACTTCCAATCTTAAAATCAAGCTCACGGATGAAGGCACTACTACATCACCTTCACTGGCTTCGAGCGCGCTCTACTCACCAAAGTCAACGTGGCCCCCGCTCAGCTACACCTCAACAGCTAGGCCTTCGTTAGGGCCTTCGTAATCCTCTGCGATTATTTTGGGCATACACCATCGGTGGATGTCTTTCTGTATTTTTTCGAGGCCAAGAGCCCAGGGAAGAAGCTGTGGGTGAGCTTCAACGGGGTAGTTGGAAGGGTTCTACTGTCCCTCTTCGAGCAATCGTACAAGGGCTTCAAAGGGAAGTTCTTCAAGATTTGCTGCAACAAGTTTGATCCCACGCTTCTCGATGGGTTTCTCCTCTACTGGGTGCAAGAACCAAGGCTCAAGAAACCCTGGTGCCTTGGGGACCTTCCCCCGTGGGAGCGAGAAGTGTGCAAATCCTTCTCCAAACTAGGAGTGGTGTTTAGCATCACAGAGTTGATCAAGCTTGAAGGCCTATATTGGTACCCCCCTCCCCCTTGTTTCTGTTTATGCTTTATTTGTAGGTTTTGCTAGTTTGAATTCTTATGGTGCTTTCTATATTCTTTGCAGACATGGTACTTAATGCTGAGAAGAGGAAGCAATTGGTCGCTCTGGCAGCCCAACAGAAAGCTACTCCAGGCCCCTCAGCCTGTGGCCTTTTAGTTCCACCCCTAGTGGCTCTGAGACAAAAAGAAATAGTTAAGATCGCTGCTTCCGAGGACGAGAACACCTGCTCAGGCCTCGTCTTCAAAAGGAAACTCAAGGCAGATGACGCAGTTGCCACTGAGGCGTCGGGCTCGGATGGCCAAGCCCTTTCCTTCAGAGAACACCCTCCTAGCGCCTCTTCTCTTCACAACTTTGAAGAAGGTGGAGGGGAGAGTGTTGCAGGAGGCAACCAAGGCGAGGCCTATGCCAACCTGCCATTCTTCATCCAGAAAGCCTTGCACTCCTTCTAAACCCAGTCGAGGCTGGAGAAATTGGAAGAGGACCCCTTGCTGAACCAGCTGTCAACTCACCTTGGGGAGGTCCTTGTGGGGTCCAATCTCCTACTCTCTAAGATGCAGAAGGCGAGGGAAGAGCACATCCTCGAGGTCACGGAGCTTAAACACCGATCAACCGACATGGTCTTAGAGGTGGATGAACTTTGCCAAGCTGACTGAGAGTCAAAGAAGGTCTTGTTCAAGAAGTCCCAAGAAGCTTTAAGGCTATATGCTAGGAACAATGTGTTAGAATATATGGCTTTAAATAAGAGGGGGTGAATTGTTTACAAAAGATTTTCTCAAATATTGAAGGTATAATGAATATTAGTGTAGAATAACAGATCAAGGAACCAAGTTAGCCAAGAACAGGAACTGTTTTAAGGCACAAACAAAAAAATAATCGATTGTTTTTGCGAAACAATCGGTTGTTTATACTAGTAGAGATTAAAATCAACTTTAAAACAGTTAATAAAAGAGCTAAGAATGAAGGAGATGCACACAAAAGTTTTATACTGGTTCACCCTAATCACAAGGGCTACATCCAGTTTCCAGAAAACCACTGGGTTCCACTATGCAATCAATCATAGATTACATACACCACACACCAAAGTAGTGACCTTGAACCCCTCAAGAAACACACTACCTTTGGCAATACACACAAAATATTTTAGAACCCCTCTGAATCTGCACTTACAACCTTCAAACAGAAATATAGTAATAAAGAAAGAGAGAACATGATACACTTGGGAGTTACAAAGCTTCTAGATCAGAATTACAACCTAGTCCTATTCCACACCCATGAAAATCCAAAAGCTTAATTGAATCTTGAAAGCACTTAGTCAAATCTCACTTTGATCTCTCAAAACTGTTTCTTACTCTTTAGGAGTGTCTAACTAACATTATATAGACCAACTGACTGGTCAAGGAGCATTTAAAACAAGAGCGCAATTAGTTAGAAACATTTAATAAAAGATTCAATTCAAAACCAAGAAGCTTTTAAGATTCTCAAAACAAACAACCAGTTGTTTTATTGGGACAACCAATTGTTTTGGCTATGACAGCTTAGTCAACAAAGCCAAAGCTTTTCAGCCTTTTCCAAAACCTTTTCACCAAAGAACAACCGGTTGTTTCGACAAAACAACAGGTTGTTTTGCACTTAGTTGAAAACAAACTCTTTTAAAAAGGCTTTCAAATTAAACTTGTTTTGGATTCAAACAAGGTATGGATTATACATATTCTACCCCTGTTCCCACCCATACACAGCAACAACACCAACCATCATCAAACACATAGGATTTGGATTCTTCAAAGCTCATGATCAACCTTGAACAACACAATGACCTTCGGGCTGAGGTGGATGGCCTGACGGTGAAGGTTGGCAGGATGGAGGAAGAGGTGACCCGGCTGAGGGAATGTACCTCCAAACTGGAAGAGGAGTTGGCCTGCAAGGATGAACTCTTTCAACAGATGAAGGAGGAGCTGACTGGTGAAGCCGTCGAGGCCTATGGGGCAGGGTTTGGGGATGCCATGGCCTAGGTTGCCTGCGTGCATCCTGGGGTGGACCTTTCCCAAACAGGTCTAACTAAGGCCATAGTTGATGGTAAATTGGTAGATGCCGAATAGTGGCGATAGACTTGTATCTATTCAATAGCCAGACGAACATTTGATAACTTGTAAATATAATTTATGTATGAAGTTTCCCTTGCTTAACTTATATACAAATGTGTAAACATCTCTTCTTTGAACTTGCTTTCTGTTGTCTTGTCTCTCTTGGATTAACCTTGTCAACTAACAATGCTTCATCAATCTTTGTTGTCGATCTTTACATATATAGATGAGGGAAATACCTTGCCACAAACCATGCTACTCTCGATATGGCTGCGTAAAGGCCAGGGAAAGGTTTGCGTTTGCTGACCTCGACCTTGTCCTATAGGAGCAAGAGAGGATTTTCAATTGGGAACCTTACTGTCCTCGGCCTTGACTTACAAGTCAAGGGAGGGGTTCGCTTTAACTGACCTTGACCTTGCCCCCTAGGGGTCACAGAGGTTTTTTAACTGGGAACCTTACTATCCTCGACCTTGACTTACAAGTCAAGGGAGGGGTTCGCTTTAACTGACCTCGACCTCGCCCCCTAGGGGTAAGAGAGGATTTTTAACTGGAACCGTACTGTTCTCGGCCTTGGCGTACCTACACAAGAGGGAGGTTCACTAAGAACCTTACTATTCCCGACCTTGGTGTCTCTGCCCAAGAGAGAGGTTTATTTACTGCATTATATAATACTCTTGCAAATATATCTTTAACTGAATTTTTATTGGGTGACCTCATTAAAAAACCTTGATAAGGGAAAAATAGTGTCCCCTAAAACCGTGTACAATGAAATGATCAACTGAAATAAAACTTTAAATTTGCTCCGTTCCAAGTCCAAGGAATTGCCCCCCCTTCTAGGGTCTCGAGCTTGTACACTCCATTCTCAAAAGCCTCTGTCACACGAAATGGACCAATCCACTTGGGAGATAACTTGTTTTCTTGCTGGTAGGGATGGACCTTTCGTATTACCAAGTCGGCGACCTGGAATTGCCGAGGTCTCAACTTGGACTTGTACTTGTAGTCCACCCTTCTCTTCAGCGCTTCAGCCTTGATGCATGCTTCCTCCCTGACCTCATCTAGTAAGTCTAGGTTCACCCTTCTTTCTTTATTGGACTCTTCGGCCACAAAATTCTGGAAACATGGTGAACTCTCCTGAATCTCTACTGGAATCATTGTGTCCGAACCATACACCAAACTAAAAGGTGTTTCCTTGGTGGTGGACTGGGGAGTGGTGTGGTATGCCCACACGATTCTAGGAACTTCTTCTGCCCAAGTTCCCTTGGCTTTTTCCAGTATTCTTTTTAGACCTTTGAGCACGAGCTGTGGATCGATTGTAACTCCTCTTGGGGCGCATTGTGCCAGTCAACATGTCGTTGGCACTGCTTGCATCGCGGTGCGTACCTCTTGCAATCTTCCCTCATGGTTGGCCAGTAGTATCCTGCGTGAATGGCTTTTGACCAGAGAGCTCGGCCACCGATGTGACTCCCACATATCCCTTTGTGGAGTTCTGCCATGATGCGTGTGCATTGTTCACCACTTACGCAAGCTAGAATAGGATGAGTATACCCATGTCTGAACAAATTTTCATCTACGAGGGTATACCTGCTTGAATTCTTCTTGATTATTCTGGCCTCTACGGGTTCCAGCGGGAGTGTCCCGTCAGCCAAGTATCTCCTGTAGGGGGTCATCTAGGTTTCACCTTCTGCTACCAAGAAATGTGCAACGAATCCCCTCTTGATGTGTTATATGTGCTTATCTTGGGTGCCTTCAATGTCTCTTGAGTCAATGACCGATGACTCCTCTTGACGTCTTCCGATGTGCTAACCTACTGAACTGCTGCTGTGTCACTTGTGGTGGTTCGAGGTGTCCTGAGAGTCTCTTGTATAACTTTCCTCTGTCTGTCCCCCTGCCCGAACTGGCGAGCTTTGCTAACAAGTCAGCTCGGGCATTTTGTTTCCTGGGGACGTGTACCAGCTCTAACCTCGCAAAAGCCTCATTCAAAATCTGAACATATTCTAGGTAAGTGGCCATTTGAGGGTCTTTGGCCTGGTATTCTCCTGTAATCTACCCCATTACTAACAGGGAGTCACTTTTTGCTATCAAACTCTTAGCGCCCATTTCTTTGGCCAGTAAAATTCCTGCAATCAAGGCTGCATACTCAGCTTGGTTGTTACTAGCTTTGAAGGCAAAACGTAGAGCCTGCTTGATTAACAACCCATTTGGCCCTTCCAGAATGACGCCAGCCCCACTACCCTATTAGTTGAAAGACCCGTCTACAGAGAGGACCCACCTGAAGTCAGCTTCCTTTTGGTGTGTGACTGCCGAGGACAGCTCTACCACGAAGTCTGCATAAACCTGGCCCTTGATAGGCCCTCTTGGTTCATACAACACGTCGAATTCTGATAGCTCAACTGCCCATCACACCATTTGACCTGCCACATTGGGCTTCTGTAAGACCTTGCGAATAGGGATGTCCACTAGTGCAAAATGATGAAAGGAATACTCCTTTCTAAGTGCGGTTTCGCGCTAAAATGCCTTTGTTAAAAACGCGGTGGCATTTTTGAAATTAGTTTGTTTTACAAATGCGGTTGTTAGTTAAAACCGCATTTGTAAATGAAAGTTTTTCATTTACAAATGCGGTCATACGCGTGACCGCATTTGTAAATGAAAAACTTTCATTTACAAATGCGGTTTTAACTAATAACCGCATTTGTAAAATGTTTTTAACCTAAAATTTGAAGCGCGCCACTGCACTTTCACTCTTTCTGCTCTGCTCTTCCTTGTCGCTGTTGCTGCGCTGCGCTGTGTTCCTTGCTTCTGTGCATCTTCATTGTTATTGCTTCCATTGTGAGTTTCGTATCCCATTTCATTCTCTTCAGTTCGCTTTAGGAATGCTGTTCTTATATATGGTTTTTTCCTTGCGCAGTGCTTGAAGTTACTGTTGCATTGCTCGCCGCTGTCGCGCCCCGCTTCCACCTCTGGTTTTCTATCAGTTGAATCATCATCTTCGCACACAAGGTTAGTTGATTTTTAGATTTTTTGAAATTTTGACTTTATTTATTATAATTTGTATATTATTTAATATAAATTTATATTATATAATTTTTAATTTTTAAAATTTATATTATTTAGTTAGTAGTTTTTATGTTAGTTTTGTTAATTTTTTTTTGCTGTACTTTGAATATTTTTTTTATGTATTATAATTTGTATATTATTTAATATAAATTTGTATTAATTTATATAATTTGTATTATATAATTTCTATTTTCTAAAATTTAAATTATTTAGTAATTATTTGTTAGTTTATAGTAGAATTTATGTTATGTTAGTTGTTACATTAGAATAGAATATCGTGTTTGTATTTGGACCTCCGACAATAATACGTGCTGGTATTGAGTCCGAGGGTGTTCGACCCTCGGCAAATGCATGAGATAGAACACTTATTAGAAAATCCTAGGTATCTATATTGCAGAATATATAATGGATCGAAGTTGGATTCATTGTGCTCGTATAAGTGATGAGTACGAAAGAGGAGTAGAAGAATTTATACAATTTGCCCAGCGTAACGCGATTAATAGTGGTCGTGATGGAGGAAAGATTAGGTGTCCGTGCGTTAACTGTTTGAATGGAAGGATACTGGATGTGAATATCATGAGGGAACACCTGCTATGTGATGGGTTTCTTCGATCTTATACAACTTGGACATGGCATGGTGAATTATTAAATTTACCACGTGTTTCCGTAACTGAAGAATATGTGGGATCCACCACGGATGAAGCAGAACACGATGATGTAGTTGATGATCGATTGGAGGACATGATTCGTGATGTGGGAGCTGAGTCTTTTGCAAAAGCGCATGGATATGGAAGTATGTCAAGCGATGCAGAGACTCCATTGTATCCTGGATCAACTAATAACTTCACACGGTTGTCGGCGGTGTTAAGATTGATGAATTTGAAGGCACTAAATGGATGGACCGATAAAAGTTTCACGGAATTGCTCCAGCTGTTGAAGGATATGCTTCCAGAGGGAAATACTCTACCTAATCGTAATTACGAGGCCAAAAAGATTCTTTGTCCAATGGGTATGGAGTATAAAAAGATACATGCATGTCCTAATGATTGTATATTATACCGGAAAGATTTTGAATTGTTGAAAAGTTGTCCAAGGTGTGGGTTATCACGTTATAAATTGAAACAAACAGATGATGATACTATTGAAGAGATGGAAAAGCATGGACCCCCAATGAAGGTTATGTGGTATCTTCCCATCATTCCAAGGATGAAGCGTTTGTTTGCAAACCCAGACGATGCTAAGAATCTTAGATGGCATGCAGATGAGAGGAAATGTGATGGCATGTACCGACATCCAGCTGATTCTGTTCAGTGGAAGAAATTTGATGATGAGTTTCCAGAGTTTGGTAAAGAATCAAGAAATATCCGACTTGGTCTAGCTACAGATGGAATGAATCCGTTTGGTAATATGAGTACAAATCACAGTTCATGGCCTGTTTTACTAGTTATTTACAACTTACCTCCTGGATTGTGCATGAAGCGAAAGTACATGATGTTGTCTATGATGATATCTGGTCCGAAACAGCCAGGGAATGACATAGATGTTTATCTAAGTCCCTTAATCGAAGATTTGAAGTTAATGTGGGATGAGGGTGTTCAAGTATTTGACGGATTTGCTAATGAAACTTTCAAGCTTCATGCCATGTTATTTTGCACCATCAATGACTTTCCGGCATATGGTAACTTATCAGGTTATAGTGTTAAGGGTCATAAAGCATGTCCAATATGTGAAGAAGACACTGCTTCTCAACAATTGAAACATGGAAGGAAGACAGTATATCTTCGCCATCGGAGGTTTCTTAGAAGTCATCATCCTTACCGGAGGTTGAAAAAAGCCTTTAATGGACACCAAGAGACTAGTGGTCCACCAACTCCACTAACTGCTGCTGAGGTTTACGAAAAGGTAAATAACATAGACCACACCTTCGGTAAGTCAAAAAAAAAGTCAGTTGTGACTAACATTTGGAAGAAAAAATCAATCTTCTTTGATCTTCCGTACTGGTCGAGGTTAGAAATCAGACATTGTATAGATGTAATGCATGTTGAGAAGAATGTGTGTGATAGCTTAATTGGTACACTTCTTAACATTAACGGGAAGACGAAGGATGGTCTAAATGCTCGTTTAGATTTGGTTGAGATGAACATACGAGGGGAGTTGGCACCGATAGAAATGGGTAAGCGTACATATTTGCCCCCAGCCTGTTATACCATGTCAAAAAATGAAAAAGTAAGTTTCTGTCAATGTCTAAAGGGTGTAAAAGTGCCACAAGGACATTCCTCAAATGTGAAGAGCCTAGTGTCAATGCAAGATTTGAAGCTAATTGGGTTGAAGTCTCATGATTGCCACATCTTGATGCAACAGCTTCTGCCTGTAGCTATTCGTGGGATCTTACCAAAAAATGTTAGACATACCATAACCCGTTTGTGCTCATTCTTCTCTTCCATCTGTTGTAAAGTCATTGATCCATTAAAACTAGATGAACTTCAAGATGAAATTATTGTTATCTTATGTGAATTGGAGATGTTTTTTCCTCCATCTTTTTTTGACATCATGGTTCATCTACTTGTGCATCTGGTTAGAGAGGTTAGATTGTGTGGACCAGTGTACTTAAGATGGATGTATCCTGTTGAGCGGTATATGAAAATTTTGAAAGGTTATGTGAAAAATCATTATCGTCCAGAAGCTTCAATGATTGAAAGGTACATAGCTGAAGAAAGTATTGAATTTTGTTCAGATTACATGTCAAAAGCAAATCCAATAGGTCTTCCAGCTAATTCATGGCACCATAGGCGTTCTACAAGTAAATGTTTACGCGGTGTGAATATTGTAAGCAAATCTCGGTCAGAAGTCTTGCAAGCACATTTGTATATATTGAATAATACAGATGAAGTTATACCTTACATAGAAGCTCATAAAGCCATTGTGAAGGCAAATAATCCAAGACAAGCAGATAAATGGGTCTTGATGGAACATAATAGAACATTCATGCCTTGGTTTAAAGAGGAGGTGTTAAAGGATTCAACGGCATCGGAGACCTTGACCTGGTTGGCTGCTGGATTGAAGTTTGATGTCATTTCTTGTAAAGCGTACGAAGTGAATAATTGTATATTTTACACTAAGTCTATGGATGAAAAGAGTACAGTTCAAAATTCTGGTGTTACTCTTGAAGCCGAGTCAATGCAGTTTTCCACCTCGAAAGATACAAATCCTGTAATTGGATCAATGGCATATTATGGATTTATAGAAGAGATATGGGAGCTTGACTATACTAAGTTTTCAGTTCCAGTTTTCAAGTGTATATGGGTTGACAATAAAAGTGGGGTTAAAATTGATGAATCAGGATACACACTAGTGGACTTTCGAAAGATAGGGTATCGAGATGAGCCATTTATAATGGTTCAACAAGCATCTCAAGTTTTCTACGTGAAAGATCCTACGTCAGAACATTGGTATGTTGTTTTACACGGAAAAAAACAAGGGGAGGCCATAGATGATATTGAAAATGGTGAACCCCATTCATTCACACCAATGATAACTAATAAAGATGACGATGTACTTGATCATGTACATGCAACCTGTAAAGACCACAGTGAAGGAATTTACATATGAACTTGTAACCCATTATGGTAATAAATTTAGAAATATTTTTTTATAATATGCATTTACTATATTATGTTTTTGTTTGATATGATTTTCTTTCCATGCAGATGAAGTAATGTTTGTTAAATAATTTTTTTAACAGAGATATGGGTGACGATCAAACTCCAATTAGACCCCAATCCGGACGAGGCAACAGAGGACCTACTAGGATGAAGCGTCTGGCAAAGAAACGTGCCGCTGGTGAGAAGACAGCTGTTGACATTGACGTCAACACTGGAATGGCATCAGGTCCTAATGCAGATGAGTTTAATAGCTATCTTGGAGTTCTTTCTCGTGAGAGAGTCTCCGTTTTGATTAATTCATGGGACGAGGTGTCAGAGGTCGACCGAAACATGCTGTGGGAGGATGTTCTGGTAAGCTTTACATAATTATTGTTATCATATAAAGCTATTTAATATTCATTGACTAACTTTACTTTGGTTATGTTATTTTCCAGGCAAATTTTGAAATTCCTAATGTGGAACCGCTTCGATCAAGGATTCTATCCAATATCGGACTAAAGTTTCGCGCCTTTAAGTCAAGACTCATGACGAGATACATTTTTGGTGAGCTTAAGGATGAAAGTCCTTGTGAAAGATACAATTTTATTGATGAAGAGACATGGCTTGCTTTTAAAGAAAGCCGTCTAACTGAAGAATGGACTGTAAGTGAAGCTACTTAACTATTTTGACTTATATAACATTAATGAGTTAATATTATTGAATTCACTTTGTTTATTTCAATTATGACAGCATCGGCGGAAGAAAGCTCAAGAAATAGCTTTAAAGAATCTTACCCCGCACGTAATGTCTCGTGCGGGGTATCGAAAGCTTGAGCAAGCACTGATGGTTGAAAAGGAGCAATCCAGACAGGGGAGTGCATCTCAGGATGTGGAAACAGGGGTCACTTATCCTCCATCACCACCTACGCGCCATGACAAATGGAAGAGGGCCCGAATTAAGAAGTCGGGTGCACCAAGTTCAGAGCAATCAGGGCTTATCATTGAAAAAATTGTAAGTTATTTAAGCCTTTTTTCATCTATTATGATGCATTACTTATAATAAAACCTCATGATTTTTGTCTCTTGCAGGATGCCTTGGACTCCCAAGGTAATTTTCTTGCTGATGGTCGTCGCGATATCCTTGTTGAAGCAATTGGACAACCTGAGCACTCTGGTCGTGTTCGTGCAGCTGGACAAGGAGTTGGGATTAGACTTTATTTTGGAGCTGCACCACGACACTCATCCTCCTCCTCCAAAGAGAGCAAAAAAGAAATGGAGCAAAGGCTACGTCAGGAACTAATGGATGAGATGAGAAGGGAGACAGAAAAGATGAGGCTAGAGTTACGACAAGAGATATCGCAACAACTTTGTGCTGAGCAGCCGATTCAGACGCTTCTTAGTCCTGCTCCCAAGAGCACAAAGGGGAGTTGTGCAGCTCCTACAGCATCAGGGGATGATATCATTGGCCAGACGAGGCAATGTGAGCTACTGGTAGAAGGTGGCATCATTCCTCAGGTGGTGGCCATTGGAAAAGTCTATGAAGACGCCACCACCTTACATAACGTTCCTCTCTCCCCTGATGCAGCAAAGGTCACGGTTGAAAGAGTACGAGTACCTGATGCTCGTCTTCCACTACCTTCAGAAGAGGTAACAACTGTGGCCGAAGCATTTCAGTCCTTTGTAGCCTGGCCCAGACACCTGATTCGATATATGCCACAACCATTGGTAATAATTTCATTTCATGTGCTAATTTATATTTATATATTACATGTAATTTATAACAAATCTTTTTTCTTTTTGTAGAAACCTTGTCGGAAACCAAGTCCGAAAAAGAAACAAGAGGTTCCGCTTGACGATCCTATAGCTTCCTTAGCTATAGTTGCTAGACAACTTGGACGAGATCCTCTGGAAGTTCCATGGGATGATACCTTTTTTGAAACAAACCCTGAGCTACCATTGTACATATACATGTCAGATCTGCTAGAATTTGTAGCTGGGGATCAGGAGCTGAATATAAATATCATTCAATTTTTTATGATGTAAGTATCGTTACCTACATTTCATTTTCATTTATGTTAAATTAGCATTCATTATGATTTAACTAATTACTTGTAGGTTTTTGAATGGTGTCTCTGTCACTGAGGGGAAGGAAAATGTGTATGGATTCTTAGATCCTGCATATACTAATCCCACTGGAGCAAAGACAAATGAGACCCAATCATACATCACTAACACCCTGGAAAAAGAGGGAAAAGAGGTTTATTTGTGCCCTTATATTAACGAGTAAGTTTAAATATATATATGTTAAAAGTTTATTATATTCATGTTTTATAAATTTACTCAACTATTTTCATGGATGATATAGGGGTCATTGGCAATTACTTGTCTTATCACTGAAGGATAGGACGGCTTTGTGGTTCTGTTCCCTACACAAGAAGATATCCACAAGTTTTAAGAATATCATTGATAAGTAAGTACACTATAAACTTAACTATGGTTGATACTATAAGTAATCCACTAACAAGGTTTTTTGTCTCAACCAGTTCATGGCGTGGATATAACATTCTAAAAGGGAGATCGAATTCAAATTTTCAAAATTTGAACTGGATAAGATTAAAGGTATGTAAGATTTTTCTTTTTTTTTTTCATTGTTTAATTATACTAACTTTTACAATTTATTGAATTATAGTGTAATAAACAACCAGGAAGCTATGAGTGTGGCTATTACGTCATGCAATGGATGAGTACCATTGTAAGACTAGGTCTTACAAGTAATTGGCAAGAGGTAAGATTTCTTAAATTATTTTTATAACTTCAAACTAATTTATCTATCTTAAAACTAATTTATGTGTCAACCATTTTGAAATGCAGTTCTTCACGGATGAGGAACCCATGAGTTCGGAAGCCATGACATATGTGAGACAATCTTGGTCCACATATTTCCTAAACTTTTATAACTCTATGATTTGATCAATAGTGTAAGAATAGATAGAGATTATTACTATTTTTGTATACATTTTGATCAATTACTATAAATTGACTTTGTTTCTCTGAATCTGTTTATTTGTCTGCCTGGCTGGGATGGGTATAATGAAACTGCATAAGATAATTCGTATGGGAAAACAACTAACCAAATAGTTCTAAAAAAAAAAAACCTAATTTACAAATGCGGTTGTTTACCTTAACCGCATTTGTAAATCAAGGGAATGATTTACAAATGCGGTTGCTTACTACAACCGCATCTATAAATGTGATTTACAGAGGCGGTTGTTTACCACAACCACATTTGTAAATCATTCCCTTGATTTACAAATGCGGTTAAGGTAAACAACCGCATCTGTAAATCATTGCCTTGATTTACAAATGCGGTTAAGGTAAACAACCGCATTTGTAAATCATTGCCATTCATGAAACCTGGCACACCTCTGGAGCATTTACAGAGGCGGTTACGGGAAACAACCGCATTTGTAAATAGTATTTACAGATGCGGTTGTTTAACCGCATTTGTAAATCTCTTATTTACAAATGCGTGTTGATCAAATGCGGTTGTTTAGCCGCATTTGTAAAATGAAAATAACCGCATTTGTTTTACGTTTCTGCACCAGTGGTCTGTCATCACTATTACAGTGAGACTCTGGAAATAATTGCGTAGCCTTCGAGCTGAGAACACCACTGCTAGGGCCGCTTTTTCAATGGCCTGATAATGTACCTCTGGCCCCTGCAACACCTTGCTAACAAAGTATATCAGCTTCTGCACACGATCCTGTTCCTGGATGAGGACCGAACTGATCGCCCGATCTGTGATGGCGAAGTATAAACAAAGTGGAGTGCCCAGCTGTGGCTTGCACAACACTGGTGGGCTAGCAAGGTATTCCTTCAACTTGAGAAACGATTCTTCACATTCCTGGGTCCACACGAACCTGTTGTTTCTCTTCAAACACTGAAAGTAGGGATGTCCCCTATCCCCACCTGCTAATACAAATCTCGATAAAGCGGCCATCCGACTTGTCAATTACTGCACTTCCTTTACCGAGATTGGATTCCTCATGGCTATAATCGCAACACACTTCTCTGGGTTTGCCTCTATCCCACGCTCAGTGGAGTAGGAACCCTAAGGATTTGCCTGCCTCTACCCCAAACACGCATTTCTCGGGGTTCAACTTCAGTCTGTACCTAGATATGGTGTAACATCCCGCCAAATCCTTTTCATATTTATATAATAAAATAAAGGTAAAACAATAATATCGAAGTGAACATAAATATATATATGTAATGAAATTTCTCCTCATAGGGAGTTTAATACAAATCCAGTCAGTTTCCAAAACTTAAACAAAATACAGCAAAATAGAAAAACAGGCGATCTCCTAACAGAAACAGAAAACAGGCGATCGCCTAACAGAAACAGAAACAGGCGATCTCCTTCCGGCGACCACTCACTGAGGAGCTCTACTTCCTGCAACATCATCTGCTCCCGTGTAAATTATACACGATAATCACAGGTTTAAGAAAACATCCACAAAACAAAAACGCAGGGTAAGCTAGATATTTTAAAGAGAATTTAGATATGAAACTTTAAAATCAAGATAAAACAAATTTAAGACACCCACGTAAAAACCATCAACTTTCTCATTCCCTTCACATGACCATCAAGTAATCACATATTTCACAATTTCCTCAAGAGTCGTTCAATTCACATACTCCATCAAGTGTCTATAAATTTCAATGTTTCTCATTTCTCACGTCAGACTTCCACTGACTCATCACACACAGACACTTGACACTACTTCCGGAAGACTCGTGCGTTGAACTTAGCATCCAGAGACCTGCACCTGTCATACTTCATTGCTGTAATGTTCCCACAGCCATGCGCATCAACATAATCTCGATCTCAATCTCATCACTCTCACAGTATGACAGGGTTAATCCATATAACAGGTCAAGTCAGTTATCTTTCAAACGACTTACCCATACATATGGACCTCCTTCGACTCTCACCAACTGAATGACTTCATCTATGTGACTCCATCATATCAGCAGAGTCAGGATCGTCTCATTCACAGGATACTCACTGATCAATACACCTCATAACCAATCTCAACACGGTATTTCCTTTCCTGAAAATACTATGTCTTGATCCCACATTCACAACATTCAACACATCATATAACACTTAAATGAACGATTCCAATCACAGCAACAATCATTCCGAGGTTCAGATTTTCGAATATCGCATGCATTTCACATTTCAATCTCAAACAGTTTCAAACGACACTAAAACAGGGGAGTTCGAAATTAACATTTAAAACCGGCGATCACGTTGCCCCACACATAAAAACAGAGCATCGTGAAAAAGAATATGAAACTGGCGACCACGTCGCCCTCACTTCAGAACCTACTCGCCTAAAGTTTTTTATAAACGAAAATACTAGCTTCCCTTACCTGGACTTGCATAAAATCTCACTACGAGCTCTAACCCACCGAACTTAAGGATACCCGAACTCTGTTTTAGCGTCCTGATCGGAAAACTCGCAGAGAACTTCCCAGGAGTCCAAGGGCAGTCGTCGCTCGTCGTACTGGCGCTTGAGGATGCCTGAATCGCAGCGCGAAGGGGAGAAAAGAGAAGGATGAAGGTAAACTCACTCTGTCACTCTTGAACCACATCAACGTTCTTTGCCTCTCAGAAGTGAGTTTTTGAATCTAACCCAACTTGTCCACAATTGCCGCTGCCACCACCCACTCTGCAGGAAAGCTTGCGTGCACACTTCCTTGAACAGTATGACCACGTCGGTTTCTGCGCATACTGTAACATCCCGCCAAAATACTATTCATATTTATATAATGAAAATTAAAGTAACAAATAGATTGAAGTGAATAAAATTATATATATGTAAATAAAGTTTCTCCTCCCAGGGAGTTTAATACAAATACGATCACTTTTCCATTAAAACATAAACAAATTACAATACAATAGAAGGATAGGCGATCTCCTGACAGAAGGGCGATCTCCTATTAGAAGGGCGATCTCCTATCATATAGGCGATCTCCTATCAGAAAGCAGCAAAAGGGGTGATCGCCCAACGGAAATTGAAAACAGGCGATCTCCTTCCAGCGACAATTCACTAAGGAGCTCTTCTTCCTGCAACATCATCTGCTCCCGTGTAAATTATACACGATCATTACAGGTTTAAGAAAAGGCCGAACACAACACCAAGAAAACACAGGGTAAGCTAGACATTTAAAAAGAGTTAGATATGAACTTTAAAATCAAGGTAAAACAAATTCAAGATATCTACGTAAACCATCAACTAAACACATATTTCACGATTCCTCGAAGGTCATTAAAATCACAACATATATCAAGTGTCTATCAATTCAAAGTTTCTCATTTCTCACGTCAGACTTCACTGACTCATCACACAAGACACTTGACTCCACTTCCGGAAGACTCGTGCGTTGAACCTAGCATCCAGGGACATGCACCTGTCATACTTCATTGGCTATAATGATTCCACAGCCATGCGCATCAACACAATCTCGGTCTCAATTCATCACTCTCACAGTATGACAGGGTAAATCCATAAGACAGGCCGAGCTCGTTCTGTTTCACACGACTCACCCATTCATATGAACCTCCTTCGACTCTCACCAACTGAGTAACTTCCTCTATGTGATTCCATTATCTCAGCAGAGTCAGGATCGGCCCATTCACAGGATACTTACAGATCAATACACTTCACAACCAAATCTCAACACGGTATTTCCTTTCCTGAAAATACTATGTCTTGACCCACATTCACGACATTCCACACACCATACCACTCAAAGAATGATTTCAATCATAGCAACAGTCATTTCAAAGGTTCATATTTTCGAATATCACATGTATATCACATTTAAATCCAAAGCAGCTTCAAACAACATCAAAAATAGGGAGTTCGCAAACAACGCCAAAACCGGCGATCTGGTTCAAAAATAGGGTATTTCGAAGTCTGTATACAAAACCGGCGACCACGTCGCCCAAACACATAGCACAGAGCATTTTACAAAGATGAAAACGAAAACCGGCGACCACGTCGCCCTCACTTCAGAAATAGCTAAACTATGGCTTGTATTGAAAATGAAGTCTAGCTTCCCTTACCTGGACTTGCGCAAAACACCGAGAGCTCAAACCCACCGAGCTTGAAGGATGCCTTAGCTCTGTTTTCAGTGCCTGGTTGGTAGAACTTGCAGAGAAACTCCCAGGTGCTCCAAGGGCTGTCGTCGCTCGTCGCACAGGTGCTGGAGGTTGCCTGAGTTGCAGCGCAAAGGAGAGAAGAAGGGAGGGAGGAAGTTTGCACTCACTCTAACACTCTTGCGTCTGTAATGCTCTTTGCCTTCCCGCAGTGGCTTTTGAATCCCAGCTTACCTGTCCACGTATGCTGCTGCTGCCACCCCTTCTGCAGGAAAGCCTGAGAACCACTGCTCTGAACAGTACGACCACTGTTGTCGCTTGTGCATGCCAACCACTG
This sequence comes from Phaseolus lunatus, assembly GCA_013389735.1. NCBI lineage: Eukaryota > Viridiplantae > Streptophyta > Magnoliopsida > Fabales > Fabaceae > Phaseolus > Phaseolus lunatus. The sequence continues at coordinate 36,986,814 of CM023864.1, read as the reverse complement.
CTCTGAACAGTACGACCGCGAGTGTCTCTTGCGCATGCCAACTTTCTGATGTCACTATTATGAACCACCCTTTTTGTCTACGTGGCGCGCGTGCAGGACGTTTCATGCTGGGAGTCTGGGTCCCACTTTACTCTGTGTGAAACTCGACGTCGCGCGATAACTTTCCACTGCTGACTCATCCTGGCGAACGACCGATGTCTCCCTCGCCCTAGAAGACGACCGATGTCTCCCTCGCCTTGGAAGACGACCGATTATCCCTCGCCCTGGAAGACGACCGATGACTCTCTTGGGAGACGACCGATGTCTATCCCTGGCGACGCCCTCATGCCTCGCGCCCTGGCGATGCCCGCATGCCTCTCGCGCCCTGGCAACGCCCGCATGCCTCGCGCCCTGGCGATGCCCGCATGCCTCTCGCGCCCTGGCCACGTCCACATGCCTCGCGCCCTGGCGATGCCCGCATGCCTCTCGCGCCCTGGCGCTCATGTGTAGCAGGCGACCGGCGATCATGTACTACTAAACTACACTTTTCTTCCTTTACTCTTCTTGATCCACACGTCATCCGACCGACCTCTACCAGCTGACCCCAGATCTTGGGCGACGTCCGAGGTCCGACTACTACGAAACTTCATTTACCAGCTCTTTGTATTTTAAATAATAACATCTTCAGGAATTATTTAAATATACCACTTTCATTCCAATTCAATTTTACAGGTCCTTACACATACCAACTCTCTGACGCTAACTATTCTGAAACACCCTTTCTGTCTACGTGTCGCGCATGCAGGACGTCTCATGCTGGGAGCCTGGGTCCCACCTTATCTGTGTGAAACACGACATCGCGTGATAACCTTCCACCGATTACTTCTCGCGCGATGACTATCCACCGATGTCTCATCCTGGCGGACGACCGATGTCTCTCCCTGGAAGACGACCGATGTCTATCCCTGGCGATGACCGCATGTCTCTCGCCCTGGCGATGCCCGCGTGTCTCTCGCCTTGGCGATGCCCGCATGTCTCTCGCCCTGGCGATGCCCGCATGTCTCTTGCCTTGGCGATGACTGATGACACATCGCCACGCCTTGCTGAAGGTTCTCAATCCCACTATGTTACGTCCAAGGTATCACCTCCACATGACTTGGTGGCGTCGGTAGCTTCACATTTCCAAGAATAGATCAGCACTACTCCTCATGCGCCCATGCATTGCAACACTAAGGATGATCTCTTATGCTTAAGCATAGAGTTTCGCATGCACAGTGTATCTAAGGCTTAACCGACACCTTGATACGCGTGGTTTTTGGAACCCACTATGGTTGATCTAGTATCTTGACCACATACTAAGTGCACTTTCGGCGATCATGTGCACCATAGGCGATTGGCGATCATGTGTCCTCTAGGCGACAGGCGATTATGTGCCAGAGAAGTCGGAGATCGCCTCCGTCTTCAACAACGGCGATCTCGTAGACTTCTAAGCTACACTTTTCTTCCTTTACTCTTCTTGATCCACATGTCTTCCTCGAGCACACCCACGTGATTACCTCACGATAAAGTCATCGCACCTGACTACTTGGTTAATACAATGGTCAGCCGACCGACCTCTACCAGCTGACCCCAGACCTTGGGCGACGTCCGAGGTCCGACTACTACGAAACTTCTATTATCAACTCTTTGTATTTTAAATAATAACATCTTCTGAAATTATTTAAATATAACACTTTTATTCCAATTAAAGTTTCTAGGTCCTTACATATGGTGGTGAATAGCTCTTCTAGGTCAGCAACGTGCTGTTCCTTCTTCAGGGAGGTGACGACCATATCATCTACATATGCCTGCATATTTCTCCCTATCATAGGGGCAAGTATCCTGTTCATCAATCTTTGATAGGTGGCTCCAGCATTTTTTAGCCCAAAAGGCATCACCTTGTAACAGTAGCAAGAGTGCTTTGTCATAAACGCTGTCTTGCACTCGTCCCTGGGATGCATTCGGATTTAGTTGTACCCAAAAAAAGCATCCAGAATGTAAGGACCTGTAAAATTAAATTGGAATAAAAGGAATATATTTTAAACGAATTCTAAGTATATTTTTATTTAAAATAAAAAGGAAGGAAAGTGTAGCTTAGAAGACTATGAGATCGCCTGGTTAGTACATAATCGCCTGTCGCCTAGATTACACATGATCGCCAATCGCCTATGGTGCACATGATCGCCGAAAGTGCACTCAGTATGTGGTCAGGATACTGGATCAACCAGAGTGGGTTCCAAAAACCACGCGTATCAAGGTGTGGGTTAAGCCTTAGATACGCTGTGCATGTGAAGCTCTATGACTTGAGCATAAGAAATCGTCCTTAGTGTTGCATGCATGGGCGCACGAGGAGTAGTGCTGATCTACTCTTGGAAATGTGAAGCTACCGACGTCACCAAGTCATGTGGAGATGATACCTTGGACGTAACATAGTGGGATGAAGAACCTTCAGCAAGGCATGGCGATGTCGTCGGGCATCGCCAGGGCGAGGGACATGCGGGCATCGCCAGGGCGCGAGGCATGCGGGCATCGCCAGGGCGCGAGAGACATGCGGGCATCGCCAGGGCGCGGGAGGCATGCGGGCGTCGCCGGGGCGTGAGAGACATGCGGGCATCGCCAGGGCGCGAGGCATGCGGGCATCGTCGGGGCGCGAGAGACATGCGGGCATGGCCAGGGCGCGAGGCATGCGGGCATCGCCAGGGCGCGAGAGACATGCGGGCATCGCCTGGGCGTGAGACATGCGGGCGTCGCCAGGGATAGACATCGGTCGTCTCCCAGAGAGAGACATCGGTCGTCTTCCAGGGCGAGACATCGATCGTTGGCCAGGATGAGTCAGCGGTGGAAAGTTATCGCGCGATGTCGAGTTTCACACAGATAAGGTGGGGCCCAGGCTCCCAGCATGAAACGCCCTGCACGCACGACACGAAGACAAAAATGGTGGTTCAGAATAGTGACATCAGAGTGTTGGCATGCGCAGAGGCACGCATGGTCGTATTGTTCAGAGCAGCGTACACGCAAGTTTCCCTGCAGAGTGGGTGGTGGCAGCGGCTTTTGTGGACAAGTTGGTTTAGATTCAAAAACTCACTTCTGAGAGGGAGAACGTTGCTGTGGTTCAAGAGTGACAGAGTGAGTTCACCTTCACCCTTCTCTTTTCTCTCCTTCGCGCTGCGATTCAGACATCCTCAAGCACCAGTGCGACGAGCGACGACTGAACTTGGATACCTGGGGAGTTCTCTGCGAGTTTTCCGTCAGGACGCTAGAACAGAGTTAAGGCACCCTTATGCTTCGGTGGGTTTTGGAGCTCTTGGTGTTTTGCGCTAGTCCAGGTAAGGGAAGCTAGCATTTTCGTTTATAAAAACGTTAGGCGAGTAGGTTCTGGAGTGAGGGCGACGTGGTCGCCGATTTTTATATGCTTTTCACGATACTCTGTTTTTATGTGGGGGGCGACGTGATTGCTGGTTTTAATGCTGTTTTCGAAATCCCCTGTTTTAGTGTCGTTTGAAACTGTTTGAGATTGAAATGTGAATGTGGGATCAAGGCATAGTATTTTCAGGAAAGAAAATACCGTGTAAGATCGTGTAGAGTGTGCATTGACCGGTGATTCGTTTATTATGAGATATCCTGACTCTCCTGATATAATGGAATCATATAGATGAAGTTATTCAGGCGTTGAGAGTCGAAGGAGGTTCATATGTATGGGTGAGTTGTTTGAAAGATAACTACTTGACCCGTTGTATGGATTAACCCTGTCATGCTAGGATAGTGATGATATTGAGATTCATTTATACGCTTGTGAATGTGTGTGATTTCACAGCGACCCTGTGAATGTGTGTGATTTCACAGTGGTGCAGTATGACAGGTGCAGATCTCTGAGTCTAGTCAATGCACGAGTCTTCCGGAAGTAGTGTCAAGTGTCTGTGTGTGATGAGTCAGTGGAAGTCTGACGTGAGAAATGAGAAACATTGAAATTGATAGACACTTGATGGGATTATGTGAATTGAACGACTCTTGAGGAAATTATGAAATATGTGATTACTTGATGGTTATGTGAAGGGAATGAGAAAGTTGATGGTTTTACGTGGGTGTCTTAAATTTGTTTTATCTTGATTTTAAAGTTCATATCTAAATTCTCTTTCAAATATCTAGCTTACCCTGTGTTTTTGGTGTTGTGTTTGGCTTTTTCTTAAACCTGTGATGATCGTGTATAATTTACACGGGAGCAGATGATGTTGCAGGAAGTAGAGCTCCTCAGTAAGTGGTCGCCGGAAGGAGATCGCCTGTTTCTGTTTCTGTTAGGCGATCACCCCTTTTTCTGTTTTCTGATAGGAGATCGCCTTTTTCTGTTAGGAGATCGCCTGTTTTTTTTATTTTGCTGTATTTTGTTTAAGTTTTGGAAAACTGACCGGTATGTATTAAACTCCCTGTGAGGAGAAATTTCATTATATATATATATATACATATGTTCACCTCAATATTATTGTTTTACCTTTATTTCATTTTATAATTATGAAAAGGATTTGGCGGGATGTTACACAGAAAATTGAGGAGTACGCAGCCCGACGCGCTGTCCACTAGGGCATCAATACTTGGCAGGGGCTATGAATCCTTTGGGCAAGCTTTATTCAGATTAGTGAAGTCTACGCATATCCTCCTCTTGCCATTGACTTTCTTGACCAGCACCACATTGGCCAGCCACTCGGGGTATTGGATTTCCCTTATGTGACTAGCGTCCAACAACTTCTGGGTTTCCTGCCTGATGACTAGTCATCATTCATCATTGAACTTTCTATGCCTCTAACGAATAGGTCGAACCTGGGGTTCTATGGTGAGGCGATGGAACAAAAAATCTGGGTCAATACCTGGCATGTCGGAGGCAAACCACGCAAAGGCGTCCATATGTCGTGATAACACCTCGGCCACCTGGTGATGTGAATTCAAGAACATAAGATGAAAGGTTCTTGACATTCTTAGGAAACATCTTGAGTTGGTCATTAGAGAGACACTTTTTCTTAGAATTGGATCAATGTTCTAAGTCAAGAACTCACCAAAAAATAATGCCAAAACACAAACTCATATGGAAGTTCCAATTATTGTCAAATTGAACCGATTAAAAAAGAAATTAAAGGCAAGGAAACTGAATATAAGTGTTGGAAAATAAAGGCACCGAACCAAAACACAAGAACACAAGCTAAGACATGAAAATTAAAAGAGAAGGAAGGAAGGAAGAAGAAGAGAATGCTCATGAAGATGGAGGTATGGTAGCATGATCACGCCACTAAGAGGATGAAGGCTCCTAGATGAGTGTGCAAGCCACCACTTGAGGTAACCATTGAACCTTCAAGATAAGACTAGTGAAGAAGATGCAAAGCTCTCCAATGCTCACTCAAAAATTGAGTAAAGTTTCTCTAATTCAAAATTCAAATATGAAAAAATACAAGGGCAGCACCTTAATTTATAGTGTGAAGGTGCTGAAATGCAAGCTAAATGAATTCAAAAATTCCCCCCAAATTCAAATGAAAATGGCGCCTAAACAAGTCATGAGGAAGGTGTGACTTCTTCTCTCACTTTGGCACCTCCTATTTTAACTCTTACACCTATCTACTAACGCACCCCCTCCTAATGCTCCTAACTAAAAAACCTAAAGATGCTTTAACACAAGAGGTTTCTCATGTTTTCCTCTAAGCATCCTCACACAATGAAATTACAAAAAGGGAAAATAAATGTCCCCTTGCTCCTAAAGCTTTGAACATGCTTCTTATGAGCCTTTGAGGTTGACTTTGATCTCCATGAACGTCCTCAACCTCTTCTTCTTCGTGATGATTGGCCTCCATGTCCTCTTGAGCTTGATCTCCATCACCTGGTCTTGTGCTTCTTGGTTGAGGGACCTGCCAAGTCTAAACTTTCTTCCCGCGATCTCCCTTTCTGTCACCTCTTCTACGGGCTCTGGTCGTCTCTCCCGAGCGTTCTCAGCACGAACGATCCCTTCTCCACTAGAGGGTTGGCAGGTGATAGTGCACACCCCTCTCTTTGTCTTGAGGCTATTTTCATAGCACTTCTTTGCCGTCTTGTGGTCTGACTTGATGGTGATCACAATCCCGTCGAGAGAGGGCAACTTCATCTTCATATGCCTCGACGAGGCTTTGGCTCCCAATCTGTTCAAAGCAGGTCTGCCCAAAAGGATATTATAAGCGAAGGGGGCATTAACTACAAGGTACCTGATATTAATTGTGCGGGACGCGATGCCGTCGGTAAAGGTCATCCTTAGCTCTACATGACCCCTCACTTCTACCTGCAAAATCATACAAACAGCCGTCATATGGTCTCAACTGGTCAGGCGATAGCTGTAACTTGTTGAAGGTCAACCAGAACATCACATTTGCTGAGCTCCCTTGGTCAACAAGGACTCGATGTACTTTCCTTCCTATCATCACTACTGAGATCACCACTGGGTCGTTATCATGGGGGACCACATCTAGTCAATCAACCTTTGTGAAGGTGAGATTGGGCTTTGGGAACTGGTTTGAATCCCCTTCCTCTACTATCATCACTCCCTTGGCACACCTCTTTCGCTAGAAGGCAGTGCATCCTCCTCCTGAGAAACCCTCATAGATAGTGTTGATTTTCCCGTGGATAGGTATCTCATGCCCTTGGTCTCCCGCTGGGGCTGCCGACTTCTGGTCTCCCCGCCTTTCCTGTAGGTATTCCTGCAAAAAACCATTCCTTACCAATTCATCTAACTGGTGTCCCAGGGCTAAACAGTTGCGTAGGCTATGTCCAAACGCTTGGTGGAACTCGCACCACGCCTAGTTTCTTATCAGTCTTCGGGGGCGACTTCAGCCTGCTTGCCACCTCGGGAATGGTGATCAACTCTTTAAGGTCTATTATGAAGTTGTGTCTGGTGGGCTTGGTCTGAGGCTTCTTTGGCTCATATGGCGCATATTTAGCATTCTTTCCCGTCATGGCCTCATGCACGGTTTGGTCAGGTCCACCCTCGTGCGCTTCTCTGTTACCTCCTTTTCTGCGCTAATGTGGGCCACAGCTCAGCGACAGATATCATTGAACGTCTTTGGCCGACATCTGTTCAAAGAATTGCTGAAGGGTCCTGGTAAGATCCCCTTCCCAAATGCGTGCACCATCATAGCCTCGTCTTTGGTGTGCAGTTTCACTACGAGAAGTCCAAACCGGTTCAGGAAGTCCTTCAACTGTTCTCCTTGGTATTGCTTCACATCGAAAAGATCGAAGGAAACGGGAGGGAGAGCCTGGTTGACGATGAACTGCTCCTTGAATAGTGTCGAGAATTGATCAAACGATGTGATGTGTCCATCGGGGAGGCTGATGAACCAGTCCAGTGCCATTCCTGAAAATATTCCCATAAACAACTTACAGTGCACGGTGTCGGTTCCTTTTGAGATCATCATCTGTGTGTGGAAGGCCGTGATGTGGGCCTCTAGGTCTTCGACACCTGTAAAGGTGATTTTCGAGATCATGAATGTTGCTGGGATTACTGCCTCCATGATCGTCTGAGAGAAAGGCATGGGATGTGCCCTAACTGGGGTGGGTTCACTTGTCTTTCCAACCGCGTGCTCTCCCATTCCCCTTCTCAACTCCTTGTTTGCCCTCCGCAATTCTTCATTGGTTGCCAATGATGCGTCCAGTTTAGCCCTAAACTGATCCTATCTGAGGGTCGGTTCAGCACAAACCTCAGCCAGAACCCTCTCCTGGTCAGCCCTGGACGGCGTAAACGCCTGCTAAAGGTTGCAGATAGTCTCCATGAGTTCCTACATGTTTACGTGATCATCTTCCTCCCTTCCAGCAATGCCTTGCCTAGTATTCCTCATGTCGTCTGGTAGCTCTGATCACAACTGTGGATGGGACCTTGTTTTATCAGGCCCCACAGTGGGCGCCAAATGTTCTTGCCGGTTGACTCAGTCGCCGTTGACTTCGAGGACAGGTGGTGGCTCCTCCTACTTCAGGTGGTTTCTGCGCTCTCAAGAGTGGCTCCATTGAAACAGAGGGCGCCCTACCTGTTGACTGCACTCTGACGATCAAGTCAATACTGGGCTAGAAAACAATGAGTAAGTAAAATAGTTCAAGGTTAGAACTGCGTACCTTTCTAGGGTTCTTACCACCCTTTTTATAAGCTATATCTAGGTCAACCTCTCTATCCCACGAAAGTCTTTCTTTAAGTGGAATTAGGGTTACTAGTGTGGCGTCCTGTACATGTTGTGCAAAAGAATCTGTAGCAATATGACTGACGTTCCTGCAGGGAACGACATTTGACCCGCCGACAAAGGATACTCCCAAGCCATTCTCACGGGAGATTATGGATGAGGCAGTACCGCCTTATGACATCACACCGAAGATCGCCTTTTTCACGGGTATAGAGGATCCTGAAAATCATCTCACGGCGTTCAATGCTCAGATGATTATCTCCGAAGGAATGGATGCCATTCGGTGTAAGATATTCATGGGCACCTTTATAGGTAGAACCTGTTGAACAAGGCTTTGATGTCTCTAAATCTCTATGGGATGTAGCTTGTGTGTGTGGGTTTTGGGTAGTTTGAATTTGTTAATCCATTCTTAGTCGTGATCCAAACTTGTTTTAATCAAAATCTTTTGAAAAAGAGTGTTTTGCAAAGAAGTGGAAAAACAACTAGTTGTTTTATTGTTTCAATTGATTGTTTTATACAGAGTGGTTTTTAAAAGGATTTGAAATTGTTTGACTTTGGTTGACTTTGCTGTCAAGCCAATTCAATCGGTTGTTTCAAAAAATCAACTGATTGTTTTTTGAAAATCTTGAACAGAATTTGTTAATTTTGGTAAATCTGTTTTCCCTGATTTCAAACTATTTTAGCCCTTGATTAAAAGTCTTAATCAACTATTTTTGAGGCAATATAACTTGTGTTTACAACTCTAAAGAAAAAGAGATCAAATTACTAAAAGATTAAGAAAGATTTTCAAGTTTCCAAGATTGCTTAAGGCTTTGGATTCCTTTTAAGAGTGGAATAAGAATGATTTGTATTCTTTCAATTCAATATGTGATTGTATTAGGTGTGATCTTTCCTTTTCTCTCTTTGATTTTTATTTCTGTAAAGAACTGGTGTTGCACAGAGTCAAAGGGTGTTCTGATCTGCGGTGTGGTTTTTGCCAAAGGAAGTGTGTGTTCTTGAGGGGTTCAAGATCACTTCTTTGGTGAGTGTGTGGTTGTAATCTGTTGTTTGTTACATAGTGAAATACCCAGTGATTTCGGGGGACTGGATGTAGCTCTGGTAAGGAGTGAACCATTATAATTGATTGTGTAATCTTCTCTCTCTCTCTCTCTCACTCATTTAGAAACTGTTTGAATTGGTTTTTAACTCTGTTGCTATAAACAACTGATTAATTCGTTATTTCAACTGATTGTTTTTCTGTTAACAGTTTTAATGAGTTGTTTCTCTTTGCTAATCTTGTTCCTTAATCTGTAATTCTTCATTAATCTTCATTCTTAGCCAGTATTTACGAAAATCTTTTGATAAACAATTCACCCCTTCTTGTTTAGGCAATTAATTCTAACACAACCCTCCAATGGTTTAGTGGGCTTCTCGACAACCACATCACCTCTTTCTTTCAGTTCTCCAGGTTGTTTAGAGAACAGTTCTTTGCCAACAAGGTCAAACCTCTGAAGTTGTATGACCTATTTGGCGTGAGGCAAAGGGATGGAGAGACATTGAAGGATTACTTGAACAAGTTCAGCGCACTTACATTCAGACTTCAGACACATGATGAAGAGATGATGATCGCCACTTTTGAACAAGGGATGACGGTTGGACCATTATCAAGAACCCAACAGAGACATTTCCAGAGCTGCGCGGACAAGCTGTCGCCCATATTGAGGCAGAAGACGCTGTGCTCAGGAAGAATGGTAGCTCGCGCTCAAGGCAACCTAAGTCTAAGGAGAGTAGCCAAGACCGGCCTCTGTGGGTCCATGAAACCTCTACCAAGAAGAGAACAAATTCGAGGTACGTGCCATATGTGGCCAAAAAAGACGAGTCAAAGATGAAGGCTAGGGGAGAGTCGACAGCTCGACCCAAGTTTCGTGTATCCTACAAAGAGCTCCTGGGTTTTCCAAGAGTAGTAGACAAGTTAAAGTTTCTGATCCGGTCGGTCATCAGTAGTCGATGACGTCAACAGCAGATGACCACGTGGACTAGTCACAGGGTGACAGGTGGCATGAGATAGCAGGTGAATCAGAGAGGAGATCACTCAGAATGGTGATCGGTGGTCAGTTACCGAGTGGCCACCACCCCCAGATAAGCCTCGCATGATTCTAGAAGCAGAGCGCGGAAAGTAATAAGGCACCGATCAGTCATCAGTGCGTGAAGAGCGCGATTGGTCATTAGTGCGTGCAGAGCGCAATCGGTCATCAGTGCATGCAGAGTGTGATCGGTCATCAGTGCATGCAGAGCGCGATCGATCGTTAGTGCATGCAGAGCGCGATCGGTCATCGGGGTTCTTGCCAACACGTGTTAAGCTGGGACCCAGGTTCCCAGCGAGAGCATTACGCATGCACCTCGCATGATGCCCACTCAGAGGACATGCGGTGAGACCATGCAGGCAGGATGTGCCTGGTGAGTGTGCTTAGAACAGCCACACCCGGTGCTCTCCTGGGAGTATGCGACTCACTCAAAGAGAAGAAATGCGCTAAGTTACTCCGCGAGAGGATAACTTAGTCGCACAGAGAAAAACGCGGAAGCCCTTCAGATGTGACACGTGTACGGTTAGATGTTTGCTGCATGCCTCCACGTGTCACCATCTGAGAGAGAGGCGCGGCCCAGTATAAAGGTACTCCACCTCATGTAAGGTAGGGAGATTCTGACACAGTTTTACAGACCCTCACAGAATTACACTTCTTACAGTTTTTACAGTAACACAGTTTCTGAGTCATTGTGGGGACGTTTATACACGTTGCACAGTGATAACAGAATTCAGTTACACAGAGAGAGAAAATGGATCTGAGCACACAAGAGTCTCACAGAGAGATTCAGTGAGAGTTTTTGGTGTTCCTGTTATCTGACTTGAGCGTCGGAGTTACAACGGCCACTAGCGGCGCCATCTGTGTGTTTTGCAGGCATCGTTTGAAGTTCCAGTGAGGATTCTTGGAGCGTTCTTGCAGAACATGCAGTTGCGGAAGGCTAGACGAAGGAGTGACGAGGCATATCCTCCACGTTCAAGTCAGCGGCAGGATCATTTGGCGCCCACCGTGGGGTACGTGTGAATCTTGTTCCCATCCACATCGCAGTTCTTGAAATTTCTTGAAGTTTCTTGAAGTTCTTGCAGTTTCTTGAAGGTTTTGTCGAAGTTCTGGAGAAGATGAGTAGAAGAACCAGACAAACCATACCTGCGCCACCTGCGGAAGAAGGAGCTGTTACCATGGCGCAGGTCATGGAGATGATGCGCGCGCTGCAGGATAATGTCACGGCATCAAGAGCTGAGCAAGAGAAGATGCATGCAGAGCTGACTGCATCGCATGGCAGAAATGAGGAGTTGAACCGCATAAACGAGGAACTGCATAGGGAGTTGCAGGCGCAGAAGGAGCGCGTAGTCGAAGATAGGACGTCGACGCCGCCGTGGCCTCCGAGAGCATTTCCTATGCCTTTCTCCCCCGAAATCATGAACACAGTGGTGCCTCCCAATCTGGTGGGACTGAAGGCGTCGTTCACGTAGGTTGAAGATCCAAGAGCAGACCTGACAACCTTCCACACTCAGATGATGCTATCTGGAGGTTCAGATGTTGTGTACTGCAAGATGTTTATGAGCACGCTAAGCGGAGTAGCTATGGAGTGGTTCGTGAGCCTGCCAGAGGGCCACATCACCTCTTTCCATCAGTTTTCGAAGCTGTTCACGGAGCAGTACATCGTCAACAGAGTGCCACCAGTGGTGTCCTATGATCTGTTCGACGTGCTCCAGTACCAGGGGGAGTCGCTGAAGGACTTCCTCAACCATTTCGGTGCGCAGGTGGTGAGGTTGCCTAGAAGGGACGAGAGCATGCTGGTGCATGCATTCAAGAAAGGCGTACTGCCTGGCCTTTTCAGTGAATCACTCATCAGGAGCCACCCTGCCACCTTTGCTGAGATTTGGCGACGCACATAGTAGCAGAGACGGAGGTCTCTGAGAAGAGAAGCGGTGCTGCACCGTCGAAGCCGCGCGGAAGTCAGGGGAAGCAGCAGCAGCAGGCGCGGGTGTATGAAGCCAAGGAAGGGAAGAAGGCGCAGGGAAGGCCTCGTCCCTATGCACCCAGGAAGGACCAAACCAGGGGGCGTGCAAGGGAGAACAACGCACCCCCTAGGTATGATTTCATGGTGGAGTTGGCGGAGCTGATCGCCATCCCTACCGTGGCTGTAAGACTCCGAGTACCAGAGAAAACTGACAAGGTACTTGGAGGGAGGAAGGACGAGTGGTGTGAGTTCCATCAGGCTTATGGACACACGCTCCGCACCTGCCTGGTGTTGGGGCTTCAACTTGCTGAGTTGGTGAAGACATGATTCCTGACCGATTACCTGCGGGAGGCGCAAGGTGATCGCGCTTCGGGGTCTCAGACAGGTGATCAGCAACACGAAATCCCTGTGCATGGGGATGTGAGGTGATGGAGGATGCAACGCTGGGGGGCTCCCAAGTAGCTCAAGAGGAAGCTCCTCGTGAATCAGGCGTCGCCAGGGCGGTCATCGCCTATGAAAGGAAGGGGTCCATACAAAGTGGTTGAGGCGTTGGAGAATGGAGCTTATCGGCTGGAGACTCTGGATGGAGCAGCTATCCCCAGGATGTGGAGCGCTACACACTTAAGTTTCTACTTCAGTTAAGTTGTAAAGTAGATGCGTTCTCGCGCTGTACACACCCTCAGTATATCTACTGCAAACAGTTGAGCAGATCAGGGGGCACTTTTTTTAACAAGGCCACCCAATAAAAAAGATTTCAGTACATAAAGTGTGCAAGTGTTTCCCAGTTTAAAATTCTCCTTGCCCCAGGCGCAAGTGCAGGTGATCGGTGGTCAGTTACCGAGTGGCCACCACTCACAGATCAGTGCCTAGAGGAGCGCCTGGATGTAGAGCGCGAGCACTCGGTCGGTGCATGGTCATCGGGGTCTTGCCAACACGTGTTAAGCTGGGACCCAGGCTCCAAGCGAGAGCGTTATGCATGCACCTCGCATGAATCCAGAAGTAGAGCACTCGGTTGGTGCATGGTGATCGGGGTCTTGCCAACACGTGTTAAGCTGGGACCCAGGCTCCCAGCGAGAGCGTTACGCATGCACCTCGCATTATTCCAGAAGCAGAGCACTCGGTCAGTGCATGGTCATCGGGGTCTTGCCAACACGTGTTAAGCTGGGACCCAGGCTCCCAGCGAGAGCGTTACGCATGCACCTCGCATGATTCCAGAAGCAGAGCGCTCGGTCGGTGCCATGTCATCGGGGTCTTGCCAACATGTGTTAAGCTGGGACCCAGGCTCCCAGCGGGAGCGTTATGCATGCACCTCGCATGATTCCAAACCAGAAGAAGAAGAGTTGCCCACTCAAAGGGCGTGTGGTGAGACCATGCAGGCAGGATGCGCCTGGTGAGTACGCTTAGACAGCCACACCTGGTGCTCTCCTGGGAGCATGCACCCACTAAGAGAAGAAAGTCCTCTCCCTTGACTTTGTACAGCGAGGCAGAGGCAAGAGAAAAGTCCTCTCCCTCGACTTTGTACAGCGAGGCAGAGGCGAGAGAACAAGCCCTCTCCCTCGACTTTGTACAGTGAGGCAGAGGCGCGAGAAAAAAGTCCTCACCTCGACTTTGTACAACGAGGCTGAGGCGAGATAAGAAAGTCCTCTCCCTCGACTTTGTACAGCGAGGCAGAGGCAGGAGAAAAAAGTCCTCACCTCGACTTTGTACAGCGAGGCTGAGGCGCGAGATAAAGAAGTCCTCATCTTGACTTTGTACAGCGAGGCTGAGGCGAGATAAGAAAGTCCTCTCCCTCGACTTTGTACAGCGAGGCAGAGGCAAGAGAAAAAAGTCCTCACCTCGACTTTCTACAGCGAGGCTGAGGCGAGAGAAAAAAGTCCTCACCTTGACTTTGTACAGCGAGGCTGAGGCGAGAGGAAAAAGACCTCACCTCAACTTTGTACAGCGAAGCCGAGGCGAGATAAGAAAGTCCTCTCCCTCGACTTTGTACAGCGAGGCAGAGGCAGGAGAAAAAAGTCCTCACCTCGACTTTGTACAGCGAGGCTGAGGCGAGATAAAAAAGTCCTCACCTCAACCTTGTACAGCGAGGCTGAGGCGAGAGAAGAAAGTCCTCTCCCTCGACTTTGTATAGCGAGGGAGAGGCAAGAGAAAAAAGTCCTCACCTCGACTTTGTACAGCGAGGCTGAGGCGAGAGGAAAAAGTCCTCACCTCGACTTTGTACAGCGAGGCTGAGGCGAGAGAAGAAAGTCCTCTCCCTCGACTTTGTACAGGGAGGCAGAGGCAAGAGAAAAAAAAATCTCACCCTCGACTTTGTACAGCGAGGCTGAGGCGAGAGAAGCAAGACCTCACCCTCGACTTCTTACAGCGAGGTTGAGGCAAGAAGGGTCATCGAGAAGCACTTTTCTTCCCCAAAACATAGGCATCATCTTTGGCATTCAGGCCCTCTATGTGCTTAGCGCTAGAGTAACAGAGAAGTAAAGCAAAGCCTGAAGCGCGATGACTGATCGGTGGTGCACTAACATGCTAGTCGGTGGTCGGTGGTAGAAGCAAGTTCTGCTGCGAGAAGCCGAAGCATTTCGGCCCCGTTAAGTCAGTCATCCAGCATGGAGTTATGCATAAAAGCTGTTAAAGACAATGTTGAGGTAACAGTTAGTAGTGATCAAGTCAGAAACCAAGTTTGAAGGGTTACAGTGAGATTGATCTAAAGCCTAAGCCAGTTAACGGTTAGTCACGTGCAGAGAGTTAAAAATGGAAAGAGACATGCAGCTGGAGCAAAGATTTCATTCATATTGAAGTCAATACAGTGAGCCTTTACAGCTAAAAGGTTTATACAAGTTATGTAGCAGAAAAAGAGATTACACAGAAGGAGAAGTAGCAAGGGGAGAAGCTCAAGGAGGAGGAATGAGCTTGCCATCGACCGCTTAGTCTCTTCGCTGAGAACAAGTTCACAGCTCGAGACTAGGGGGCTTGTGATCCGGTCGGTCATTGGTAGTCGATGACATCAGCAGTAGATGACCACGTGGACCAGTCACAGGGGGACACGTGGCATGAGATAGCAGGTGAATCAGAGAGGAGATCACTCAGAATGGTGATCGGTGGTCAGTTACCGAGTGGCCACCACCCCCAGATAAGCCTCGCATGATTCTAGAAGCAGAGCGCGGAAAGTAATAAGGCACCGATCGGTCATCAGTACGTGAAGAGCGCGATTGGTCGTTAGTGCGTGCAGAGCGTGATTGGTCATCAGTGCATGCAGAGCGCGATCGGTCATCAGTGCATGCAGAGCGCAATCGGTCGTTAGTGCATGCAGAGCGCGAGCGGTCATCGGGGTTCTTGCCAACACGTGTTAAGCTGGGACCCAGGTTCCCAGCGAGAGCGTTACACATGCACCTCGCATGATGCCCACTCAGAGGACGTGCGGTGAGATCATGCAGGCAGGATGCGCCTGGTGAGTGTGCTTAGAACAGCCACATCCAGTGCTCTCCTGGGAGCATGCGACTCACTCAGAGAGAAGAAACACGCTAAGTTACTCCGCGAGAGGATAACTTAGCTGCACAGAGAAAAGCGCAGAAGCCCTTCAGATGTGACACGTGTACGGTTAGATGTTAGCTGCATGCCTCCACGTGTCACCATCTGAGAGAGAGGCGTGGCCCAGTATAAAGGTACTCCACCTCATGTAAGGTAGGGAGATTCTGACACAGTTTTACAGACCCTCACAGAATTACACTTCTTACAGTTTTTACAGTAACACAGTTTCTAAGTCATTGTGGGGACGTTTATACACGTTGCACAGTGATAACAGAATTCAGTTACCCAGAGAGAGAAAGTAGATCTGAGCACACACGAGTCTCACAGAGAGATTCACTGAGAGTTTTTGGTGTTCCTGTTATCTGACTTGAGCGTCGGAGCTACAACGGCTGCTAGCGGCGCCGTCTGTGTATTTTGCAGGCATCGTTTGGAGTTTCAGTGAGGATTCTTGGAGCGTTCTTGCAGAACGTGCAGTTGCAGAAGGCTAGACGAAGGAGTGACGAGGCATATCCTCCACGTTCAAGTCAGCGGCAGGATCAGTTTCCCTAGAGGATGGAGCGAAACTTAGGGTCGTGAAGAGATGCCTAGTGCGAGTTCCACAAAGCATTTGGGCATAACATTGAGTGATGCATAGCCTTGGGACACTATGTAACATCCCGCCAAAATACTATACGAAAGTATATAATGAAAGTAAAGGTAACAAATAGATTGAAGTGAACAAAATATTATATATATATATATATATATATATATATATATATATATATATATATATATATATATATATATATATATATATGAAATGTAGTTTCTCCTCACAGGGAGTTTAATACAAATTCGGCCAAATTTTCCAGAAACATAAACAAAATACAGTAAAAAAAACAAAGCAGGCGATCTCCTATCGGAAGAGACCGATCTCCTATCGGAAAAGGCCGATCTCCTATCAGAGGACCCAAAACAGCCGATCTGCTGCCAGAACAGAAATCGGGCGATCTCCTTCCGGCGACCACTCACTAAGGAGCTCTACTTCCTGGAAAATCATCTGCTCCCGTGTAAAATACACGATCATCACAGTTTTAAGAGGAAACAGCCAGAGAACAATACAAAGGGTAAGCTAGATATTTTTAAACTTTAAATTTTAAACTGGACAACCAACGTAGATCAGCCTTTTTAAACATTCACCAGAGTCCATCACTTCCTCATTCATATTACACAGCCATCAAGAAATCACATGTTTCACAATATTTTCAAGAGTCGTTCTATTCACATAATGCACCAAGTGTCTATCAATTCAATGTTTCTCATTTCTCACGTCAGACTTCCACTGACTCATCACACAAGACACTTGACACTACTTCCGGAAGACTCATGCATTGACTAGACTCATAGATCTGCACCTGTCATACTGCCCACTGTGAAATCACACACATTCACAGGGTCGCCGTGAAATCACACACATTCACAAGCGTATAATGAATCTCAATATCATCACCATCCAAGCATGACAGGGTTAATCCACACCACAGGTCGAGCTCGTTCTCTTTCAAACAACTCACCCATACGTATGAACCTCCTTCGACTCTCAACGCCTGAATAACTTCATCTATATGAATTCATTATCTCAGGAGAGTTAGGATATCATGACGAATCACCGGTCAATGCACATCCTACACGATCTTACACGGTATTTTCTTTCCTGGAAATACTATGCCTCGATCCCACATTCACAACATTCAACACATCATACCACTCTCAACTAGATGATTCAATCACCGCAATAGTCATTTCAAAGGTTCATGTTTTCGAATATGTCATTTGAATCTCAAACAGTTTTCAAAGCAACACCAAAAACAGAGAGTTCGCAAACAACGCCAAAACCGGCGATCTAGTTCAAAAACAAGGTATTTCGAAGACTGTATATAAAACCGGCGACCACGTCGCCCAAACACATAAGAACAGAGCATTTTCGCAGATGCAAACGAAACCGGCGACCACGTCGCCCTCATTTCAGAAATAACTAAACTATAGCTTGTAATGAAAATGAAGTCTAGCTTCCCTTACCTGGACTTGCGCAAAACACCAGGAGCTCCGAAACCCAACGAAGCTTGAACCACGCCTTGTCTCTGTTTTCAGCGCCTGGTCTGTAGAACTAGCAGAGAACCTCTTAGGTGCTCTAAGGGCAACGTCGCTTGTCGCACTGATGCTGGAGGTTGCCTGAGTCTCAACGCAAGGAAGGGAAGAAGGGAGGGAGGAAGTTTGCACTCACTCTAACACTCTTGAGTCTGTAACGCTCTTTGTCTTCCTGCAGTGGCTTTTGAATCCCAGCTTACCTGTCCACGTATGCTGCCGCTGCCACCCCTTCTGTAGGAAAGCCTGAGAACCACTGCCCTGAACAGTACGACCACTGCTGTCGCTTATGCATGCCAACCACTGCTCTGAACAGTACGACCACTGTTGTCGTTTGTGCATGCCAACCACTGCTCTGAACAGTACGACCGCGAGTGTCTCCTGCGCATGC
Organism: Phaseolus lunatus; assembly: GCA_013389735.1. Lineage (NCBI taxonomy): Eukaryota > Viridiplantae > Streptophyta > Magnoliopsida > Fabales > Fabaceae > Phaseolus > Phaseolus lunatus. The sequence continues at coordinate 36,968,562 of CM023864.1, read as the reverse complement.
CAACATTCTGATGTCACCACTCTGAACCACCCTTCTGTCTACGTGGCACGTGTGTAGGACGTTTCATGCTGGGAGTCTGGGTCCCACTTTACTCTGTGTGAAACTCGACGTCGTGCGATAACTTTCCACTGCTGACTCATCCTGGCGAACGACCGATGTCTCCTTCGCCCTGGAAGACGACCGATGTCTCCTTCGTCCTGGAAGACGACCGATGTCTCCTTCGCCCTGGAAGACGACCGATGTCTCCTTCGCCCTGGAAGACGACCGATGTCTTCCTCTGGGAGACGACCGATGTCTTCCCTGGCGACGCCCTCATAACTCTCGCGCCCTGGCTACGTCCACATGCCTCTCGCGCCTTGGCGATGTCTGCCTGCCTCGCGCCCTGGCGACGTCCACCTGGCGCTCATGTGTAGCAGGCGACCGGCGATCTCATAGCCTTCTAAACTTAACTTTTCCTCCCTTTTTATTTTAAATAAAACATACATAGAATTCTTTTAAAATATAACCCTTTTTTATTCCAATTCAATTTTACAGGTCCTTACACACTAGCTGGCTAGCCTCGTCAAGGATGCTTTCTTGAAGGAGTATCTTGGAGACAACCAGGGAAAACCACAAAGAGAAGTGTTGATCAGGGACCAGATGCACGAGACACCGGTCCACGGGGAATTAAACACCATCTCGGCAGAATTTTCTAGAGGAGGGAGTTTGGCCTCCAAAGTAAGAGATACGCACGAGAAGTGATGTCTCTGGAGGTGAGGAAGTATGATCGTCCTCTAGAGCTCGCTCTCTGCTTCACGGATTTTGATCTGGAGCACGTGTTTCACAAGAATGACCTGGTGGTGATATCAGTCGTTAATGTCGGACAAAAGGTGCATAGAGTTTTGATTGATCAGGGGAGCTTGGTCGATGTCATGTTCTGGGAAACATTTGTCAATTTGCAGTCATCCTCTGACCAGTTGAGGCTGTACGATGGGTTCGACTTTGCAGGAGATCAGGTGGAGGTACGAGGGTATGTTGAGCTAAGGATGACCTTTGCTGATGAAAACGCGGCCAGGACCATCACCATCAGGTATATTGTTGTTAATGTGTCTTCTTCTTATAACTTGCTTTTAGGGCAACCCTCCCTGAACAAATTGGGAGCAGTGGCCTCAATGACCCATATGAAGGTGAGGCTGCCCTCCACTGAGGGAGGAGTCATCACCATAAAAATTGATCAAAAGGCAGTGAGAAAGTGCTACAAGAGTAGCTTGAAGAATTGGAGGAGAACTTACGCAATCGTTATCTAGGCGGGAGAGCCTAAGTGGATTGTAGAGGCACATGTCGTCAATGAAAGGTGACCTGGACCTGCTGGGGAGGTTCAGGAAAAGGAGATAAAAGGGAAGAAGTTCAAGCTCGACACCTCATTGTGCAAGGAGCTAGAAGATAAGATAACCAAAGTGATATCGGAGCACATGAATGCTTTCGTGAGGTCATCCGCGGACATGCCCGAGATAGACCTAGACTTTTTATGCCATTGGCTTACAATGGATAGGAAGGTCAGGCCAGTGGTTCAGAGGAGGAGAAAGTTCAACGAAGAGACCCAGAAGCTCTTGAATGCTAACCACATAAGGGAGATCCAATACCCTGAGTGGTTAGCAAATGTTGTGTTAGCCAATGGGAAGTGGAGGATGTGCGTCGACTTCACTAACCTGAACAAGGCTTGTCCCAAGGATTCTTACCCGCTTCCAAGCATAGACTCCTTGGTTGACAGTGCCTCGGATTGTCGATTGTTGAGCTTTCTGGATGCTTTCTCAGGGTATAACCAGATTCGTATGCACCCGCGAGATGAGAATAAGACATCCTTTATGGCCAAGTTCGCCAACTACTGCTACAAGGTCATCCCCTTTGGCCTTAAGAATGCTGGAGCCACTTATCAAAGATTGATGGATCGAATCCTCGCCCCAATGCTAGGGAGAAACGTGCAGGCATATGTGGACGACATGGTCATAACGTTGGGAAGTAATGATCAGCATGTTGCTGATCTAAAAGAGCTATTCACAATGATAACTAAGTACAATTTGAAGCTTAATCCAACAAAATGTTTGTTCGAGGTGGAAGTAGGGAAGTTCCTTGGTTTCTTGTTAACTGAAAGGGGCATAGAGGCGAACCCCGACAAATGTGCTTCAATCACGCCACTTGGTGTGTGGAAACCACCAAGATAAGTGTTAGGCCGTCACTTGAGAGCTTTATTCTCATCAAGATAAGACCAAGGAAGACAAGATAACATTCACTCAAGCTCACACAATATTTGTGCAGAGTAACTTTACTTCAATTTAAACTTGTAAAATACAATGGGTACGCCTCCTATTTATAGGTGAAGGAGCCTTAGAAAACAAGCAAGAGGGGTAGGATGGGAAAAGGAAAAAATGGGCAGCCTTAGGATTTGACTAAGTCAATCCCGCATCCTAGGCTTGTCCTTCTAGAAACTAGGTCAAAATGCCTTCCTAAAGGGCTAGGAACAAGCTAAAATGATAACTACACGCCCTATGATGCTAGCGACACCTTATTCTAGCTTATATTTTCTATTTGGACGCCCAAAGTGAGCCCAAATTATTTACAACTTGTTTTATTCTTAAGAAGACCAGCAAGAAGAACTTGAGATACTCTGGTCTTTGTCCATTTCTTTCTCCCTCTGGTGTGGTCTTCACTTAAATGTTGAGATGACCGTTCATAGTGTGCATCCTTGGTCATCTTCTTGTTGTCTTGGTTTGTATCAGTATGAGTGCGTATACCCGAGTATAGGCGTCTTGTGAGATTAATCTGGTTGTTGATTTACCTAAGCACAGATAAGTTGACCTAGCTCGGCATAAGTATGTATGCCCGAGTACATGCGCCCGTTGAGATTCATTTATTTATTGATTTATTTAAGCACAAATAATTCGACCTACCTCGGTATAAGTACGTATACCCGAGTATAGGCACCCTGTAGCATCACTCTGTTTGTTGATTTACTTAAGAAAAGATAAGTCGACCTACCTCGGTATAAGAACGGTCATTGAGTATAGGCGCTCTGTGGGATTAATTTGCTTGTTGAGCTACTTGAGAACACGGTAAGTCGACCTAGCTCGGTATAAGTATGTATACTCGACCATAGGTGCCCCGTGAGATTAGTTTGCCTAAATGGTTTAGTGTCAGGTAAGACGACCTAGCTCGATGTTAGTACAACCACCTGAATACGTGAGTTTTGTAATTTTATTTGTTATGACTAAGTTGTTTGACTTGAGACAAGGTAAGACGACCTAACTCGGTGTAAGAATGGTCACCGGGTATAGGTGCTCTGCAAATAAGTATTGTGACTAAGTTGTTTAAGTGCATGATAAGATGACCAAGCTTGAGAAGGTGTGACCACTTGAGTAGGCACTCTGCGAAGAAAAGCTTGACGAGATCAAGATATATGGCCCTAGGGCAAGTTTATGAAATAAACCTATGCAAGTCGAGATTAAGTACAGGCTGGTCTTAGCTATTGGTATGTAGTTCATCAAAAGGTTAATTCTTTTTTAATTGGAACTCCACGGTGTTTCATGCTTAGATTTGCTTAAGTTGGAATCTTGCTATCTTCATTACTTCATACTCAAGGTGTAGAGATGAGTCAGTGCAATTAATAAGGTATCCGCATGTGTATTGATAGTAGTTGCTATTTTCATGCTAGTCAAACTTGCTTATATGATAAGTTAAGTATTGAGGCACGCATTGGCAAGGATACTTGAGATAATTATGCATAAAGTAAAAGCACTGATAAAATATAAAGTGTTCAGGCTATTCAAATGTTAAGAGAGTTTAAGACATTACAGACAGTTAAAAGTTAAGGCTATTCATCCATTCTCTGCCTCTTTTGACTTCTCAGCTTGAAGTCATTTAGCCTCTAGGAGTAGCCCTTGTGAATGTTGGAGCTCGGCCGGGGAGATGTTCTATTTTGTTATGGAGCTCCTAATTCTCTTGGTCCTGTTGATTCCTCCTTGCCTTTCGTGCTTTTGTCTTCGGTATGGCCAAGCATCCCATGGCAAACGCTTGCCCCATTTGCTTCATGGCGTCAAGATAAAGGTGATCTTCATCATTGGCCATGAGTCGGTCCTTTTTGTCAGTGGGCTGGAAGGTACATTCGGCATGGGTTGGGATGTCAAAGCTCGGGTCCCATAGGCTCTTCCCCTTGGAGCTCTTCACTTCGCCTTCTTAGACGACCACCATATCACGAGGTGGAGTTTGGCTTGCGGAAGGGGCAGCATGACGGGAAGGAGCCCGCCTATCCGAGTGAGAGTGCTCAATGGGGACAACGGTGGCTTTTCTTTTTCTTGTGAAGACAAGCCCCGAGGTGGTTTCCTCGTTTTGGTCAGTCGGGGCTTGAGTAGGGGTGGCCGGAGCTTTTTTCCTTTGAGAAGAAGAATCCTTAGGCATCTTGGCAGCTGCCCTCATCCTTTTTGCCATCTCTTCTAGCTCTTTCTTGCTTATACGGGACAACATTTTTTCTGCAAAGAAAACAAGTGAATGGTTAACAATAGTAGTAAAGATAGTCTCACCAAGGATAGGGAATGAGGAGTACCAGTATAAGCCTTTAGAGCACCGGGAATGTACTCTTTGTTCAGAAGGAAGAAAGTGTAAAAAATGACCTTCAGGCTCGTCAAGAATTTACACAGTTCCTGATCTAGTCGGGGCAGGTCTTTCAGGAGCCAAACACTTTGGAATCTTGGTTCAGGGGTCCAATACAAAGGAAACCCGTCTAGAAGGGTCAAGTCTCCTTTGTTCGCTCAGATTTTTAAAAAATTTGCTCTTGAAGAAGACTGGAAGAGAGTGAGCAAAGCTCTTCCAGGGGCACCGTTTAAGGATACCCATAGTTGGCGGCCCGAGTGCTTGGCCTCAAAGAAATAAATGAAAACTTCCACAGTCGGCGAAAGACCGAGCTAGGAACACAAGATGGTAAAGGCACGTATGAATGCCTAGCTATTCGGATGTAGTTGGGCAGGAGCTACGTTGAGCTCGGTTAACAAGTCTTTCTCAAAGATAGACAGGGGAATACGTAAAAGCACTTTTTCAAAAAAAGTGGCATAAAAGAAACAAAATGGACCCTTAGGGTTCGAGGATTCATCGCAACACACAAGTTCGTTCTCCTTACATTCAGCTATTCTCAAGAACCTATTGTGTCTTTTACCAAAATTACAACCACTCTTCCTCAAGCTTGTAATACACTCACGAGTGGTGTAGAAGGAGGTTTCGTCTAAGAGGGTTTTTAGGGCCCAAGTGATAGAATCCAAGTAAACAAGGAGATGACCAAGGCCTTAAGAGACCATTCACACTATGAGAAGTCATCTCAACAATAAAGTCAAGACCCCACCAAAGATCTAGCGGACCTCATCAGAAGAAGAAGTGGGTATAGACCAGAACACCAAATGTTATTTCTTCTGGTCTTCTTAAAGTAAAAGAAATGTTGTATAATTTGGGCTCACTTGAGGGGTCCAAATAGCAAGATAGGCTAGAATATGTGCCTCTAGCATAATAGGGGGTGTATTTATCAGTTTAGCTTGTACCTAGGCCCTTTAGGGTAGGAAAGTAGCCCTACCTTCTAGAAGCCAAACTAAGGGGCGACATTGACCTAGGTCAAATCCTTAGGCCGCCCCTTCTCTATTCCTTTTATGACCCTCCCCCTCTTGTCTTTCAAGGCTCCCATTCCTTTAAATAGGGTGCCTTACTCCATGTATTTTCATGTTGAATTTGAATAGTAAATAAATGAACAATTTGTGTGAGGCTTGTGTCCTCTTAGCATTTGGTCTTATCTTGAGTAAGTTGAGAGCTCTCAAGTGGTGGCCTTCTACACTCATCTTGGAGAAACCACACTCCAAGTGGCGTGTCCAACTCTCTTCCATTCATCCATAAGCTTCCTTTTCCTTCACTCTTTTCCATTCTTCCATCGTGCCCTTTTTCTCTTCATATTATGTTATTGTTTATGTCCTTTTGCTTTAGTTATCTTCATTCATCTTTTACTTCCATTGTCATTTAATTTTCGCCCTTCATCGTCATTCACCATACACTTGTGTTTTTTCCTTTGCCCTCTAGAAGTGAACCTTCACACTTAACCACTTGGTTAAGTTCGTGTCCATTGGGAATCTTCTTTGGGTTCTCACCATATATTTGTTAAAAATCTGAATCATAAGTAAAGTGTCACCTCTAAAAAGGAACAATCTAAAATCAACTCACATAATGTGGTATTCAAAGCATAGGTTTTTTGAGCTTATTTGCTTTGAGTTGATTTCGGCACTTTACTTTCTTTTACCTTTAAATTCTTTCTTTTACATTCAAGCAATTTCAATTCAGCCTTTACTTTCTTGTCTTTTACATTTCAGCTTTCTTTTTGTTCATTAGCATTCAATTCGCTTTTGAATATTATTTTGTGTCCATTTTTGTTCTTACCTCTTTTTGTATGAGTCATATGTTTTTAGTGTTTCTAGGAGTCCTTATTTGCTTCTACTTATTTTTGGTTTTAATTGTGAAGGTATAAAAGTAACTAGAAATTTGTTTGAGTAGAAGTAGATTTAGTTCCAAACATAGATTTCAAGTGTTCATTTGATTTGAATCCCAAACTTTTTTGTGACAATTGAAAGTGAATGAAAATAGACTTGACAAAATTATGGACATCTTAACTCCATAAATCAAAAACAAGGATAAAAAAAAAAAAAAGTTTGTCCCATTTTCATTCTCCTTTTTTTTGTCAAGTTCAACATTCTAAAATGAGGATTCATTTTTATTTGGCAAATTGATTTCATCATTGTGGACTTTGATCATTTTGCTTTTACAATTTCTAGCAAGAGTAAAACTTCATAATTAAAGGTTAAGTAAGTATCTTAGAGTCTTCTTGTGTGCTTTTTCTTGCTTGTCTTTTTAAAAGGTTTGTCATCATCTCTTTTCCAACTTGGTTTAGCTTTCTTGTTTTTGAGTTTTTCTTGCTTGTCTTTTAAAATTCTTTAGTTTTGTTGTGGTTCTTTTGGGATCAAGTGTTAAGGGCTTTGTCCTTTTTCATTTGAGAGTTTGCAACCCAAGATAGACCTTTGTTGAGAGAAAAATATTTTTGAGTGCTTTGATAATTTCTTCTCTTTGCTACACAAATGAGTGACACAAGTGAGGAGAGTGTTATTAACTTTTTCTTTCACTAATTGTTTGTTCTCTTTGTGCATTTTTTATGGCTCTTCTTTCTTCAGGAGAATCATCCAAGTCCCAATCTCCCCAAAGGGCTTTTCTTGTGTGAGAGCTTGCGACAACCAAGAGATCTTTAGCCCAAAAAGAGGAAGAAGTGCAACAATTGGAGGAGAGACTTCAAAGACTTAAGACAGCACAAGAAAGGCAACCTAGAGGAAGGAGGTGGGAACAAAGGTGAGCTTCAAGGAGTTACAACCATTTCGGCAGCCAAGAAGAAGATGAAGATTGGAGAATGCACCAATATGATGATAGGCGCCACCCACACCATCCTTCTAAACCTTCTTTTCCTTATGTAAAATTGCCTAGCTTTAGTGGGGAATGTGACCCCAATGTTTACTTAGGATGGGAGGCTAAAGTAGAGAAAATTTTCAATGTATATGAGGTCCATGAGGACCAAAAGGTAAAGCTAGCCTCTCTAGAATTTTTAGATTATGCCATACAGTGGTGGCATCAAACTGTAATGGACATTGGTTTGAACAAGAGGCCAGCCATGGTCTCTTGGTATGAGTTGAAAGAATGTATGTGTGCACGGTTTGTTCCTCCTTATTATAGGAAAAAACTCTTGTTGAAGCTCCAATGACTTAAACAAGGACCTAGGAGTGTAGATGAATACTTTAAAGATTTAGAAACCACTTTGACAAAAATTGATATGCATGAAAATGAAGAATTAAAGATGGATCGTTTTGTGAGTGGATTAGGAAGAGAGATTCAAGATGTTGTAGAACTTTATGAGTATACTTCTTTGGAAAAATCGGTTCACCTAGCCATCAAGGTTGAATCAAAACTTTTAAAGAAAACTTCTTTCAAAAATGCTCATAATGATGGCTTCTATAACTCAACTTAGAAGGGTAAGAATCAATTTTCAAAACAAGATAAGCCTTCCAACTCATCTAAAGAATCCACCCCACAAAAAGAACATCCTTATTATTTTAGGACAAAATCGCCAATTAAAACCTCTAAAACCAAATGTTTTAAATGTTTAGGTTTTGGGCACATGGCTTCCAATTGTCCAAGCAAAAGAACCATGATGGTTAAGGGGGGGCAGGTAGTCAATGAACATAGTAATCAATCTTTTAGGTCCAACTCCCCTTCCCCTTCAAAAACCCCTAGTGAAAATGAATGTGAGATGCCTTGTGAAAGTGACTTATTGGTGATAAGGCAAATGTTGGAAACAATTCGAAAACCTTTGGATGACACCCAAAGAGAAAATATTTTCCACACCCACTGCCTTATCAACAACAAGTTATGTTCCATGATAATAGATGAGGATAGTTGTGCTAATGTGGCAAGTACAAGAGTGGTGGAAAAGCTTGAATTGCCCACTATCTCTCATACAAAGCCCTACAAGCTCCAAAGGCTTAGTAAAGAGGGTGAAATCATGGTTAATAAACAAGTCCTCATAACTTTTGCTATAGGAAAGTATAAAGATGAGGTTTTATGTGATGTTGTGTCAATGGAAGCAACACATATTCTTTTGGGAAGACCTTGGCAATATGATAGACAAGTTCTACATGATGGTCTAACCAACAAAATGTATTTTAAATTCCATGGGCACAAGGTTATCTTAAAAGCCCTCTCTCCCAAAGAAGTTCATGAGGACCAAATAAAAATGAAAACCAAAAGAGAAAATGAAAAAGGAAAGGAAAGTAAAATGGGTTTCAACACAGCTTCTCACGCAATCAAATCAATAATGTTGACCCATATGAAACTAATTGCGCCTCCTAGGTATACTTCCTCCTTCTCTTTTTCATTACCTTATAAATCTAAATACTTGACATCTTGGACAAAGAAGTTTTGGGATGAAATTCAAACACCTCTTAAAAAGGTTATCACCTTCTGGGAGGATTTTCATAAAAAAGTCCTTTCATACCCAAATGTTCTTTTCAAACATGGCTTGTATGTAGAGTTTCTTCTTTTGACCTCCCCAAGCTTAAGGAACATAAGTTTACTTCACATACCACTCCTTGCAATATCTTATTTGTGAACAAATTAACTATGTTATCTGCAGGAGTTCTAAATTCGAGGTCAAATTCTCTCAAACTCGGGGGGCTTGATACAATCCAAGTAAACAAGGAGATGACCAAGGTCTGAAGAGACCATTCACACCATGAGCAGTCATCTCAACAATCAAGTCAAGACCCCACCAAAGATCTAGCGGACGTCATCAAAAGAAGTGGGCATAGACCAGAACACCAAATGTTCTTTCTTCTGGTTTTCTTAAAGTTAAAAATGTTGTAAATAATTTAGGCTCACTTGAGGGGTCCAAATAGCAAGATAGGATAGAATAGGTACCTCTAGCATAATAGGGGGGTGTATTTATCATTTTAGCTTATGCGTAGGCCCTTTAGGGTAGGAGTGTAGCCCTACCTTCTAGTAGCCAAGCTAAGGGGCGACATTGACCTAGGTCAAACCCCTAGGCCACCCCTTCTCTATTCCTTTTATGACCCTCCCCCTTCTTGTCTTCCAAGGCACCCATTCCTATAAATAGGGTGCCTTACTCCATGTATTTTCATGTTGAATTTTAATAGTAAAGAAACCCTGCACAATTTGTGTGAGGCTTGTCCTCTTAGCATTTGGTCTTATCTTGAGTAAGTTGAGAGTTCTCAAGTGCCGACCCTCTGCACTCATCTTGGAGAAACCACACTTAAAGTTAAAAACATGTTGTAAATAATTTGGGCTCACTTGAGGGGTCCAAATAGCAATATAGGCTAGAATTGGTGCCTTTACCATAATAAGGGGGTGTATTTATCATTTTAGCTTGTGCCTAGGCCCTTTAGGGTAGGAATATAGCCCTACCTTCTAGAAGCCAAGCTAAGGGGCAGCATTGACCTAGGTCAAACCCCTAGGCTGCCCCTTCTCTATTCCTTTTATGACCCTCCCCCTTCTTGTCTTCCAAGGCACCCATTCCTTTAAATAGTGTGCCTTACTCCATGTATTTTCATGTTGAATTTGAATAGTAAAGAAACTCTGCACAATTTGTGTGAGGCTTGTCCTCTTAGCATTAGGTCTTATCTTGAGTAAGTTGAGAGCTCTCAAGTGTCGACCCTCTACACTCATCTTGGAGAAATCACACTCTAAGTGGCATGTCCAACTCTCTTCCATTCATCCATATGCTTCCTTTTCCTTCACTCTTTTCCATTTTTCCATCATGCCCTTTTCCTCTTCATATTATGTTATTGTTTATGTCCTTTTGCTTTTGTTATCTTCATTCATCTTTTACTTCCATTGTCATTTAATTTCTGCCCTTCATCATCATTCAACATATACTTGTGTTTTTTCCCTTTGCCCTGAAGTGAACCTTCACACTTACTTAAGCACTTGGTTAAGTTCGTGTCTAGTGGGGATCTTCTTTGGGTTCTCACCATATATTTGTTAAAAATCTCAATCATAAGTAAAGTGTCACCTTTAAAATGGAGCAACCTAAAATCAACTCACGTCACCAAGGGTACAAGGTATGGTAATCCATTTTCAAGTATATCTATAACAAAGCACAAACACAAGCAGAATACAAGAATAGGTTCAGACCAGGCAGAGCAAGCAAATCAAAGGCAAAATAAAGGCACATTTAAAACCCCTGCAGCGTAATCATCAAATAAGCGATAATCATTGGCAGAAAAATAAATCCAAAGAAAATCCCAGCTTAGGCAATGCAATCGATAATATGAATGCTCGATGATAAGCTCAGGCCATACAATCAATAATATGCATGCTCAATGATAGAGATTGGTGAGGGGAAATTACCTGTTGCGATCAAAAAGAAGAAGCTTTTTGGTGTGGAAGAGCTTGAGAGCACGAGAAGTTTTGGCGTGAAGAGGAAGCTATGGAAGGGAAAGGGATTTAGATGTTTTGGAGAAATGGAACAGTTGTTAGAATTTAATGGCTTAAACAAGAGGGGGGTCAATTGTTTGAGGGAAGATTTTCACAAATAATGGATTAGAATGAAGATTTATGAAGAATTACAGAATAAGCTGATCCGGTCGGTCATCGGTAGTTGATGACGTCAGCAGCAGATGACTACGCGGGCCAGCCACAGAGTGACGCGTGGCATGAGATAGCAGATGAACCAGGGTGGAGATCGTTCAAGAACGGTGATCAGTGGTCAGTTACCGAGTGACCACCATCAGCAGATCAGTTCCTACATGAGCGCCTGGAAGCAGAGCGCGAGAAGTGATGAAGCACCGATCAGTCATCGGTGCATGCAGAGCGATCAGTCATCGGTGGTTCCTTGTCAACGCGTGTTAAACTGGGACCCAGGCTCCCAGCGAGAACGTTACCTAAGGACCTCGCCTGATTCCATAAGCAGAGCACGACAAACGTAAAGAAGCACCATCGGTCATCAGTCAGGGTGACACATCGATCACCGGCCAGGATGAGACATCGGCCATCGGTCAGGATGAGAGACACCTCGGTCATCGGTATGTGTCGAGGTGACATCGGCGGCGGCGATGTGAACAATGCGACCAGTGATCAGTAAAGCGCCCAGAGGCAGGGAGTGGCCTTAGTCGCGAGACAACCATGCATGAAGATGGGAAGACGCAGTTAGGTGCAGAATCCTGCTGGGACAAGAACCCATCAAGGTTAGAGTCTCCCAGTGAGGTTGCATACATGCCACGTGGACCGTGAAGATGTTCCCAGAGATTAGGTAGGGCAGATGGGCACAGAAATTGAGGGGTACAGAGGTACCCACGCGGCCTCCCCTGTCAGACTTTACACTCAAGTGAGGAAGGCCTGCACGCAAGGTAGCCCTGGGGGGTAGATAACGGCGGTGCAGAGTAATCAAGTGGCCTAGAGGTAGCCAGTAGGGGGCGACACGGGTTTATATGAGGAAGAAGAACACTGAACCAGGTACGCAATACGTAACCTAGAAATTACACAAAGAGAGTTTTCGGTGTTTCCTTGCCCAAACTGACTTGAGCGTCGGAGCTACACCGGCCGCTAGGGTGCCCCTCTGTGTTTGCAGGAACCGTGGCCTTCGTTCGAAGGGAAGCCAACCGGAGGAACAGACGCGGACGCGGGAGGAACGCGGAGCCCATCCACGCTCGAGTCAACCGGCAGGAACATAAGCAATCAGCTCAGCCAAGAAAACAAAACTGTTTAAAATTGATTTCAGAAAATCAATCGGTTGTTTATGTGAATCAACCGATTGTTTATACCAACAGAGTTAAAAACATAAATAAAATAGTTTTAAATGATTGAGAGCGAGAGCATAGTACACAAGTAATTATATTGGTTCACTCCTTACCAGAGCTACATCCAGTTCCTAGAAACCCTGGGTAATCCACTATGTAATCAACAACAGATTACAAACAGCACACAACCACAAAGAGGTGATCTTGACCACTCAAGAACAAACACCTTCTTTGATTTACCACATAAACAAAGTCAGAACACCCTCTGACTTTACAGAACCAACAATTTATAGATATACAACTTTGAAAACAAATACAAAAGTGAATAGAACATATTACACTTGATATAGGAAATCACACCTGATCCTAATCCACTCTTAAACCAATGCAAAGCCAAGGAAATCTTGCAATCTTGAATTCAATCTTTTAGAAAAATGTTCTAAATCTCTCTTTCTGTATTTTGAAAATAGGGAGGTAATCCCAATCTTATATCTTTCGAAAATAGCCGTTTATGGCAGTTAATCATAAGCCAAAACAGATTGAATTCACTGAAAACAGATTTAACAGTTTTAAGAAAAGCTATTAAGGATTTTCAAATATCAACCGGTTGAATTGTCGAATGAATCAATTGAATTGGTTTGACAGTTAAGTCAACCAAGGTCAAATCAGTTTAAAACCTTTCAAAACAAACTAAAGGAAAAATAACCGATTAAAACGATAAATCAACAGGTTGTTTTCACTTAACTTTGAAAAACTCTTTTTCTTTTAAAGAACAGATTGATCCAGGTTGGAACTGATTAAGAGTGGATTTAACAAATTTTAAACTACCCAAACCCATGCCCATACACAGCAACAAAGTCTTCATGGATTTGGAGACATCAAAGGTTCATTTTCAACATTCTCCCCATATTTGATGAAGACAAATCCTTGGGTTGCTTTGGGATGTTCTGTTAGAATTTGGCACTGCCTGTAAAACACAAAACGTGCAGGTACAAAGGGTAATCCATTCCAGATATAATAAGCATCACAGAACTGTTGAAAATGAAGCTTTGATGCCTCCAAATCCATGAAGATAGCTTGAAGACTGAGCTGCTGTGTTTGGGGTTTAATTCTAGGTAGGTTAGAATTTTCTAAACCCAATCTTAATCAAATTCACAACTGGACCAATCTGTGATTTAAAAAGAAAATTATTTTTCAAAGTTAAGTGAAAAATAGGTTTCTCGTTTTAATCGATTATTTTTCTCTCAGTTTGTTTGAAGGGTTTTTAACTGCTTTGACTTTGGTTAACTTTACTGTCAAACCAATTCAATCAGTTGATTCGACAATTCAACCGGTTGATAATTGAAATTTCTTAACAGCTTTTCTTAAAACTGTTAAATCTGTTTTCAGTGAGTTTTAAACTGTTTTGGCTCGCGTTCAACTGCCTAAAATGGCTAGTTTTAAGAGCTATATATCTGAGATTACCCCCTATTTGAAAACATAGAAAGAGAGATTCAAAAACACTTTTGTGAACGATTTGATTCAAGATTGCTATATTTCCTTGGCTGTGCATTGGTTTAAGAGTGGATTATGACCAACTATGATTTCCTATACTAGGTGTATTATGTTCTGTTCACTCTTATAATTGTTTTTTCATTTGAATATTTGTAATATGTGAAACTGTAAAGTCAGAGGTTGTTCTGACTGTGAGTGAAAAATCAAAGAGGGTGTGTGTTCTTGAGTGGTCAAGATCACCTCTTAGAGGTTGTGGTGTTTGTAATTATTTGTTGGTTACATAGTGGAATACCCAGTGGTTTTTTGGGGACTGGATGTAGCTCTGGTAAGGAGTGAACCAGTATAGTTGATTGTGTGATCTTCTCTATCTCTCTCACTCCTTTAAAAACTATTTGGTTTGTGTGTTGATATAAACAATTGATTAAATCATATAATCAACTGATTGCTTTTCTAAAATATGTTTGAATAGTTCTATTTTCTTGGCTAATCTGATTTCTTGTTCTATAATTCTCCTTAAATCTTCATTCTAAGCAACTATTTGCGAAAATATTTCTTAAAACAATTCACCCCTCTTGTTTAGGCCATTAATTCTAACAATTGCCATCAAGAGCTAGGTTCTTGAAATTTTCTCAAGTTCTGTTTTTCAAATCTTTTGGGAGAATGTTGAAAACGAAGCTTTGATGCCTCCAAATCCATGAAGATAGCTTGAAAAATGAGCTGTTGTGTTTGGGGTTTAGTTCTAGGTAGTTTAGAATTTTTTAAATCCACTCTTAATCAAATTCACAACTAAATCAATCTGTGACTTAAAAAGAAAAAGTGTTTTTCAAAGTTAAGTGAAAAACAACCTGTTGATTTCTCGTTTTAATTGGTTGTTTTTCTCCCAGCTTGTTTGAAGTGTTTTTAAATTGTTTTGACTTTGGTTGACTTAACTGTCAAACCAATTCAATTGGTTGATTCAACAACTCAACCGATTGATTTTTGAAATTTCTTAACAATTTGCATAAAGAGGTAGGTTGTTGAAATTTTCTCTAAGTCTTGTTTTTCAAAACTGTTTTAATGGCTGACAAGTTTCTTTTGGGGAAGGTGCTTCTTTAAATACACCACCTCTATTTTGTGGTGTGAACTATCAACTATGGAGTATTAGAATGAAATTTTTATTTGAATATAGATAGGAAAATCTGGGATGCCATCACAAACAGTTCTTTCATACCTATGCTTGAAACTAATTAAGTTTTTTCTGAAAATTCTTTGTCTCAATGGACCAAGGATGAAAATGAAAAAAATCATCTTGATTGTGTTGCTAAAAATATTATTGTATATGCTTTTGATTCTAATGAGCTCCTTAGAGTTTCAAAGTGTGTTTCAGCTAAAGACATGTGGGACACTCTTGAAAGAATTCATAAAGATTCAAGAAATGCTTGGCTAGACAATGACATGTCCTTTTCTAGATCATCCTCTGCAGTTTCCAAAATAAACATATGTCTGATGGAAAAAGAAAATTCTGCATCAAACAGTGTAAGTACAACCTCATCTACTAAATGTGATAGTTATTATCAACTCCTTGAGACTTTTAAAGAGACTCATGAAGAAGCCCATAGATTAACCCTTTTAAACAATCAGTTGAAAAGTAAAAACAACTGGTTGAAAAATAGAGCCAAGGTCTTGGAAGAAGAATTGAACAACTCAAAAACTTGTTAGGGGACCAAACCTTGCCACTTGATTTTGTTGTTTGCAGGACTTCTTGATGAAAAACCAGAATTTGTGGTACTTGGATAGTGGCTGCTCCAAGCATATGACAGGAGACTTGTCCAAGTTTGTCAACATCATCCTTAAGCAAGAAGGCCATGTGACATATGAGGATAATAATAAAGGAAAAATACTTGGAAAAGGAACTATTAGTAATGAAAATAGTTTTCTGATTCATGATGTTTTCTGTGTGGAAGGACTCAAGCACAATCTTCTCAGCATAAGTAAGCTATGTGACAGAGGATATCAAGTTACTTTCAAAACCAATTCTCATGAGATCCGTCTACCAAATTCAAAGGAAGTTCTGATGTTTGGTAAAAGAATTAACAATGTCTATCTACTTGATATTTCAAATTCCACATCTATAGGTTGTCTTTTGTCAAAACATGAGGAATCATGGCTTTGGCATAGAAGAATTGCTCACATTCATATGCATTATTTGAACAAACTGATTTCTAATGATCTTGTTGAAGGTTTACCTAAGCTCAAGTTTGAGAAGGATCATGTGTGTGAAGCTTGTCAAAAGGGGAAACAAACCAAGCATTCTTTTAAACTAAAAAATATGGTTTCCACTTCAAAACCTCTTGAACTGCTACACATGGATCTGTTTGGTCCCTTAAGAACTATGAGTCTCGGTGGGAATTATTATGCTCTTGTTATAGTTGATGATTTTTCCAGGTTTCTGTTCTTGGAATCAAAAAGTGATGCCTTCTCTGCATTGAAGAAGCTAGCCAAGAGGCTACAAAATTCCTGCTGCAGCAACATTTGTGCCATCCGCAGTGATCATGGTGGAGAATTCCAAAATAAGATGTTTAGCTCCTTCTGTGATAAGCTTGGCATCTTTCACAACTTCTCTGCACCAAGGAAACCTCAGGAGAATGGTGTGGTGGAAAGAAAGAACAGATCACTTGAAGAGTTGGCCAGAACAATCTTAAGTGAATCCTCCTTGCCAAAGTATTTATGGGCAGATGTAGTGAGCACCGCATGCTATGTAATGAATCGAGTTCTCATCAGACCTATTCTGAAAAAGAAACCATATGAACTGCTCAATGGAAGAAAGCTTAATATTGGTCATCTAAAGGTATTTGGATGTAAATATAATATTCTGAATAATGGTAAAGACAACCCTGGTAGGTTTGATGAGAAAGCAGACAATGGTATTTTTCTTGGTTACTCCTTATCTAGTCATGCTTATAGAG
The DNA here is from genome assembly GCA_013389735.1 of Phaseolus lunatus. NCBI lineage: Eukaryota > Viridiplantae > Streptophyta > Magnoliopsida > Fabales > Fabaceae > Phaseolus > Phaseolus lunatus. Next base: position 36,951,773 of record CM023864.1, on the reverse strand, counting down.
TTTATAATAAAAGGCTTATGACTATAGAAGAATCTGTACATGTTGCTTTTGATGAAACTAACAATTGGTAATTCACTCCTTAAGATGATCCAAGTTCATTTGAATCTTTAATCTTTTGAAAAGATGGGTTTTCTAAAAAGTTGTTGAAATTTTAACAGGTTGAAATTTTGAATCAATAGGTTATTTACACTTAGTAGATTTTGAAAAAGGTTTTGAAAAGCTTGACTTTGTTTGAATTTGCTGTCAAGTCAATTCAATTGGTTGTTTCGAGACTTTTGCACTAGTGGCCAGACTAGAAGCAGTAAGATTATTGCTTGCCTTTGCTTGCATGAGTGACTTCAAGCTGTTCCAAATGGATGTAAATACTATCTTTCCTAATGGAGTTGTCAATAAGGAGATCTTTGTCACACAACCACCTGGATTTCAAGATCATGTATATCCCAACCATGTTTAAAAGCTGAAGAAGGCTTTGTATGGTCTCAAACAAGCTCCTAGGCAGTGGTATGAGAGGTTAAGTAACTTCCTTCTATCTCACAACTATGAAAGAGGGAAGATTGATAAAACTCTTTTCATTAGAAAATCAAATTCTGCTGTTATCTTAGTACAAATATACGTTGATGACATTATCTTTGGAGCAACTAATGATAGATTGTGTGAAGAATTTGTGACAGCAATGCAGGGACAGTTTGAGATGTCCATGATATTGGAACTTGTTAGAATTGATGGCTTAAAACAAGAGGGGGGGTGAATTGTTTTCAAAAGCTTTTTGCAAATATTTTGATTAAGAATGAATCTTTATCAAACAAACACAGATAAGCAATTAGAGAAGCAATTAATCAATGATACACAGAAACAGTTGCAGAATTATAATCGATTAAAGTTTCGTTCTAATCGGTTGTTCTTATGATAGCAGAAGCAATTTATATCAAACAGTTTCAATTAAAGGAAGAGATAGAGAGATATGAACACAAAGGGTTATACTGGTTCACTCACACAAGGAGCTGCATCCAGTTCTCAGAAAACTATCTGAGTTCCACTAGTAATCACCCAGATTACAACAACACACACACACACCAAAGAAGGGATCTTGACTTACACAAGAACACCCACTTCTCTTGGCTTAACCACACCACAGATCAGAACAATCCTCTGACTCTGTGAACCACAATTCGTTACAGTTTTATCAAACTACAAGAACTATACAAGGATAGAAAACACTGAAAGATTTATAGCAGGAAATCCTAAGACAGATCTTGAAAATTCAGCAAAGCTTGAAAGCAATCTTGCTCTTCAAAACCTTCTTTCAAAAACTTGTATCTCTCTTTGATCTCAAAAATCTCTTTCGAAATTCTGTGTAATTGTTATTTTCCTTTTGAAAGAAGGACTATATTTATAGCACTTGAATACTAGTCATTTATGGCAATTTGAATTAGCTAAATCAAAAATGAAAACAGTTAAAACGGTTTTTCAAAAAGCTGTTATGGAGACATACATTTAACCGGTTAAAACCAAAAAACAATCGGTTAAATGTGTCAAGTTGCTACTTAACAGACTCACAAGGTAAATTCAAAAGCCTTGTGCTAGCTAAGTAACAAACAACCGGTTATCTCGAAGATATAACCAGTTTTTCTTTCTTTGCTTTTTAAAACACTTTGTTTCTTTTCAAAACAGATTAATCAAGCAATGCTGAGATTTAGGATCTGACTTTAACAAAGATTCTAAACAATCCTATTCTATACACAACAAAAAAAGCCTCAGATTCTTCAAGCTCAAGAGGATTTGAAAACATCAAAGCTTCCCTTGATCAACAGAACTCTCCTTCTTTCTTGGATTGCAGGTCAAGCAACTTAAAGAAGTGATGGAGATCAAGTAGAAGAGGATTTCACTAATGGAGGAAGAGGTCATCCACCTAAGCATTTAAAATTCTTCTTACTAGTCTTCTTAAAGAGTAGAACATTTTGGGTTCTCTTGAAAATTCAAAAGATAGTAGTATAAATAAATCTTTGTAAATACTCTTGTATAAATTTGTAAATAATATAGAAATATCCTTAGGAGTATGCCAAAGAGGAAAACCAAAAGAAACCTCTAAATGTAAGGCATTTTAGGCACTTTCTTTAGGAAAAAGTGGAAAAAGTGACTTTTCTACTCCTTTCTCTCTTGTACACTAGAAGGAGCTAGAAGAGTGACTCTTCCCACTCCTTCCCCTTTGTAACATGACCAGCCCTCTCCATTATAAATAGGGGTGCTTGGTACTTTGAATAAAAAAAAAGTTGAAAGTTAGAAGAAAAGAAACTATCTTGAAATTGAGAGAGAGTGAGTTTGTGAGACTTGTCTCTTCTTCTCCTTCATGTCTTATCTTGTGAGCTTTGGAGACTCTCAAGTGGCGGCACCACCCACTCATCTTGGAAGAACCACCCTCCAAGTGGCGTGAATCACATCTCCAAAAGGCTACAACCACATAAGTCATTTCTATTCATCTTCTAAAAATACCCATTTGTGTTTTCTTGTAGTTTTTCCATTTTTAATCGGTTCAATCTTTTCCATGAGTTGTTTCCTTTCATTTGCTGCCATTGCTCTGCACTTTGTTGGTTTATTTCCTTGTTTTCTTGCTGTTTTAATTTCGTCCAAACCATGGGTTTCCATATACATGTGTTGTTCTTGTTTTCCATCCATGGGTTTTTGTTCTTTGATGAGTTTCTTTGTGATTTTCTAATTCCTATTGAATTTCAATCAGTATTTTCACTTTTTCTTGGTGTTCTTATGTTGTTCTTGTGTTTCCTTTGAAGTTTGGTACTGTTCTTGAATTACCCATTCATATTCCATTGTTATCTTACACTACAAGTTACCTATTCATGTGTTTTTAGTATGAACCTTTGTTTTCTTGAGTAGAAACTCTATTAATTGCTCTTTAGAATTTTGATCCTAATTCTTGAAAGTGTCATGAATACAATGAAACCTATATCAACTCAACCCAAACCAAGAAAGGTTCATAAGAGACTCACATCAAGAAGGCATCTTCTTAAGCCAACCAAAATACTACAAAGAGGTTCTCAAACGATTTGAAATGGAGAATTGCAAAGAAGCCTCAACACCAATGGCCACAAATTTCTATATGGATGTTGATATGGTTGGAGTTGCTGCTGATCAAACAAAATATAGAGCATTAATTGGTTCCTTGCTCTACCTTACAACTAGCAGGCCAGATATAATGTTTGCAATATGCCTCTGTGCTAGATATCAATCAAATCCAACAGAATCACATCTTAAAGCTGCCAAGAGAATCCTAAAATATCTAAAGGGGACAACTACTGTTGGGCTATGGTATCCCTCCCACTCTTTTATACAACTAGTTAGATATTCAGATTCTGACTTTGCAGGTTGCAAACTAGACAGAAAAAGCACAAGCAGAACCTGTTATCTTCTTGGCTCAAGTTTGGTGTCCTGGCACAGCAAGAAGCAAGCTTGTGTAGCTCTTTCAACAGCTGAAGCATAATACATTGTTGTAGGGAGCTGTTGTGCTCAGATTCTGTGGATCAAATAGTAGCTAGAGGACTTTGGTTTACAAGTTAGCAAAGTACCTTTGTTCTATGACAATACAAGTGCCATCCACCTCACAAAGAATTAGGTTCAACACTCTAGAACAAAGCATATTGAAATCTGACATCACTTCATTCGGGATCATGTAAGCAATGGAGATTGTGAAGTTAAATTCATTGCAACTGAAAGGCAACTAGCAGACATCTTCACCAACCTTTATCAAAGGACAGGTTTTTCTCTTTAAGGAATGAGTTAGGCATCCTTAATTTACAAACTTTGTCTTAAATCCTTGTTGTTTTTTTTATACTTCTTTCACTCTATTTGTGAAGACAAATAGGGGGAGAAGAGCTTTGGGATTGTAATGTTCTATTTTCTGCACCTATTCTATTTGAAAAATGCTTAAGTTCAATTGTTGTTATCTGCTGCACTCTGAATATTTTAACTGGTTAATCCTGTTTTTTAACTGGTTGTTTTTAGCCGCTGCACCTATATGTGTTTAACTGGTTTTAACATTGATTTTGTTGATCTTCCCCTGTGGAAATCACTTAGTGAAAACTGGTTTTGTGATGCTTGTAATATCTGGAATAGATTACCTCTTGTTCCTGCACTTTTTATGTTTGCAGGTTGTGCCAAATTCTAAAACAGAATATCCCAAAGCAACCCAAGGATTTGTCTTCATCAAATAGGGGGAGAATGTTGAAAATGAAGCTTTGATGCCTCCAAATCCATGAAGATAGCTTGAAGACTGAGCTGTTGTGTTTGGGGTTTAACTTTGGGTAGTTTAGAATTTTCTAAATCCACTCTTAATCAAATTCACAATTGGATTAATCAGTGATTTAAAACGAAAAATGTTTTTTAAAGTTAAGTGAAAAACAACCTGTTGATTTCTCGTTTTAATCGGGTTTTTTTCTCTCAGCTTGTTTGAAGGGTTTTTAACTGCTTTTACTGTCAAACCAATTCAATCGGTTGATTCGACAATTCAACCAGTTGATATTTGAAATTTCTTAACAGCTTTTCTTAAAACTGTTAAATCTATTTTTAGTGAGTTTTAAATTGTTTTGGCTCGCGTTCAACTGCCTAAAATGGCTAGTTTTAAGAGCTATATATCTGGGATTACCCTCCCTATTTGAAAACATAGAAAGAGAGATTCAAAAACACCTTTGTGAAAGATTTGATTCAAGATTGCTAGATTGCCTTGGCTGTGCATTGGTTTAAGAGTGGATTATGAACAGCTGTGATTTCCTATACCAGGTGTAATATGTTCTATTCACTCCTGTAATTGTTTTTCCATTTGAATATTTGTAATCTGTGAAACTGTAAAGTCAAAGGTTGTTATGACTGTGTGTGAGTGAAACATCAAAGAGGGTGTGTGTTCTTGAGTGGTCAAGATCACCTCTTTGAGGTTGTGGTGTTTGTAATCTATTGTTGGTTATATAGTGGAATACCCAGTGGTTTTCTGAGGACTAGATGTAGGTTTGGTAAGGAGTGAACCAGTATAATTGATTGTGTGATCTTCTCTATCTCTCTCACTATTTTAAAAACTGTTTGGTTTGTGTGCTGATATAAACAATCGATTAAATCATATAATCATCCGATTTTTTTCTGAAATCTGTTTGAACAGTTTTGTTTTCTTGGCTAATCTGATTGCTTGTTCTGTAATTCTCCTTAAATCTTCTTTCTAAGCCAGTTTTTGCAAAAATCTTTCTTAAAACAATTCACCCCCTCTTTTTAAGGCATTAATTCTAACAAGAACCAGTTTTCAGCAAGTGATTTCCAAAAAGGAAGATCAACACAATCACTGTGAAGAACCAGTTAAAAGCATATGATGCAGCAGATAAAAACAACCAGTTAAAAATCAGAGTGCAGTAGCAGTTAAAACAGTCAAGCTAAGGCAACAGGTTTTAAACAGGAAAGGTGGCAGATAATAGAACATTACAACCCATAGCACTTCTCTCCCTATTTATCTTCACAAATAGAGTGAAAGAAGGAGAAAAACAACATAGAAAAGAAAAGAAATTGTCCAGAAATATAAACTAGAATTGGGAAATAAAGCTGTAAAATTTCTTCAGTCATCCTTGCCATACTATAGTTCATAGAGTTGATTATGCACTGTTTCAATTTGCTCATCCAAGGTTTGAAACCTTGCATCTATGTTTTGAAATCTTGAAGCACACAACTCATGGAGACTTCTTTGATTGTCAGCAAAGTTGTCTATCCTGTTCACCATGAGTCTTTCAAAAGGAGACATGGATGTTATTCTTTCATCCTTGTGTGCAGAACTTGGTTCAGCTTCAAATGCTCCAACAACAAGTTCATATCTAGTGGCTGCAGCTTCATTTTTTTCCTCAATATGAACTCCACTTGATGAGCCAATTTTGAATTATTATTGTTTCATCTAATTTTTATTTTTATTTATTTATTTATTATTATATTTAATTTTTAATTTTACTATTTATTTATTATAAATGTACTTGTCGGTATAATGTTGCATTGCGTAATCTATTTAATTTGTTAATATTATAATAAATATAATATTATATTTTTTTTATTGCATTTTTTATTATTTACTATCTATATATCATATAATAAAGTGGTTTCCAATGTATTAATTGGTGATGATGTAGTGTATTTGTTATGGAAATTAGTTTCCCAAATTTGAAGTATATGTCATTTCATTTTGCTGAAAGTTTCAATATGGGAAACTAAACTTTCAAAGATTACAACAACTTGGAAATTTCCCTTTTCTTGAGCTGCATCACCACCCATTGACTTTTTCCTGGCATATTCTTGCATTTGTTTGATTTCTGTGGTTGTATATGAATAACCGTTTTAACGGTATTGTATATTATCCCCAAAACTTATGCTTCCTCTCATACATCATCTATGATTTTATATTAACATATCTACCATCAATCACATGTATGGGTCAATAAAAAACCCTAGATAACTAATAAAAATTGGAAAAATTTAGCAGAAAAGAAAAAAACAAAAATAATATGGGATAAGAGAAATATGAAGAAGTCAAGGAAAGTATTTATTTTGTTAAGAATTTGTTTCTAGTTTGATATTTTTTCCATGGTGAAGGGTGCTTCCAGGCAGATAACAACTTCAAACTTGATTAAGGGTGTCATCTTTTAAGGATGTTCAAGCTTTAGTCCTATTACCAAAAATTAATTTACTAATAGACAAAAAAAAAAAAAAACATACATACATACTGACAAAAAGAGGAAGTCTCTTTCAAATATTACTTCATATCTCATTTCCAGTGTGCTAGTATTATTATCTTGAACACCAAACAACAAGCCTATATATTATTTATATATAGGCAAGTGATAAAAATTAAAGTCTTATAAGTACTTGAGAAACTCTATAAATTATTTTCGTAATTATAGTAATTAAGAATCCAAGGTTATTATTCTAAAAAATAATAATTTTGGAAACATTAAGGCTCTGTTTGCTTCAAGGGTTGTACTGTTTAAGAGGAAGCATGTGAGTAGATATCCATCCTTTGGATCAAGGGATGTGCAGGGAAGGGAGAGAGTGGATATCCATGAACAGTAATTTTTCTCATCCTCATATGCAAAGATTTGAGGGGAAAGCCACCTAGGATGGTGGTGTTTTCCCTTTTTGGTTTTTTTTTTGCTTTGTGTAAGGACCTAGAAAAATTTAATTGGAATAAAAGTGTTATATTTAAATAATTTCTAAAGATGTGATTATTTAAAATAAAAAGAGCTTGTAATAGAAGTTTCATGGTAGTCAGACCTCGGACGTCGCCCAAGGTCTGAGGTCAGCTGGTAGAGGTCGGTCGGAGGACCATAGGGGGGTTCCAAAAATCACACGTATTAAGGTGTGATTTGCACCTTAGATACGCTATGTATGCGAAACTCTATGCTGGGATGATCCTGCCGCTTGACTCGAACGTGGAGGACTGCCTCGTCACTCCTTCGTCTAGCCCTCTGTTCTGCAGGAACGCTCCAAGAACCACCGCCGGAACTCCAAACGCTGCCTGCAAAACACACAGACGGCGCCTCTAGCGGCCGTTGTAGCTCCGACGCTCAAGTCAGGCAACAGGAACACTAAAACTATATCTGAATCTCTCTGTGAGATCCGTGTGTGACTGAAACTCCCAGATGTGTGAGCTATGAGAATCTGTAAAAACCCCCCCTTAATTCGTTAAGAGTTTGTATATATACCTGAGTCTTTCTCTCTCCTGACGGTTATTCCTCTTGACACGTGGATAACATCTGGTCGTACACGTGGCACCATCTGGAGTATCTGCAGCTGAAACGTTACTTCCACTGTGCCCCTGTGACTAAGTTATCCACACAGGGAGTAGCTTAGTACGCAGGCTACTCTGGGCATTGCAGCTCGCACTACACATGGTGGCAGATATGCCACTTATCCTCTGTACTTAGACCATACAACAAGTGCATGCCAAGTCTTCTCAAACACCCGGCGATGTGCTCTTTCGGCGACTTGCTGACCACCTGATCTCCCAACCTTAACACACGGCGATCATGTGCAATCTGGGCGATTACTGATCCTTACCGGCAATGACCGACTACTCATCCTCAAGGCGATAGGCGATTACTCACCACAAGGCGATAGGCGATTACTCATCATCACAGGCGAGAGGCGATTACCATCCTGAGTGATCGCCTCCCTGACTCGCCTGCTATCCTCTACCACGTGCTACCCTGTGAATGGTCCACGTGGTCAACTGCTGCTGATGTCATCGACTACCGATGACCGACCGGAACACAGACATAAGAGATTGTCCTTAGTGTTGCATGCATTGGCGCACGAGGAGTTGGTACCGACCTGTCCTCGGGAAGGAGAAGCTACCGACGTCACCGAGTCATGTGGGAGTGATACCACAGACTTAGAGGAATGGGAGGACGAGCCCTCAGCTGGGTGTGACGATGTGACATCGGTGACCAGAGTGAGGCGATGTGTCCTCATCACACACAAGGGCGATAAGAGATCGCCAACAGGATGAGAGGAACATCGGTCATCAACCAGGATGGGAGACACATCGGTCGTCTTCATGAATGAGACATCGGTTGTCTGCCAGATGGAGAGACATCGGACATCGGTCGTCTTCCAGGGTGAGGAATCAGTCGTCCGTTAGGAAGGGGTATCAGTCATCGCCGGTATGAGAGGCATCAGTCATCGCCAGTATGAGAGGCATCAGTCATCGCCGGTATGAGAGGCATCAGTCATCGCCGGTATGAGAGGCATCAGTCATCGCCGGTATGAGAGGCATCAGTCATCGCCGGTATGAGAGGCATGGTCATCGTGCGAGCAGTCATCGGTGGATGGTTATCGCGCGATGTCGTGTTTCACACAGATAAGGTGGGACCCAGGCTCCCAGCATGAGAACGTCCTACATGCGCGACACGTAGACAAAAAGGGTGTTTCAGAATAGTTAGCATCAGAGAGTTGGTATGTGCAGAAACCCATGTGGTCATACTGTTCAAGGAAGTGTGCACGCAAGGTTGCTCAGAGAGTGGGTAATGGCAGTGAAGGCTAAAGAGTCGTTCGACCTTAAGAGCTGAGGGAATCAGCTCATTTAGTTCCCCTTTCTCCTTTCTCCTCCACTCGAAGACGCGGCTATCCTCACGTACTAGTGCTACGATCGGCGACTGCCATTGTCCTCCTGGGAAGTTACTCTGCAAGTTTTCTGCTCAAAGCCCTAAAACAGAGTAAGTCGTTTTGCTCTGTTCTTTGAGTCGAGTCAGAATTTAAGAGGGTCGTCTTTGCATAGGTTGTGCATACAACTCTTTCAACTTCAGAAATCGTCTCTGTTAACGCAGAAAATGAGTAATCTCGTTAGTTTTGTGATCGGGAATCTATGGTGCAGGTTAAGGCATCCTTGAGTTCTCGGTGGGTTTAGAGCTCTTAGTGAGATTTTACGCAAGTCCAAGTAAGGGAAGCTAGCATTTGTTCAATAAAAACCTTAGGCTAGAAGATTCTGAAGTTGGGGCGACGTGGTCGCCGGTTTCAAACTTTCTTGCACGATGCTCTGTTTTTATGTGTGGGGTGACGTGATCGCCGGTTTTAATGCAAATTTCGAAATCCCCTGTTTTAGTGTCATTTTGAAATTGTTTGAGATTGAAAGATTGAAATGCATATGATATTCGAAAATCTGAACTTTGGTATGATTGTTTCTGTGATTGGGATTGTTTGAGAAAAGATTCAAAATATTATATGATGGAATTGTGCTTTTATGTGTGGTATGATGTACTGGATGAATGTGAAATTGTGATCAAGACATAGTATTTTCTGGAAAGGAAATACCGTGTTGAGATTGGTTATGAGGTGTATTGATCTGTGAGTATCCTGTGAATGAGACGATCCTGACTCTGCTGATATAATGGAATCACATAGATGAAGTTATTCAGTTGTTGAGAGTCGAAGGAGGTTCATATGTATGGGTAAGTTGTTTGAAAGATAACTAACTTGACCTGTTATATGAATTAACCCTGTCATACCGGGAGAGTGATGATATTGAGATTATGTTTATGCGCATGGCTGTGTAGATTTCACAGCAACCCTGTGTGGATTTCACAGTGGTGTGGTATGACAGGTGCAGGTCTCTGGATGCTAAGTTCAACGCACGAGTCTTCCGGAAGTAGTGTCAAGTGTCTATGTGTGATGGGTCAGTGGAAGTCTGACGTGAGAAAGAGAAATATTGAAATGGGATAGACACTTGATAGATTTTTGTGGAATGATTGATACTTGAGGAAATTGTGAAATGTGTGAATATTTGATGGTTTACGTTAATATCAAGTTTCATGTTTTAAAGTTTTAAAAATATCTAGCTTACCCTGTGTTTTTGGTGTTTTGTTTTGTGTTTTGTTTTCTTAAACCTGTGATGATCGTGTTAATTACACGGGAGCAGCTGATGTTGCAGGTGGTAGAGCTCCTCAGTGAGCAGATGGAGAAAAGGATCGTTTTATATTTGAATGTTTTATTTTTGGAAAACTTTTGATGTATAAATTTAACTCCCTGCGAGGAGGGATGTTCCTTTTGAAGAACACATTGAATGGAAGGGATGTATTTTATTATATATATATATATATATATATATATATATATATATGAATGTTAATTTTGATATTATTGTTTTATGTTTATTTTATGATATAAATATGAATAAGATTTTGAGGGGCGTTACACTTTGTCATTCATGCAAAAATATATATAATAATATATTTTATTTTTATTATTTTTTTATCATAATTATCATATTATGATATTTCATACTTTATTATATATATTTTCTCCTTTTTATAAATAGATTTGTTGTACATGTAACATCCCGCCAAATCCTTTTCATATTTATATAATGAAATAAAGGTAAAACCATAATATCGAAGTGAACATATATATATATATATGTAATGAAATTTCTCCTCACAGGGAGTTTAATACATATCCAGTCAGTTTTCAAAACTTAAACAAAATACAGCAAAATAGAAAACAGGCAATCTCCTAACAGAAACAGAAAACAGGCGATCTCCTAACAGAAACAGAAAACAGGCGATCTCCTTCCGGCGACCACTCACTGAGGAGCTCTACTTCCTGCAACATCATCTGCTCCCGTGTAAATTATACACGATCATCACAGGTTTAAGAAAACATCCACAAAACAAAAACGCAGGGTAAGCTAGATATTTTAAAGAGAATTTAGATATGAAACTTTAAAATCAAGATAAAACAAATTTAAGACACCCACGTAAAAACCATCAACTTTCTCATTCCCTTCACATGACCATCAAGTAATCACATATTTCACAATTTCCTCAAGAGTCGTTCAATTCACATAATCCATCAAGTGTCTATCAATTTCAATGTTTCTCATTTCTCACGTCAGACTTCCACTGACTCATCACACATAGACACTTGACACTACTTCCGGAAGACACGTGCATTGACTAGACTCAAAGATCTGCACCTGTCATACTGCACCACTGTGAAATCACACACATTCACAGGGTCGCTGTGAAATCACACACATTCACAAGCGTATAAATGAATCTCAATATCATCACTATCCTAGCATGACAGGGTTAATCCATACAACGGGTCAAGCTCGTTCTCTTTCAAACAACTCACCCATACATATGAACCTCCTTCGACTCTCAACGCCTGAATAACTTCATCTATATGATTCCATTATATCAGGAGAGTCAGGATATCTCATAATAAACGAATCACCGATCAATGCACACTCTACACGATCTTACACGGTATTTTCTTTCCTGAAAATACTATGCCTTGATCCCACATTCACCACATTCCATACATCATACCACACATAAAGAACAATTCCATCATAGAATACTTTGAATCTTTTCTTAAACAACCCCACTCATAAAAACAAGCATACCATCGTTCAGGTTTTCGAATAGCATATACATTTTTCGTTTCAATCTCAACAAGTTCAAAGCGACACTAAAACAGGGGAGTTCGAAAACAACATTAAACCGGCGATCACATCCAAAAATAGGGGATTATGCAATAACAGTTGAAAACCGGCGACCACGTCGCCCCATCATCAAAATCATCTAACTTAAGGTTTTCGTTGGAAATAAGGCTAGCTTCCCTTACCTGGACTTGCGTAAAATCTCACTATGAGCTCTAACCCACTGAACTTAAGGATACCCGAACTCTTTTTTTGCGTCCTGATCGAAAACTCGCAGAGAACTTCCCGGGAGTCCAAGGGCAGTCGTCGCTCGTCGTACTGGTGCTTGAGGATGCCTGAATCGCATCGCGAAGGAGAGAAAAGAGAAGGATGAAGGTAAACTCACTCTGTCACTCTTGAACCACAGCAACGTTCTTTGCCTCTCAGAAGTGAGTTTTTGAATCTAAACCAACTTGTCCACAAATGCCGCTGCTGTAAGGACCTGTAAAATTGGATTGGAATAAAAAGGGTTATATTTTAAAAGAATTCTATGTATGTTTTATTTAGAATAGAAAGGGAGGAAAAAGTTAAGTATAGAAGACTATGAGATCGCCGGTCGCCTGCTACACATGAGCGCCAGGTGGACGTCGCGCGGGCACGATAGGCATGCAGGCATCGCGCGGGCGCGAGAGGCATGCAGGCATCGCGCGGGCGCGAGAGGCATGCAGGCATCGCGCGGGCGCGAGAGGCATGCAGGCATCGCGCGGGCGCGAGAGGCATGCGGGCAACGCGCGGGCCCGAGAGGCATGCAGGCATCGCGCGGGCGCGAGGCATGTGGGCATTGCCAGGGCGCGAGGCATGTGGACGTGGCCAAGGCGCGAGAGTTATGAGGGCGTCGCCAGGGAAGACATCGGTCGTCTCCCAGAGGAAGACATCGGTCGTCTTCTAGGGCGAAGGAGACATCGGTCGTTCGCCAGGATGAGTCAGCGATGGAAAGTTGTCGCGAGGGCGAGCCTCACACAGATAAAGTGGGACCCAGACTCTCAGCATGAAACGTCCTGCACGCGCGCCACGTAGACAAAAAGGATGATTCAGAGTGGTGACATCAGAATGTTGGCATGCGCAAGAGACACTCGCGGTCGTACTGTTCAGAGCAGTGGTTGGCATGCACAAACGACAACAGTGGTCGTACTGTTCAGAGCAGTGGTTGGCATGCATAAACGACAGCAGTGGTCGTACTGTTCAGGGCAGTGGTTCTCAGACTTTCCTGCAGAAGGGGTGGCAGCAGCAGCAAACGTGGACAGGTAAGCTGGGATTCAAAAGCCACTGCGGGAAGGCAAAGAGTGTTACAGACTCAAGAGTGTTAGAGTGAGTGCAAACTTCCTCCCTCCCTTCTTCCCTTCCTTGCGTTGAGACTCAGGCAACCTTCAGCATCAGTGCGACACGCGACGTTGCCCTTAGAGCACCTAAGAGGTTCTCTGCAAGTTCTACAGACCAGGCGCTGAAAACAGAGACAAGGCGGGGTTCAAGCTTCGTTGGGTTTCGGAGCTCTTGGTGTTTGCGCAAGTCCAGGTAAGGGAAGCTAGACTCCATTTTCAATACAAGCCATAGTTTAGCTATTTCTGAAGTAAGGGCGACGTGGTCGCCGGTTTCGTTTTCATCTTCGTAAATGCTCTGTTTCATGTGTTTGGGCGACGTGGTCACCGGTTTTATGTGCAGACTTCGAAAATACCCCGTTTTGAACCAGGTCGCCGGTTTTGGCGCTGTTTACGAACTCCCCTGTTTTTGGTGTTGCTTTGAAACTGTTTGAGGCTTAAATGTGATATTCGAAAATCTGAATCTTTGAAATGATTGTTGCTGTAATTTGAATCATTTATTTGAGTGTGGGTTGATGTCTTGAATGCTGTGAATGTGGGATCGAGGCATAGTATTTTCAGGAAAGAAAATACCGTGTAAGATCGTTAGGATGTGCATTGATCGATGATGTCTATAATGGGATTATCCTGACTCTCCTGAGATAATGGATTCATATAGATGAGGTTATTCAGGCGTTGAGAGTCGAAGGAGGTTCATATGTATGGGTGAGTCGTGTGAAACAGAACGAGCTCGGCCTGTCATATGGATTAACCCTGTCATACTGTGAGAATGGTGAACTTGAGATTGAGATTGTGTTGATGCGCATAGCTGGTAAACATTACAGCTTGTATGACAGGTGCAGAATCTCTGAGTCTAGTCAATGCACGAGTCTTCCGGAAGTAGTGTCAAGTGTCTTGTGTGCTGAGTCAGTGGTGGTCTGACATGTGAAATGAGGAACTTGAAATTATAGACACTTGATGCAGTATGGTGAAAATGAATGACTCTTGAGAATATTGTGAAATGTGTGATTTCTGGGTGACCAGGTGAAGGGCATTGAGAAAATCTATAGCTTTACGTGAATATCTTGAAAATTGCTTACTCTGATTTTAATGTTCTTATTTAAACTCTCTTTAAAATATCTAGCTTACCCTGCGTGTTTTGGTTCTGTGGCTGTTCTCTTAAAACTGTGATGATCGTGTATAACTTACACGGGAGCAGATGATCTTCCAGGAAGTAGAGCTCCTTAGTGAAGTGGTCGCCGGAAGGAGATCGGCTGTTTTTGGGTCCCCCGATGGGCGATCGGCCTCGTCCGATAGGAGATCGGTCTCGTCCGATAGGAGATCGGTCTCTTTCGATAGGAGATCGCCTGCTTCGTTTTTTTTACTGTATTTTGTTTATGTTTCTGGAAAAATTTGACCGAATTTGTATTAAACTCCCTGTGAGGAGAAACTACAATTCATATATATAATATTTTGTTCATAGAATCTATTTGTTACCTTTATTTTCATTATATACATTTGTATAGTATTTTGGCGGGATGTTACAGCTGCCACCACCCACTCTGCAGGAAAGCTTGCGTGCACACTTCCTTGAACAGTATGACCACGTGGGTCTCTGCGCATACCAACTCTCTGATGCTACTATTCTGAAACACTCCTAATGTCTACGTGTCGCGCATGCAGAACGTTCATGCTGGGAGCCTGGGTCCCACCTTATATGTGTGAAACACGACATCGCGTGATAACCTTCCACCGATGACTGATGTCCTTCTCATCCCGGCGATGACTGATGTGCCTCTCATCCCGGCGATGACTGATTCCTCTTCCTGATGGACGACTGATTCCTCATTCTGGCAAACAACCGATGTCTCACCCTGGCAGACCACCGATGTTCCACCCTGGCAGACAACCGATGTCTCACCCTGGCGGACCACCGATGTCTCACCCTGGCAGACCACCGATGTGTCTCCCATCCTGGTTGATGACCGATGCTCCTCTCATCCTATTGGCGATCTCTTGTCGCCCTTGTGTGTGACGAGAACACATCGCCTTACTCTGGTCACCGATGTCACATCGTCACACCTTGCTGAAGGTTCATCCTCCCATTATGTTACGTCCAAGGTATCACCTCCAGATGGCTTGGTGACGTCGGTAGCTTCACATTTCCAAGAATAGATCAGCACCACTCCTCGTGCGCCCATGCATGCAACACTAAGGACGATTTCTTATGCTCAAGCATAGAGCATCGCATGCCCAGCGTATCTAAGGCTTAACCCACACCTTGATACGCATGGTTTTTGGAACCCACTATGGTTAATCCAGCATCTTGATCACATACTAAGTGCACTCCCGTCGATCACGTACACCATAGGCGATTGGCGATCATGTGTCCTCTAGGCGACAGGCGATTATGTGCCAGAGAAGTCGGAGATCGCCTCCGTCTTCAACAACGGCGATCTCGTAGACTTCTAAGCTACATTTTTCTTCCTTTACTCTTTTTGATCCACATGTCTTCCTCGAGCACACCCACGTGATTACCTCACGATAAAGTCATCGCACCTGACTACTTGGTTAATACAATGGTCAGCCGACCGACCTCTACCCGCTGACCCCAGACCTTGGGCGACGTCCGAGGTCCGACTACTACGAAACTTCTATTACCAGCTCTTTGTATTTTAAATAATAACATCTTCTGAAATTATTTAAATATAACACTTTCATTCCAATTAAAGTTTCTAGGTCCTTACAGTACAATTCACTCTATATATAATATTTTTTTATGATAAAATGTCCTATAAAATATCTACATGGTTATGTATCTACATACAATCTAAATCAATGAATATAAAAAAATTTCAAAATGTATAAATAAATATAACAATAAATTTGTATATGCTTAGATAATGATCCTGCCGCTTGACTCGAACGTGGAGGACTGCCTCGTCACTCCTTCGTCTAGCCCTCTGTTCTGCAGGAACGCTCCAAGAACCACCGCCGGAGCTCCAAACGCTGCCTGCAAAACCCACAGACGGCGCCTCTAGCGGCCGTTGTAGCTCCGACGCTCAAGTCAGGCAACAGGAACACTAAAACTATATCTGAATCTCTCTCTGTGAGACCCGTGTGTGACTGAAACTCTCAGATGTGTGAGCTATGAGAATCTGTCAAAAACCCCCCTCTAATTTCGTTAAGAGTTTGTATATATACCTGAGTATTTCTCTCTCCTGACGGTTATTCCTCTTGACACGTGGATAACATCTGGTCGTACACGTGTCACCATCTGGAGTATCTGCAGCTGAAACGTTACTTCCACTGTGCCCCTGCGACTAAGTTATCCACACAGGGAGTAGCTTAGTACGCAGGCTACTCTGGGCATTGCAGCTCGCACTACACATGGTGGCAGATATGCCACTTATCCTCTGTACTTAGACCATACAACAAGTGCATGCCAAGTCTTCTCAAACACCCGGCGATGTGCTCTTTCGGCGACTTGCTGACCACCTGATCTCCCAACCTTAACACACGGCGATCATGTGCAATCTGGGCGATTACTGATCCTTACCGGCGATGACCGACTACTCATCCTCAAGGCGATAGGCGATTACTCACCTCAAGGCGATAGGCGATTACTCATCATCACAGGCGAGAGGCGATTACCATTCTGAGTGATCACCTCCCTGACTCGCCTGCTATCCTCTACCACGTGTTGCTCTGTGAATGGTCCACGTGGTCAACTGCTGCTGATGTCATCGACTACCGATGACCGACCGGAACAGATAATATTATTTTTATGATTTTTTTCATGTTTCGATAATATTAAGTAACTCGTATTTTTTTCGAAAATAATTATCTAATAGTATTGAAATAAATTATTCAATTGTATAGAAAATAATTTAAAATATTTAAACTAACTCAAATTTGCACAAAAATACATCATATTTCATTATCTAAATATTTATAAATATAAGGGTAAATTTGTAAACTTACATTTTACACTTTTAAAAAAAATTAAAAAACCTCACAACCATTACATCACTCACAAACTCCCATAAACTTTCCTCACACATCCATCATAACATACCTCAATCCAAACAACCTCACTTTTTTCATACTTTTTTCTCAAATCCTCACACATCCACTCCCTCAAATCCTCACATATTCACTCCTCAATCCAAGCACACACTAAGACTAGTAACAAGAAAATATAGTTTCCATCAATGTCATGAAATTAGTAAATTTGAGGGCTTTTTTTCTTAATATGGGAGTAGTTCTTAGTTTTTAAATTATTCAAGTGAGCAAATTATTAAAAGAATACTTGTACAGGTAAGCCATGCTTTTGAAACGTGATATTGTATAGAGAAGTTGCTTTTTTTTTTTTTTACAACATGACATGTTAACATTTAAAAAAAATTATTCAATTTTATTTACTTATTGTTAAATTTGGGTGCCTGATCACAAATTTTAATTTTTTTTGGGGTGAAGTCTTTCTTCCTAACACAAATTTCTATTTTATTCTGTTTTCTTTTTGAAGTCTTGTTACTAAACATGATTTTTAATAATTAAGTTTTTCGGAAGTCGTGATTTCCTATGCTATATATTAGTTTCTTTACCAAAAATCATAATTTATTTAAAGACATAAAATTTATGTTCCTATTTACAACTTTATAAAAATATATAAAAAAATTTATATTTTGATTTGGGTTTAAACTAAAGTAATAAACAAACATGATTTCAATAAAATTGAATTAAAAATAATGAAATATGAAGTCATATTTTCTTTGTGTGTGAAATACAATTTATTTATTTATCATATTATTTACCCTAGTTATAAAAATTCATATATAAGAAACATGAAAAATAAGAAAGAATGCTTGAATTATGTTTTAAAAGATTTAATAATTTTTTTGTCAGACGATACCTTATGTGAGATACGTTTTGTTACTCAGATTTCAAAAATCCTTTTTTGAAAAACTTTCATTTTTTTCATTAGTACAAACTAAATAACATACAATATAAAAGGTTAAGGAGAAAAGAATTACTCCGTATTTTTATACTAGTTCATCTGATTGTGCAAACTCTGTTCACTTCTTCACGAACTAGTCAAGTTTAACTAGATAGACTATTGGTACGAAGTACAAAAAAGTATTCTTTCATATCACAACCATTCTTGGATTACCCTATATGAGTATTCTTCTAGATTGTAGTCATTCCTAGTTGACCATATTCAAATTCTTTCAACAAGCCACTTCTGGCTTAACCCATGTATTCTTTACCAATAATCAACTGAGGGCTGTCATATCCACAAGAAATTAAAGTTTACCAAAATAGTAATTGTAGGTACAATTGGCTCTAGAAGGGAGGGGGTTGAATGGAGCTTGAACTCAATTTGCTTAATTAAAACACAATCAAACACATTATAATAAGAAAAGGATAGATAGAAGTATGCACAAAGTTTATATCGGTTCACCTAATAACTAGGGCTATGTCCATTCCCCTTAAGCAACCTGCTTAAGAGCCTTTAATAACCCAAATATTCAACACCTCTCCACATATAAGTATTGTACACCTCTCTAGGTACAAGTATTGTACACACCTCTTCAGGTAACCATTCTTAATCTCCCCTTGAGACCAATATGTCTCAACAAGTGAGAAACACTCTCGATCAAAGAGTAACAATGAAAGCACATAGGGTTATCTTCGCACAGTGAAGGATTTACAATGTATGGCCCTTTCTCCAAAGTATAAGTGCTCTAAACAACAAGTATAAAATAAATCACAATAAGACTATGCACACTAAGAATATGATTGTGTTATGTAAGCTTGGTATCGTGTATGTATATTTCTTTGTAGTCTTCTTCATCTTCAAGGTATTTATATAACTTTTAGATTGTGATCATTGAAGTTTTGATTTCTTCTTTACTTCACATAGTTGTTAGACGCTCAATATAGAAACTCTTTAATCTAATTGATTGTTCTGAGTCTTGGACTTTAAATATATTTTGAATTATTTCTTTTTTGTCCAAATGTGAATGTTGATACTTCAATATTGTAATCTTGCGTATCTTCAATAATATCCTTCGTTGTGATGATTGTTCATCATCTTCTTCTCATCAAATGTTGAATATGGTAATTTTTGCTTTAATCATATATTGCCTGTCTTTGAGCGTTTGAAACAATTTGAGTTGTTTCCTTTTAACCCTTTAATATGAATGTTAACCCTTTAATGCTTTGTGACTAATTCTTCATTTGATTCTGTCACATTATTTCTTCTTGAATGCAGTAGACACTTGATAAGGAAACTTTAGCTTTGTTAATTTTTGTATGTCATTATCATCTGATATTTGCATCAATGCATTTTGCATTCCTTCTATATTGTGGTTGTTTAAACGTTGAAGATATATATGGAAAAGCTTGAATCACGTTCTTCAATTCTTTATGACACATTCGTTCTTTCAAATAGTTTTCTTAATAAGATGAATTAGAACGTTGTGCTTAATTTATTTAAAATTGAATCTTCATACTCATTTCATTACATATTTTCCATTCTTGTATTAGACGCTGGAATTGTAATGTTTTTATGTGAGCTCTGAATACTTCTTTGTCACATGATTGCTTTTAGAATAAATTTGTTATGTGTATTTACTCTAAGCAATGATTGAGTGATACTTTAACACTTGATTGCACCAACTCGTTCATCAACTTCATCGTTTCCTCAATCAGATGCTGAGTATGGAAACTCTAGATATTAACTTGAAGGTGAGACCTCCATAGGAGGTGAGACCTCCACATGAAGATCCTGAATAGGAGCATGAGACTCTGAGCCATTGCCTTGCATAACAGTAGGTAGCATTCCTTGTTCTGGAAAATCCGAAGTATGAGTGGATAACCCTTTCCTGGATTCGTGATCCAAGGCATCCTCAAGAGGAGGCATATCAGCAAAATCATCCTCCACTCCTCTTGGTTTTCAGAAGCAAGGTGACCCTGCATTAGCCTCGCCAGGAACAACAATGTTTGAATTATTTGTGGGGCCTTCCACGAGCTTCGACTACAGATCTTTCTTCCGATATTTTTTACGTTGTTTAGGAGCCACAGTCCTCCCCTTATGCTGTTCATCAGAAACTATCTTCCGAGAAGATTTTTGTTGAGGCCTAATGAATGACTTGAGCAAGCTCATGCCCTATCATCTTACAATGAGAGCAAAAAGGAGGTAGTCATTCATATTCCACACCAACTACAAAAGTGTAGTCCAGACGTTCAACCAAGACGTGATCGAGAAGAGGGGACTGCATATCAATATCCACCAACACTCTAGCAAACATACCCATGTTCTTTCTCATAGTATTCTCATCCAAAGACAAAGGAGTACCAAGACCTTTGATGATAGAAAAAATCTCCCTTGATCTCGAATACTCCTAAGGCAACCTATATTGTTGAACCTAGGCCTGAGTTTTGGTACTCTTCATAGTAGCTGGAACAAAGTCTTTTGTCTAGAAAAACAGTCTCAAGAAATCCGGAGATAACTTCAAGGAACCCATCTCGAGGGCCCATCGCAAGTCTTCTAAGGAAGCGAACTCAAACTCATAGGAACCCTTCCCAAGATGAATTGCTTTCCACGGTCCAAGAGCCTTCCACACCGGATGCAATTTTTTAGTTAAATCCAGGTGTGTGAGAGGTTTATCCCCCTTAGAACAAATAACCCGACAATGTAGATGGGTCTTTGATAAGTGCCTAAGTCCCGTAATATTTCATATTAAATATAGGCACTTATGAGTATTAATTGCTATTTACATATAAAATAATCCCTAATTTATGAATTTATACCTTTTTACATTTTTATGATCTTTAATTGAATAAAAGCATTTTATTCCCAAATTTGGTGTTAATTTTAGGTTTCTAGGGAAGAATGGAGATTTGGACTAAAGAAGAATGATATATGCTAAAAGAAGAAAGCGGGAAGGCCACAAAATGCACAAAAGAGAGAAAAAGAGTCCAACTCAGCAACAAGAATGTGTCAGATTAATTGGGCTATTTTTATGTTTTTATCATTAAGCTCATAAGCACGACACAGGAAGTCATCTAACCCTAGCAAATTAGGTTAAATAGGGGGCTAGAAGCACAACCCTAGTGTGCGGGATTGAGAGGAAAACACCATTGAGTGATTTGTAACCAATTGGGAGAATGGAAGGTGCTAGAAGTATGTGTGGCTAATTCTACCCTTTGAGATTGGGAGTTATCTGCTCGAACCCTTATGTATTGAGGTGATATTTAATATGATATAATATTATGTTCTTTATTGATTATTGGTATTGTTGTTTTATTTCTAAATTTTTGTGACAAATTAAGAATCTTAAATCTGACTGGGAAGTATTTTTAGGGTTCTGACCTAAACAACAATACTTAACATATTTGAGTGCTAGGAATAGACTTGAAATGTTAATTGCTATTAACGTCTGAGCTTCATTCTAAGTTGTTCTTATAATTATGCAAGGGATCGATATTTAAGGAACATTCTTAAGAATTTTATATGCGAGGAATCAATATAAATGAATTTTATACGGGCATCAATCTCAATCAAAGAACATAATGTTAACATGCTAATCAAAATACACGAGAGTGAGACAGATGAAACCTAATCCCCATTTTTCCAATTGAAGCAATTACTCTTTGATTTGTTTTCTTGTTAATTCTTGCCATTATAACAATTTCCAAACAACTTTTTATTGTTCTGTTTTATATTTAAAGAATATTGTACTTGATAATTCAACTGTTCCTTGTGGAATCGATATCCGTCCTTAGGGATAAATTATTACTTTTGATAACGCGGTGCACTTTCCGTAAAAAGTCATCAGTCTTGCAATCTTTAAGTCCAGCCACATAATATGCCTCATCGATCCGGACCACAATCATGTCTCCCTTAATACAAGGATTAGGTAACTGGGACAAAGGAATGTCACATGTAGTTCATAAAGCCTGAGCAAAAGTTTGCCTTTGACCAGTCTTAGTGATGTGAGTTGTTTTTTAGATGTTTTCATTTAAGGTGACACTTTACTTTAGGATTGAGATTTTAGCAATTAAAGGTGAGGACCTAAGGAAGATTCCTACTGGACACGAACTTAACCAAGTGGTTAAGTAAGTGTGAAGGTTCACTTCACAGAGGCAAAGATGAAAAAATAAGATATAGTGAGGATGAGACGCAATTGCGAAATTGAAGAAAGGAAACTAGGAAACATCAATGGTGATCAAGGCCAACCAAATGATGAACCAAACTCATAATAATGAGCCCAAAACCGAGAGCAACAAATAAGAGTAAAAGAGACAAGAACATAAATGGAATGGAAAATGGAAGGAAATGGAATGAGAAAACTTATGGAGGTGGTGGAGATGATCACGCCACTTGGTGTGTGGAAACCACCAAGATAAGTGCTAGGCCGCCACTTGAGAGCTTCATTCTCATCATTCCCATCAAGATAAGACCAAGGAAGAGGAGATAACACTGACTCAAACTTACACAATATTTGTGCAGAGTAACTTTACTTCAATTTCAACTTGTAAAATACACTAGGTAGGCCTCTTATTTATAGGTGAAGGAGCCTTGGAAAACAAGCAAGAGGGTAGGATGGGAAAAGGGAAAACATGGGCAGCCTTAGGGTTTGACTAAGTCAAACCCGCATACTAGGCTTGTTCTTGTAGAAACTAGGTCAAAATGTCTTCCTAAAGGGCTAGGAACAAGCTAAAATGATAACTACACCCCCTATTATGCTAAAGGCACCTTATTCTAGCCTATCTTTGCTATTTGGACCCCTAAAGTGAGCCCAAATTATTTACAACATGTTTTATTTTTAAGTAGACCAGAAGAAAGAACAATTGGTGTTCTGATCTATGACTACTTCTTTTTTCGATGAAGTCCGCTAGATTTTTTGCGGGGTCTCGACTTGTTTGATGAGATGACTGTGAATGGTCTCTTGGGTCCTTGGTCATATCCTTGCTGACTTAGCTTGTATCACTTAGCATATACATTTTTCTCAGGAGATACTTCACAGTCCTTCAAACAATTCCATGGAATAAGGAAACCCTTAGAACCCTCCGCCTTTCCCACGACTAACAAGCTGTTCCCCATAACAACCACCATGTTGCTATCCAACTAACCTGCCGCTGCCCAATAGCCCCTGCAACCACCACTCCCCACCACAAAACCACCATTGCTGTGTGCAGCACCACCGCAAAGGTGGAAACGTTTTTCCAAATCCTCCAACTTCTTGACCTTTTCATCACCAAAGGTTTTTCTTTTTTTTCCATTATTGAATTCTACCTTCGGTTTGTACTACTAGGGCACCTTCCATACTCTGTTCCATTTTGAGAAATTGTCGATACTCAATAGCTTGTAGAGCATTCTCTATTTTTTACATTGTTATCATGGAAAAATCCTTGATCAATTTCAAAGAAGAGATTTTTTATTCAATCATTTCAGGAAAACAAACTAAGATTTTATCCACTACATGCTTACCACTTAGTTCTTCACAAAGCAACCTTATACGTGTGACCACCTTTCAAAGATGGTGAATGAACTCTTTAATAATTTCAATGTCCTTCATTAAGAGTGTTTCAAATAATTTTCCCATATTTAAAATCTGCATTCTCTTAATTCTTTCACTCTTTTGAAACTCCTCATTCAATTGATCTCAAGTTTCCTTGATAGTATTCAAAGTAACAATGTTGATGAAAATATCATGTAAAGTCTTGTATGATGGCAATTATTTTTCCTTCCTTTTCTATTTATTCATTATGACTTCTGAGTTTTTCTACTATTAGGTTTTCAGGTGATAAAGCTTGAATATTACCATCTTCCACTATATTCACTACCTTTAAGTTCTCAAGTAATTCCTCTTCTTTGCAACCAATAAATGAAAGCTCTAAAAAAATGGGAAATGAAGACAAGGAATTATTGGAGACCATTTTTGTTTTGAAGAATTTGTGTGTGTACTTTTTCTCTTGTCATTGTTAAAAACATATTTTGTTAGAATAAATGGCTTAAAACAAGAGGCGGGGGTAAATTGTTTTCGAAAGTTTTTTGCAAATATTTGATTAAGAATGAATCTTTATCAATGAAACACAGATAAGCAATCAGAGAAGCAATTAAAAAATGATACACAGAAACAGTTGTAGAATTATAACCGGTTAAAGTTTCGTTTTAATCGGTTGTTCTTTTGACAGCAGAAGCAATATTCAAATAGTTTTAAAGAGAGAGATTTACACCATGAATTTTATACTGGTTCGCTCAAACCCAGAGCTACATCCAGTCTCAGAACAACCTCTGAGTTTCACTAGTAATCAACAACAGATTACACCAACACACTTACAAAGAGGTTATCTTGACTCACACAAGACCCACACACCTTCTTTGCAACACCACACACACCTCAAGTCAGAACACCCTCTGATTTTACAAGATTTTCCCATATACTCACAAGTTTATGAAATTACAACAACAAGAACATGAATAGGAAAAGAAAACACCTGATATTACACAACTTAGGGATTCCTATGATCAGATCTTGGACCAGTGCAAAGCTTAAAAACCAATCTTGCAAATCTTGAAAAACTTCTTTCAAAAACACATATCAATCTCTCTTTTGATCTCAAAACACTTTCGTAAATGTTCTGCAAAATGTTGTATTATTCTCTTGTTTGTTTCTGAAAGAGGGGTTATATTTATAGCACTTGAAATCTAGCCGTTTGAGGCACATGAACCAGCCAAAACAGATTTAAAACAGTTAAAACAATTTTTTAAAAAGCTGTTATGCAGACTCACATTTAATAGGTTAAAATCACGAGATAATCGGTTAAATGGGTCAAGCTGTTACTTAACACATTCAAAAAGAACTTTCAAACCTTTGTGCCAGCTAGGTAAAGAACAACCAATTATCCCGATAATTCAACAGGTTGTTTTTCTTGACTTTAGAAAAACACTTTACTTTTAAAAGCTTTGTGCAGGATTTAAGAACTGATCTTTTACATAAATTCTAAACACTCTAAACTACACCCAAACCCAAAAGCAGCAAGGCTCCAAGCTTCATCAGGGATTTGAAACATCAAAACTCTCATGCTCTACATATTTAACCTCTTAATACAATTTTAAAGTGTTAACAAAAAAGAAATCATTAGATAAATACAAAATAGAATTTGGTTGAATACCAATAAACAAAAATTAGATGAGAGAATGCATTGTATATTATCACAATGCTTCACAAACAAAACAAACTCATAATATAAATGAATTTCTATTGTTTTGTAACCTAGAGAAAATGCTCACATTTACTCAATAGATACTAAAATATACATATTTTCATATATTATTAAAAATAATTTATTTTAATCTAAAAAATTTAAGATAATAATAAAAAATCCACCATAAGGTAACTATCAAAAGGTGTAAAAGCATTCTCAGAATTCTAACTAATAATGAAATCCCTTTTAGCCCACCTTGACAAAGAGGGATAGGATCTGGTGTTGAGTTTGTTGGTTTCTACTTTCACTACAAGAAAATTATTGATTAGAAACCAATTTTAGAGACAAAAAATAATTAGTTGTTATAGTAACCAAATTAGAGACAATTTTGGAGACTAAAAAAAATTTTGCTTTCTAAATTAGTTTCTATTATTGTTAAATAGTCTCTAAATTGGTATCTAATTAGCTACCAAGATTTTTGCTACCAAATTTCGAATTTAAATAATTGGTAGTTAAAACCTTGGTAGCTAATTAGATACCAATTTAGAAACTATTTAACAATAATAAAACTAATTTAGAAACCAACAAATTTTTTAGTCTCCAAATTAGTCTTTAATTTAGTCACTATAACAACTAATTATTTTTTTCCTCTAAAATTAGTTTCTATTTAATAATTTTTTTTGTAGTATTTGTTTATTTGTTTTAAAAATGAGAAATTAGGATCTTTTGTATGAGTAAGTCTATGGTATTTATTGTTCTATGTATAATGCAATATAACCCTCGAGTAAATGAGGAGCATGTAAGGACCTGTAAAATTTAATTGGAATAAAAGAGATATATTTTAAATGAATTCTAAGTATGTCTTTATTTAAAATGAAAAGGAAGGAAAGTGTAGTTTGGAAGGCTATGAGATCGCCTAGTAGTACATGATCGTCGGCCACCTGCTACACATGAGCGCCGGGGCGCGAGACATGCAGGCATCGCGCGGGCGCGAGACATGTGGGCGTCGCGCTGGCGCGAGGCATGTGGACGTCGCGCGGGCGCGAGGCATGTGGACGTCGCGCGGGCGCGAGGCATGTGGACGTCGCGCGGGCGCGAGGCATGTGGACGTCGCCAGGGCGCGAGGCATGCGGGCATTGCCAGGGCACGAGAGGCATGCGGTCATCGCCAGGGCGCGAGGCATGCGGGCATTGCCAGGGCGCGAGAGGCATGCGGGCATTCGCCAGGGCGCGAGGCATGAGGGCGTCGCCAGGGATAGGCATCGGTTGTAACATCCCGCCAAAATACTATACAAATGTATATAATGAAAATAAAGGTAACAAATAGATTCTATGAACAAAATAATATATATATGAAATGAAGTTGCTCCTCTTAGGGAGTTTAATACAAATTCGGTCAAATTTTCCAGAAACATAAACAAAATACAGTAAAAAAAAACAAAGCAGGCGATCTCCTATCGGAAGAAACCGATCTCCTATCGGACGAGACCGATCACCTATCAAGACAGAAAAAAAACAGGCGATCACCCGATGGAGGCAGACACAGGCGATCACCCGATAGAGACAGAAAACCGGCGATCTCCTCCTCGGCGATCACTCACTAGAGGGCTCTTCTTCCTGGAAGATCATCTGCTCCCGTGTATCAATTA
Organism: Phaseolus lunatus; assembly: GCA_013389735.1. Taxonomy (NCBI): domain Eukaryota; kingdom Viridiplantae; phylum Streptophyta; class Magnoliopsida; order Fabales; family Fabaceae; genus Phaseolus; species Phaseolus lunatus. Next base: position 36,924,601 of record CM023864.1, on the reverse strand, counting down.
CACGATCATCACAGTTTTGAGAAAAACAACCACAATAACAGATAAAAGGGTAAGCTAGATAATTTAAAAGAAGTTTAAATCAAGAACATGAAAATCCAAGTAAACCAAGTTCCAAAATATCCATGTAAAACGTAGAGCTGCTCATAGCATTCAGCTGATCGCCCAAAATCACAAACTTCACAACATTCACCCATAGTCATTCCATTTCACAATACAGCATCAAGTGTCTATCAATATTCAAGTTTCTCATTTCACATGTCAGACTTTCCACTGACTCACCACACAAGACACTTGACACTACTTCCGGATTGACTCGTGCGTTGATTAGACTCAGAGATCTGCACCTGTCATACCACACCACTGTGAAATCCACACAGGGTCGCTGTGAATCCACACAGCATGCGCATATATCATCTCAATGTTACCATAGTTCTCCTGGTATGACAGGGTTAATCCATATGACAGACGGAGCTCGTTCTTTTTCACACGAGACGCCCATCATATAGACCTCCTTCGACTCTCAACAACTGAGTAACTTCCTCTACGTGATTCCATTACCTCAGCAGAGTCAGGATATCCCCTTAGGAATCACCGATCAATGCACCTACCACAAGATCTTACACGGTATTTTCTTTCCTGAAAATACTATGCCTCGATCCCACATTCACAGCATTCAAAGACATCATACCACTCAAGTAAACGATGCAATCACAGCAATAGCCATTTCAAAGGATTCATATTTTCGAATATCTCATGTAAATCTCAAGCAGTTCTCAAAACAACATCAAACACAAGGAGTTCGCAAAACAGCGCCAAAACCGGCGATCTAGTTCAAAATATGGTATTTCGAAGGCTGTATATTAAAACAGGCGACCACGTCGCCCAAGCACACAACACAGAGCATTTCACGAAGACGAAAGCGAAAACGGCGACCACGTCGCCCACACTTCAGAAATGGTTCAACTATGGCTCGTAGTAAAGATGAAGGCTAGCTTCCCTTACCTGGACTTGCGCAACCACCAGGAGCTTCGAAATCCAACGAAGCTTGCAGAATACCTTGGCTCTGTTTTTCGCGTCTGGTTGAAGGACTTGCAGAGAACCTCCCAGGTGCTCTAATGGTGGCCGTCGCTCGTCGTACTCTCGTGTGAAGGTGCTAGAACCGCAGCGCGAAGGAGAGAATGGAGGAGAAGGGAGATAAACGCACCCTTTAGCTCTGGAACCACAGCAACGTTTCTTTCCTTCTCCCTCAGAAATGGGTTTTTGCATCTTAAGCTGACTTCTCCACAAAAACCGCTGCCACCACCCACTCTGCAGGGAGTTTGCGTGTACGCTTCGCTGAACAGTACACCTAAGCGTGCCTCTGCGCAGGCTACGCTATGAGGTCACTATTCTGAACCACTTTTTCGTCTACGTGGCGCGCGTGCAGAACGTCTCTTGCTGGGAGTCTGGGGCCCACGTTCTCTGGGTGTAACTCAACGTCGCGCGATGACCTTTCGCCGATGACTACCAGCTCGAAGAGAAACCACTGATGACCTCTCGCGCGAAGACGATCCACCGATGACCTCGCGCGAAGACTACCACCGATGACCTCGCGCGAAGACTACCACCGATGACCTCGCGCGAAGACTACCACCGATGACCTCTTCCTGGCGAACGACCGATGTCTTCCTCTGGGAGACAACCGATGTCTTCCCTGGCGACGCCCTCATAACTCTCGCGCCTTGGCCACGTCCACATGCATCGCGCCCTGGCAATGCCCGCGTGCCCCTCGCGCCCGCGCGATGCCCGCATGCCCCTCGCGCCCGCGCGATGCCTGCATGCCTCTCACGCCCGCGCGATGCTTGCATGCCTCTCACGCCCGCGCGATGCCTGCATGCCTCTCGCGCCCGCGCGATGCCCACCTGGCGCTCATGTGTAGCAGGCGACCGGCGACCTCGTAGCCTTCTAAACTTAACTTTTTCCTCCCTTTCTATTCTAAATAAAAACATACTTAGAATTTATTTAAAATATAACTCTTTTATTCCAATAAATTTTTCAGGTCCTTACATTCTCCCCAACAAGAAAAATTTTCGTCCTCGAAAATTGGATTACAAGGAAAAGAGGTATGGATAAGCCTCCCTCATGGGTTCTTCTAACTCCCAAGTAGAATCCCCCGATTTCTCATCCCACACCACTTTCACCATGTCGATGGTCTTGCCTCTGAGCTGTTTACATTGCCGATCGTCAATCCTGACTGGTTTTGCTTCAAAGGACAAGTCATCCCTAATCTGCACGTCGTCTACATCCAGCACATGACTAGGGTCTGCCATGTACTTCCTCAGCTGTGACACGTGAAACACATTGTGCAGATTCGCCAGATGGGGAGGTAGGGCGATCTCATACGCCACTGGGCCAATCCTTCTTAAGATCTGATATGGTCCCACGAACTTAGGGGACAACTTCTTTGACCTGATCGCCCGCCCTACACCCTTGGTTGGTGTCACTTTCATGAATACGTGATCTCCAGCAGCAAACTCCAAAGGCTTTCTCCTCTGATCTGCATAGGACTTCTGCCTACTCTGAGAGGCTTTCATTCTGCTTTGTATCTGCTTCACCTTCTCGGTCGTCTGCTGAATCAACTCTGGCCCAACCAAGACTGCCTCGCCCTCCTGGTACCAACATAAGGGAGTTCTGCATTTCCTCCCATACAGGGCTTCATATGGTGCCATCCCAATGCTGGAGTGGTAGCTATTGTTATAGGTAAACTCCACTAGTGGCAACACCTCCTCCCAACCTCCCAATTGATCCAAAACGCATGCCCTCAGCAGATCTTCCAAAGATTGGATCGTCCTCTCTGACTGACCATCTGTTTGGGGATGATATGCAGAGCTCATCCTCAACTTAGTTCCCAAACACTCTTGCAGGGTCTGCCAAAACCGTGAAGTAAACCTGGGATCTCTATCTGAAACGATGCTGGAAGGCACTCCATGCAGCCTCACTATTTCTTGGATGTATAGCTGTGCCAGCTTGACCATAGGCATCTTCATATTTACTGGGAGGAAGTGTGTAACATCCCGCCAAAATAATACATACCTCCATGTATAATTGAAATTAAGTGTAATCAAATAATATTGAAGAGTGCAAAATAAAATGTATATATATATATATCAGAAATGAAGTTACTCCTCTTAGGGAGTTTAATACATAACCAAATCAAATGTTTGCAAGATTTTACGAAATTAAAAGAAATGCAGTAAGACAGGCGGTCTCAAAAGAAAACGGCGATCTCCAACTTTAAAACGGCGATCTCTAACAGAAGACCTCAAAACGGGCGATCTTCTATCAGGACACGAAAACCGGCGATCACCCGATGGAGGCATAAACCGGCGATCACCCGATAGAGACGGAGATAGGCGATCTCCTTCCGGCGACCACTCACTGAGGAGCTCTACTCCCTGGAAGATCATCTGCTCCCGTGTAAAAGACACGATCATCACAGTTTTTAATAGAAAACAGCCACAGAGCAATACAAAATAAAGGGTAAGCTAGATATCTTTAAATAGAGTTTAAATCATGAACATGACAATCAAAGTAAACCAAGTTCCAAATTATCCATGTAAAACGTAGAACTACAATTAGCATTCAGCTGATCGCCCAAAATCACAAATTCACTACATTTCCCATAGTCATTCCATTTCACAACACAGCATCAAGTGTCTATCAATGTTCCAGTTTCTCATTTCACATGTCAGACTTTCCACTGACTCACAACACAAGACACTTGACACTACTTCCGGATTGACTCGTGTGTTGACTCAGGCCCAGAGATTTGCACCTGTCATACCTACCACTGTGAATCCACACAGCATGCGCATATACCATCTCATTGTTACCATTCTCTCGGTATGACAAGGTTAATTCGTATAACAGGCCGAGCTCGTTCCCATTTGAACAACTCGCCCATTCATACGAACCTCCTTCGACTCTCACCAACTGAATAACTTCATCTACGTGATTTCATTATCTCAGCAGAGTCAGGATATCTCCTTCTAGACAAGCCCCTAGTCAATACACCTATACAGATCTTACACGGTATTTCCTTTCCTGAAAATACTATGCCTCGATCCCACATTCACAGCATTCAAACACATCCTACCATTCAAGTAAATGATTCAAATCACATCCACAAACATTTCAAAGCTTCAGATCTTCGAATATCTCATGTAAATCTCAAGTAGTTTCAAAATAACATCAAAAACAGAGATTGCGTAAAACAGCGCCAAAACCGGCGATCTAGTTCAAAAACATGGTATTTCAAAGGCTATGTTTAAAAACCGGCGACCACGTCGCCCAAGCACACAAACAGAGCATTTTACGCAGATGAAAACAGAAGTGGCGACCACGTCGCCCTCACTTCAGAGATAGCTACACTGTGGCTTGTATGGAAAAAGAGGGCTAGCTTCCCTTACCTGGACTTGCGCAACCACCAGGAGCTTCGAAATCCAACGAAGCTTGCAGAATACCTTGGCTCTGTTTTTGAGTCTGGTTTTTTTTTGAAGGAGTTGCAGAGACTTTCCCAGGTGCTCTAATGGTGTTGCTTCGTCGTACTCTTGTGTGAAGGTGTACTAGAATTGCAGTGCGAAGGAGAGAATGGAGGAGAAGGGAGATAAACGCACCCTTTAGCTCTGGAACCACAGCAACGTTTCTTTCCTTCTCCCTCAGAAATGGGTTTTTGCATCTTAAGCTGACTTCTCCACAAAAACCGCTGCCACCACCCACTCTGCAGGGAGTTTGCGTGTACGCTTCGCTGAACAGTACACCTAAGCGTGCCTCTGCGCAGGCTAACACTCTGAGGTCACTATTCTGAACCACTCTTTTGTCTACGTGGCGCGCATGCAGAACGTCTCATGCTGGATGTCTGGGTCCCACGTTCTCTGTGTATAACTTAACGTAGCGCGATGACCTTTTTACCGATGACCACAGGCGCGAAGACTATCCACCGATGACCTCTCGTGCGAAGGCTAACAACCGATGACCTCTCGCGCGAAGGTTAACAACCGATGACCTCTCGCGCGAAGGCTAATAACCGATGACCTCTCGCGCGAAGGCTAACAACCGATGACCTCTCGCGCGAAGGTTAACAACCGATGACCTCTCGCGCGAAGGCTAACAACCGATGACCTCTCGCGCGAAGGTTAACAACCGATGACCTCTCCCCCTGATGATGCCCGCATGCCCCTCGCGCCCAGGCGATCCTGCATGCCTTGCGCCCTGGCGATGCTCGATGACACATCGCCACGCCTTCCTTGAGGTCCTTCATTCCACTATGTTACGTCTAAGGTATCTTCTCCACATGACTCGGTGACGTCGGTGGCTTCATATTTCCAAGAGTAGATCAGCACTTCTCTTCGTTCTTCCATGCATGCTACACTAAGGGTGATCTCTTTCGCTCAAGCATAGAGTTCGCATGCACAGCGCATCTAAGGTTTAACCCACACCTTGATACGCGTGGCTGTTGAAACCCACTCTGGTTGATCCAGGATGGTGACCACCTACTACGTGCATTTTCGGTGATCATGTACAACCTACTCGACAGGCGATCATGTCCCAGGTCAAGGGCGACGTCCGATGTCTGCCACTACGAAACTTCATTTACCAACTTTGTATTTTAGATAATGACACCTTCCGAAATTATTTAAATATACCACTTTTATTCCAATTTAATTTTCCAGGTCCTTACATTCTCCCCATCAAGAAAAATTTTCGTCCTCGAAAATTGGGTTACAAGGAAGGAGGTAAGGATATGCTTCTCTCATGGTTTCTTCAAATTCCCATGGTGAATCACCCGATCTTCACGTTGTCCACTCCCAACACGTGAGTAGGGTCTGCAAGGGACTTCCTTAGCTATGATACGTGGAATACATTATGTAGACTTGCTAATTGGGGAGGTGGGGCGATCTCATAAGCCACTAGACTTATCCTCCTTAAGATCCGATATGGCCCAACAAACTTAGGGGACAGCTTCTTTGATCTGATCGCCTACCCTACACCCTTGGCTGGTGTCCCCCTTCATAAAGACATGACCCCAGCAGCAACCTCCAAAGGTCTCCTCCTCTGCTCTGCCTAGGACATTTGCTGACCTTAAGAAACTTTTATTCTGTCCTGTATCAAATTCACCCTCTCGGTGATCTATTGAACCAACTCTTCCTACCTCAATACTTCATCAAAATCCATTTTACATCCCTGTACATGGGATATGCTGCCCCATAGAGTGCCAACTCCAGCATTCACACTCTACTTCCAACCTTGAAGACTTTGTTGAACAAGTCTAGAACTAGGTCCTTAACGTAACCAGGACTAGCCCCTTTAGAGAAAGCGGGCAAGATCCCTTCATTGGGAGGAAAGGGGACAGCTGTCCACAACTCATGCCACCCCCTAGCGAACTCAAACTAGGGTCCGAAGTGTCCTTCTAGGGATCAACTCCTGCATCTTGATCAAATCATTCACCGACTTCTCAACTGCTGATCAAATTCCCACGCTCCCAAAAGGGACACTTTTTATTCATTACTCCGCTGCATAATTCTGTACCTTACAAAGACAAGGTTTCTGTTGCTGTTACCTTCCAAATTATTATTATGACCCCTTTTGCCAACTCGACTTCCTGTTCCCATTACGACCTTCTTCTTCAATGTATACGTCGGATGCATTGACGTCGGTTTCAGGTGCCTATCCAGAAGGCATACGAGAACGAACGCACCTCTGCCTCCAGAATCTCTTGCCTAAGGATAACTCTATTCTCCTTCTGTCCCAGATACCACAGGCTATTTCCACTCACAATCCCTTCCACACCCATCATTCTGAAATTTACTACATCTCTAGAAAGACTCAACATCATCATAACACGGCCTACCCTCATTTTTATCCACAGCCATATCCTCCTTCCCTTCTACATTCACAGGTCGATCTACATCTTATTTGCCAAAAACTTCGGAGGCTTACATTTTCGGAAGCCTTTTATCTCAACCCACCATTTCCATAATCCTCTTTCAAATCCCGGTCAGCCAAACAGCATCCATTCTGCGTGAAGCCTAAGCTAGAACCATCTCATGCTGTTTCATTGACATGAGCATCTTCTACGCTTCAAAAGAAAATTCCTTCCTTGGAATTTAACTCTGGTACTTCCCATGGTTACACATGCTTAAGCTTTAAACCCCCAGCCTCTTGCTTATTTACTCTCCATGACTTATACGTAACTGGGACTAAACCTTGGTACTGCCAAATCTAACTCACACTTGTTCCTTTCATTCCATCTACTACCACTGGGCATTCAGAGCAACCTAGGGAGGTCAAAACCTGTTTTTGAAGCAGGTGCAGAGGCCAATCGTTCAAACGACAGCTCCTCCACTATATGGCCCAAGCTCGGTTGCACACCGCTTTGACACAAAAGAGTGTGTCTCTCCAGAATCAAACAAAACTATAACGTATCTATCAGCTATAAACAAGTATCTTGTACTAGATTACCTGATTGAGAGGCTTCCGCTCCAGACATGGCAAACACTCTCCCTCCTGTCTGAGGTCTGCTGCCTTCGTTCCTCAACTGCTGTGAATTAACGGGTTGAGTCATCCTTTTTCTGTTGGGACAATCTCTAGAAAGGTGCCCTATCTCTTGGCATGTGAAACACCTGGGTCTCCATGTTTGTTGTTGCTGAAATTGGGACGAAGCTGTTCCCACCCGATGTGGTGGAGATCTCACATATGGCTTGCTGTGTGGGTGCTGCACCTTCGCCTTCCCACTGGAAGGACCCCCTGGGTGTGATCTGATTACCCTGGAACCACCCCTCTCCAGGGTCTCCACCCTCTTTGCCTTCTCCACTAAGGCGTGGAACTCCCTGATGCACATCGGGGCTATGGTCTTCTTCAGCCCATGCTTCAGCCCTTCCTCGAACTTCCTACACCTCCAGGCCTCGGAGGTCGCCTGGGTATAGAACCGGGCGAGGTACTCAAAACGGGCAGCATAGGCGTTTACTGACATGTCCCCTTGCTCCAACTTTAAGAACTCAGCTTCCCTTGCAAACTTGGCGCTGTCTGGGAAGTATTTTTCCAAGAACTTCGCTCTGAAGCTCTCCCAATCCAGAACATCCTCTCGGGCCTCCATCATCTGCTGAGCTCCCATCCACCAGAACTCAGCTTCTCCTGATAGCAGATAAGTGGCGAACAGCAGCTTCTTTTCTTCAGGGCATGAGGTCGCCCTAAAGATTTTCTCCACCTCCCTGACCCACTGATCTGCCTGGTCAGGGGTAGCATTCCCACTGAACTTAGGTGGGTTGTGCCTCATGAACTCGGCCAGTCCCATCTGTTCTTGGGGCTGACCGACGTGGGAGTTTGTTTCAGCCGACCGAGCAGTCTCCCAGTGCTGCATTGTGGCTTGATGGTTCTGAGCCATCGCCGCATTCTGCTGCTGAATGGCAGTCGCCATCATCTCTATGGCCTTGGCGATCTGACTCATCTCTGAGGAAGGTTGAGGTGGGGTAGCAGGTCTACGTGCCATCTTCTGAATCTATTGACTTCTATATTCCCTACAACTATAAGAATGAAATCGATAAGAATCAATTCATTCAAGGGGTAACAGCTAGACCTTACAAAGGTCAGCATCTCAAAGTCATCTAGAATTTGAGTTCATCAACAGGGTTATAACATTTACAACTTCAAACAAAACACCAGATCAATTACTGGTGTGCAAACATCAATCCAAACTACCACTTCAGTCAAAATCAAGAACACTCAAAAATCACACCAGAATTCAATGTAGGCTAAATATCAAACCTTTGGAATTAAGATTAAGAATTATCTTGATCCAGTTATGAGTGTGCACCCTCACTCCTTTATCAGGATCTTCTCATTCTTGATACCAAGATTTTCAATTTGAGCATACATTCACTAAAGCACAGAAGCACACACAAACTTTTCAATACAAAACGTTTGAAAACCTTTCACTATAGTTGTTATTTAAAAACTCAAATAACTTTTATGAGCAGAAGAAACACAATGGATCCACAGCCCTCAGGTCATCCTAAGGACGAACTGCTCTGATACCATTAATGTAACATCCCGCCAAAATAATACATACCTCCATGTATAATTGAAATTAAGTGTAATCAAATAATATTGAAGAGTGCAAAATAAAATGTATATATATATATATCAGAAATGAAGTTACTCCTCTTAGGGAGTTTAATACATAACCAAATCAAATGTTTGCAAGATTTTACGAAATTAAAAGAAATGCAGTAAGACAGGCGGTCTCAAAAGAAAACGGCGATCTCCAACTTTAAAACGGCGATCTCTAACAGAAGACCTCAAAACGGGCGATCTTCTATCAGGACACGAAAACCGGCGATCACCCGATGGAGGCATAAACCGGCGATCACCCGATAGAGACGGAGATAGGCGATCTCCTTCCGGCGACCACTCACTGAGGAGCTCTACTCCCTGGAAGATCATCTGCTCCCGTGTAAAAGACACGATCATCACAGTTTTTAATAGAAAACAGCCACAGAGCAATACAAAATAAAGGGTAAGCTAGATATCTTTAAATAGAGTTTAAATCATGAACATGACAATCAAAGTAAACCAAGTTCCAAATTATCCATGTAAAACGTAGAACTACAATTAGCATTCAGCTGATCGCCCAAAATCACAAATTCACTACATTTCCCATAGTCATTCCATTTCACAACACAGCATCAAGTGTCTATCAATGTTCCAGTTTCTCATTTCACATGTCAGACTTTCCACTGACTCACAACACAAGACACTTGACACTACTTCCGGATTGACTCGTGTGTTGACTCAGGCCCAGAGATTTGCACCTGTCATACCTACCACTGTGAATCCACACAGCATGCGCATATACCATCTCATTGTTACCATTCTCTCGGTATGACAAGGTTAATTCGTATAACAGGCCGAGCTCGTTCCCATTTGAACAACTCGCCCATTCATACGAACCTCCTTCGACTCTCACCAACTGAATAACTTCATCTACGTGATTTCATTATCTCAGCAGAGTCAGGATATCTCCTTCTAGACAAGCCCCTAGTCAATACACCTATACAGATCTTACACGGTATTTCCTTTCCTGAAAATACTATGCCTCGATCCCACATTCACAGCATTCAAACACATCCTACCATTCAAGTAAATGATTCAAATCACATCCACAAACATTTCAAAGCTTCAGATCTTCGAATATCTCATGTAAATCTCAAGTAGTTTCAAAATAACATCAAAAACAGAGATTGCGTAAAACAGCGCCAAAACCGGCGATCTAGTTCAAAAACATGGTATTTCAAAGGCTATGTTTAAAAACCGGCGACCACGTCGCCCAAGCACACAAACAGAGCATTTTACGCAGATGAAAACAGAAGTGGCGACCACGTCGCCCTCACTTCAGAGATAGCTACACTGTGGCTTGTATGGAAAAAGAGGGCTAGCTTCCCTTACCTGGACTTGCGCAACCACCAGGAGCTTCGAAATCCAACGAAGCTTGCAGAATACCTTGGCTCTGTTTTTGAGTCTGGTTTTTTTTGAAGGAGTTGCAGAGACTTTCCCAGGTGCTCTAATGGTGTTGCTTCGTCGTACTCTTGTGTGAAGGTGTACTAGAATTGCAGTGCGAAGGAGAGAATGGAGGAGAAGGGAGATAAACGCACCCTTTAGCTCTGGAACCACAGCAACGTTTCTTTCCTTCTCCCTCAGAAATGGGTTTTTGCATCTTAAGCTGACTTCTCCACAAAAACCGCTGCCACCACCCACTCTGCAGGGAGTTTGCGTGTACGCTTCGCTGAACAGTACACCTAAGCGTGCCTCTGCGCAGGCTAACACTCTGAGGTCACTATTCTGAACCACTCTTTTGTCTACGTGGCGCGCATGCAGAACGTCTCATGCTGGATGTCTGGGTCCCACGTTCTCTGTGTATAACTTAACGTAGCGCGATGACCTTTTTACCGATGACCACAGGCGCGAAGACTATCCACCGACGACCTCTCGCGCGAAGGCTAACAACCGATGACCTCTCGCGCGAAGGTTAACAACCGATGACCTCTCGCGCGAAGGCTAATAACCGATGACCTCTCGCGCGAAGGCTAACAACCGATGACCTCTCGCGCGAAGGTTAACAACCGATGACCTCTCGCGCGAAGGCTAACAACCGATGACCTCTCGCGCGAAGGTTAACAACCGATGACCTCTCCCCCTGATGATGCCCGCATGCCCCTCGCGCCCAGGCGATCCTGCATGCCTTGCGCCCTGGCGATGCTCGATGACACATCGCCACGCCTTCCTTGAGGTCCTTCATTCCACTATGTTACGTCTAAGGTATCTTCTCCACATGACTCGGTGACGTCGGTGGCTTCATATTTCCAAGAGTAGATCAGCACTTCTCTTCGTTCTTCCATGCATGCTACACTAAGGGTGATCTCTTTTGCTCAAGCATAGAGTTCGCATGCACAGCGCATCTAAGGTTTAACCCACACCTTGATACGCGTGGCTGTTGAAACCCACTCTGGTTGATCCAGGATGGTGACCACCTACTACGTGCATTTTCGGTGATCATGTACAACCTACTCGACAGGCGATCATGTCCCAGGTCAAGGGCGACGTCCGATGTCTGCCACTACGAAACTTCATTTACCAACTTTGTATTTTAGATAATGACACCTTCCGAAATTATTTAAATATACCACTTTTATTCCAATTTAATTTTCCAGGTCCTTACAAAGTGGGCACTCTTCGTCAGCCTATCAATGATGACCCAGATTGCATCATGACTCTTTACCGATCTGGGTAAATGGGTGACAAAATCCATGGCAATGCTGTCCCACTTCCACTCGGGGATATCCAGTTGCTGCAACAGCCCGCCAGGTCTTTGATGCTCTACCTTCGCCTTTTGACACGTTAAGTAGGTTGTCACGTACTGGGCGATGTCCCTCTTCATGCCCGACCACCAAAATGACTCCTTCAAGTCATGGTACATCTTGTTCATGCCTGGATGAAGGTTAAGGCGACTCTTATGACCTTCCTCTAGGATCATCTTCTTCAACTCATCATTTGCAGGTATGCAAATTCTGCCATCAAACCTCAAGATCCCATCATCGCCCATCTCAAAGCCTCTCGCCTGATCTGTCCCTAGTGACTCCACAGTGCGCTTTAGGCTAGGGTCCTCCAATTGTTTATCCTTCAACATCCCAAGGAAGTCATTAGTTATAGTCAGCTTACTACAACTAATGTGATTCACGTGAAATTCCACTCCAAAGTTTAAGTCTCTGAACTGCTCGATCAGTTTCTGCTCTTCCATCATCATGGTGGCGACTTGTATAGACTTCCTACTCAAGGCATCTGCCACTACATTGGCCTTCCCTGGGTGATACATGAGTTGAAAGTCGTAGTCCTTTAGGAATTCCATCCACCTTCTTTGTCTCATGTTTAGTTCCTTCTGATCGAACAGGTACTTCAAGCTCTTGTGATCGCTGAATACCTGGAACCGAGCTCCATAAAGATAATGCCTCCAGATCTTCAAGGCAAACACTACCGCTGCCAACTCCAAATCATGAGTAGGGTAGTTCCTCTCATGCACCTTGAGTTGCCTTGAAGCATATGCAACCACTCTCTTCTCTTGCATCAAGACGCATCCCAAGCCTTGATGTGAGGCATCACAGAAGACATCAAAAGGTCTTCCTACTTCTGGAATCACCAGCACTGGAGCACTGGTCAACCTCTCCTTTAGTTCCCTGAAGCTCTGCTCACATCGGTCGGTCCAAGCAAAGGGTTGGTCCTTGCGGGTCAGTTGTGTTAAAGGAGCCACTACTTTGGAAAAATCCTCAATAAACCTCCGATAGTAGCCCGCCAACCCCACAAAGCTCCTTATCTCAGTCACTGTCTTAGGACGTTCCCATTGCAGCACTGCCTCTACCTTGGCTGGATCTACCGAGATCCCCTGGGCAGATATCACGTGTCCTAAGAAGTTGACTTCCCTTAGCCAGAACTCACACTTAGAGAACTTTGCATAGAGCTGCTTCTCCCTCAGTATTTCCAATACTGTCCTCAGGTGTTCCTCATGCTCTTCCTCGGTCCTTGAATAAATGAGGATGTCATCTATGAAGACCACCACAAACTTATCCAAGAAAGGGCGAAAGATCCTATTCATGTAGTCCATGAATAGAGCTGGAGCATTGGTGACTCCAAATGGCATCACTACATACTCGTAGTGCCCATATCGAGACCTAAAAGCTGTCTTCTGAACATCTTCAGCTTTTACCAAGATTTGGTGATACCCCGATCTCAGGTCAATCTTGGAGAACACCGAGGCCCCATGAATCTGGTCCATCAAATCATCAATCCGAGGTAGGGGGTACTTGTTCTTGATGGTCAATTTGTTCAATTGCCTGTAGTCTATACACAGCCGAGACCCTCCATCCTTCTTCTTGACTAGGAGCACTGGAGCTCCCCATGGAGATACGCTGGGTCTGATGAACTGCTTCTCCAGCAACTCTTCCACTTGCTTCTTTAACTCCACTAACTCGGCTGGTGCCATCCTATAAGGTGCCATTGACACTGGTCCAGCTCCAGGTACCAAGTCAATAGAGAATTCCACTTCTCTCTTAGGAGGTAACCCAGGCACCTCTTCTGGGAATACATCTGTGAAATCTTTCACCACTTGTATCCTGTTTACGTCCCCTTTATTCTCCACTTCCAACCGGGCGAGCACGACGAAGCACCTCGCCTCTCCTTCCAGCTCTGATCGCCCTCGTTGAACTGATAACACATCCGATTCTTGGGGGTCTGAAAACGCTACCTTCTGCCTACCACAGTCTATGAGAACGTGATTGGCAGCTAACCAATCCATTCCCAGGATGACATCCAGGTCCTGAAGAGGTAGGCAGATCAAGTTCACCTTGAATCTGCGTCCTTCTACAATCACTGGACATTCAGGGCACACTGTAGAGGTCGACACCTGTCCTGACGCAGGTGTAGAGACCAACAGCTCGAAAGGTAACTCCTTCACTAGGAGGCCCAACTCGGCTACACACAGGCTTGACACAAAGGAGTGTGTCGCTCCAAAATCAAACAAGGCCCTTACACCTCTACCAGCAATAAAACAAACACCTTGGATGAGGTTACCTGACTGAGCTGCCTCTGCTCCAGACATGGCGAACACCCTCCCTGTTGCCTGAGGTCTGCCGCCCTCGTTTCTCAACTGTTGGGAGCCACTGGGTTGGGTCGCCCCATTCCTGCTAGGGCACTCTCTAGCAACGTGCCCTGTCCTTTGGCAGACGAAACATTTCCTCTCTGAAGTCTTCTTGAAACAAGCATTGGAGGCGTGTGGTCCACCACAGTGAAGACACTTAGGCTTCCAAGGTTGTTGCTGTTGGAACTGGGGAGGTGCTGCTCCTGCCCGATGTGATGGAGGTCTCGCATAGGGCTTGCTTTGTGGGTGCTGTGCCTTAGCTCTCCCACTGGAAGGACCTCCTGGGTGTGACCTGATCACCCGAGACTCACCCTTTTCCAGGGTCTCCACCATCTTCGCCTTCTCCACTAAGGCGTGGAACTCCCTGATGCACATCGGGGCTATGGTCTTCTTCAGCCCATGCTTCAGCCCTTCCTCGAACTTCCTACACCTCCAGGCCTCGGAGGTCGCCTGGGTATAGAACCGGGCGAGGTACTCAAAACGGGCAGCATAGGCGTTTACTGACATGTCCCCCTGCTCCAACTTTAAGAACTCAGCTTCCCTTGCAAACTTGGCGCTGTCTGGGAAGTATTTTTCCAAGAACTTCACTCTGAAGCTCTCCCAATCCAGAACATCCTCTCGGGCCTCCATCATCTGCTGAGCTCCCATCCACCAGAACTCAGCTTCTCCTGATAGCAGATACGTGGCAAACAACAGCTTCTTCTCTTCAGGGCAGGAGGTCGCCCTAAAGATTTTCTCCACCTCCCTGACCCACTGATCTGCCTGGTCAGGGGTAGCATTCCCACTGAACTTAGGTGGGTTGTGCCTCATGAACTCGGCCAGTCCCATCTGTTCTTGGGGCTGACCGACGTGGGAGTTTGTCTCAGCAGATCGGGCAGTTTCCCAGTGCTGCATTGTGGCTTGATGGTTCTGAGCCATCGCCGCATTCTGCTGCTGAATGGCAGTCGCCATCATCTCGATGGCCTTGGCGATCTGACTCATCTCTGAGGAAGGTTGAGGTGGGGTAGCAGGTCTACGTGCCATCTTCTGAATCTATTGACTTCTATATTCCCTACAACTATAAGAATGAAATCGATAAGAATCAATTCATTCAAGGGGTAACAGCTAGACCTTACAAAGGTCAGCATCTCAAAGTCATCTAGAATTTGAGTTCATCAACAGAATCATAACACTTATAACTTCACACAAAACACCAGAACAGTTACTGGTGTGCAAACATCAGTCCAAACTACCACCTCAGTCAAATTCAAGAACACTCAAAAATCACACCAGAATTCAATGTAGGCTAAACATCAAACCTTTGGAATTAAGATTAAGAATCATCTTGATCCAGTTATGAGTGTGCACCCTCACCACTTTATCAAGACCTTCTTATTCTTAATACTAAGATTTTCAGTTAGGCATACATTCACCAAAGCACACGCAAGAGTTCAATACAAAAACGTTTGAAAACCTCCCACTATAGTGGTTATTTAAAACTCAAATAAATTTTATGAGCAGAAGAAACACAATGGATCCACAGCCCTTAGGTCATCCTAAGGCGAACTGCTCTGATACCATTAATGTAACATCCCGCCAAAATACTATACAAATGTATATAATGAAAATAAAGGTAACAAATAGATTCTATGAACAAAATAATATATATATGAAATGAAGTTGCTCCTCTTAGGGAGTTTAATACAAATTCGGTCAAATTTTCCAGAAACATAAACAAAATACAGTAAAAAAAAACAAAGCAGGCGATCTCCTATCGGAAGAAACCGATCTCCTATCGGACGAGACCGATCACCTATCAAGACAGAAAAAAACAGGCGATCACCCGATGGAGGCAGACACAGGCGATCACCCGATAGAGACAGAAAACCGGCGATCTCCTCCTCGGCGATCACTCACTAGAGGGCTCTTCTTCCTGGAAGATCATCTGCTCCCGTGTATCAATTACACGATCATCACAGTTTTGAGAAAAACAACCACAATAACAGATAAAAGGGTAAGCTAGATAATTTAAAAGAAGTTTAAATCAAGAACATGAAAATCCAAGTAAACCAAGTTCCAAAATATCCATGTAAAACGTAGAGCTGCTCATAGCATTCAGCTGATCGCCCAAAATCACAAACTTCACAACATTCACCCATAGTCATTCCATTTCACAATACAGCATCAAGTGTCTATCAATATTCAAGTTTCTCATTTCACATGTCAGACTTTCCACTGACTCACCACACAAGACACTTGACACTACTTCCGGATTGACTCGTGCGTTGATTAGACTCAGAGATCTGCACCTGTCATACCACACCACTGTGAAATCCACACAGGGTCGCTGTGAATCCACACAGCATGCGCATATATCATCTCAATGTTACCATAGTTCTCCTGGTATGACAGGGTTAATCCATATGACAGACGGAGCTCGTTCTTTTTCACACGAGACGCCCATCATATAGACCTCCTTCGACTCTCAACAACTGAGTAACTTCCTCTACGTGATTCCATTACCTCAGCAGAGTCAGGATATCCCCTTAGGAATCACCGATCAATGCACCTACCACAAGATCTTACACGGTATTTTCTTTCCTGAAAATACTATGCCTCGATCCCACATTCACAGCATTCAAAGACATCATACCACTCAAGTAAACGATGCAATCACAGCAATAGCCATTTCAAAGGATTCATATTTTCGAATATCTCATGTAAATCTCAAGCAGTTCTCAAAACAACATCAAACACAAGGAGTTCGCAAAACAGCGCCAAAACCGGCGATCTAGTTCAAAATATGGTATTTCGAAGGCTGTATATTAAAACAGGCGACCACGTCGCCCAAGCACACAACACAGAGCATTTCACGAAGACGAAAGCGAAAACGGCGACCACGTCGCCCACACTTCAGAAATGGTTCAACTATGGCTCGTAGTAAAGATGAAGGCTAGCTTCCCTTACCTGGACTTGCGCAACCACCAGGAGCTTCGAAATCCAACGAAGCTTGCAGAATACCTTGGCTCTGTTTTTCGCGTCTGGTTGAAGGACTTGCAGAGAACCTCCCAGGTGCTCTAATGGTGGCCGTCGCTCGTCGTACTCTCGTGTGAAGGTGCTAGAACCGCAGCGCGAAGGAGAGAATGGAGGAGAAGGGAGATAAACGCACCCTTTAGCTCTGGAACCACAGCAACGTTTCTTTCCTTCTCCCTCAGAAATGGGTTTTTGCATCTTAAGCTGACTTCTCCACAAAAACCGCTGCCACCACCCACTCTGCAGGGAGTTTGCGTGTACGCTTCGCTGAACAGTACACCTAAGCGTGCCTCTGCGCAGGCTACGCTATGAGGTCACTATTCTGAACCACTTTTTCGTCTACGTGGCGCGCGTGCAGAACGTCTCTTGCTGGGAGTCTGGGGCCCACGTTCTCTGGGTGTAACTCAACGTCGCGCGATGACCTTTCGCCGATGACTACCAGCTCGAAGAGAAACCACTGATGACCTCTCGTGCGAAGACGATCCACCGATGACCTCGCGCGAAGACTACCACCGATGACCTCGCGCGAAGACTACCACCGATGACCTCGCGCGAAGACTACCACCGATGACCTCGCGCGAAGACTACCACCGATGACCTCTTCCTGGCGAACGACCGATGTCTTCCTCTGGGAGACAACCGATGTCTTCCCTGGCGACGCCCTCATAACTCTCGCGCCTTGGCCACGTCCACATGCATCGCGCCCTGGCAATGCCCGCGTGCCCCTCGCGCCCGCGCGATGCCCGCATGCCCCTCGCGCCCGCGCGATGCCTGCATGCCTCTCACGCCCGCGCGATGCTTGCATGCCTCTCACGCCCGCGCGATGCCTGCATGCCTCTCGCGCCCGCGCGATGCCCACCTGGCGCTCATGTGTAGCAGGCGACCGGCGACCTCGTAGCCTTCTAAACTTAACTTTTTCCTCCCTTTCTATTCTAAATAAAAACATACTTAGAATTTATTTAAAATATAACTCTTTTATTCCAATAAATTTTTCAGGTCCTTACATCGGTCGTCCCCCAGAGGGAGACATCGGTCGTCTTCCAGGGCGAGGGGGACATCGGTCGTTCGCCAGGATGAGTCAGCGGTGGAAAGTTATCGCGCGACGTCGAGTTTCACACAGAGTAAGGTGGGACCCAGGCTCCCAGCATGAAACGTCCTGCATGCGCGACACGTAGACAAAAAGAGTGGTTCAGGCTAGTGACCTCAGAGTGTTAGCCTGCGCAGAGGCACGCTTAGTCGTACTGTTCAGTGAAGCGTACACGCAAACTTCCCTGCAGAGTGGGTGGTGGCAGCGGTTTTTGTGGAGAAGTCAGCTTAAGATACAAAAAACCCATTTCTGAGAGAGAAAGAAAGAAACGTCGCAGTTGTTCAAGAGCGAAAGAGTGAGTTCACCTCCCTTGTTCTCCATTCTCTCCTTCGCACTGCGATTCTAGCACCTTCACACAAGAGTACGACGAACGACGACCACCATTAGAGCACCTGGGAGGTTCTCTGCAAGTCCTTCAACCAGACGCAAAAACAGAGCCAAGGCGTTGTTCAAGCTTCGTTGGGTTTCAGAGCTCCTGGTGTTTTGCGCAAGTCCAGGTAAGGGAAGCTAGCCTTCGTTTTCAATACAAGCCATAGTTTTGCTGTTTCTGAAGTGAGGGCGACGTGGTCGCCGGTTCTCTGTTTCTTTTCGAAATGTTCTGTTCTATGTGGTTGGGCGACGTGGTCGCCGGTTTTAAATACGGGTTTCGAACTCCCCTGTGTTCGACGTTGTTTGAAGCTGTTTGGGATTTAAATACAATATATATGTGATATTCGAAAGTTTGAAACGTTGAAATGATTGTTGCTGTAATTTGAAATATTCCTTTGCATGGTATGACGTCTTGAATGCTGTGAATGTGGGATCGAGGCATAGTATTTTCAGGAAAGGAAATACCGTGTAAGATCTGTATAGGTGTATTGACTAGGGGCTTGTCTAGAAGGAGATATCCTGACTCTGCTGAGATAATGGAACCACATAGAGGAAGTTATTCAGTTGGTGAGAGTCGAAGGAGGTTCATACGTATGGGTGAGTTGTTCAAGAGGGAACGAGCTCGGCCTGTTATATGAATTCACCCTGTCATACCGGGAGAGTTGATGACATTGAGATTATATGCGCATGGCTGTGTGGATTCACAGCGACCCTGTGTGGATTTCACAGTGGTATGGTATGACAGGTGCAGATCTCTGAGCCTGAGTCAACGCACGAGTCAATCCGGAAGTAGTGTCATGTGTCTATGCATTGTGAGTCAGTGGAAAGTCTGACGTGTGAACCATGAATACTGAAATTTGAAATAGACACTTGACGAGTTATGGAATATGAGTATGTTGATGGTCGTAATTGTTATGGATCATGAATGGCGTGAAGTTTTATGTTTGCTATTTATTTCAAAGCTTTTAAACCAACTAGCTTACCCTTTTCTTTGTATTGTTCTCTGGCTGTTTTCTCTTAAAACTGTGATGATCGTGTATTTTACACGGGAGCAGATGATCTTCCAGGGAGTAGAGCTCCTTAGCGAGTGGTCGCCGGAAGGAGATCGCCTGTTTCCGTCTCCATCGGGTGATCGCCTATTTCTGCCTCTATCGGGTGATCGCCTGTTTTTCTATTCTGGTAGCAGATCGGCTGTTTTGGGTCCCCTGATAGGAGATTGCCGGTCTATGTAGGGAGATCGCCGGTTTTCATTTTAGTTGGCTGTATTTTGTTTAAATTTTAGAAAAATATACCGGTTATATATTTATCTCCCTGTGAGGAGAAACTTTATTTACATATATATGATTTTGTTCATTTCAATCTATTTGTTACTTTTATTTTCATTATATGAACATGTATGGTATTTTGGCGGGATGTTACAGAGCACATTGCAAAAGAAATGAAATTTGAAAGTTGGTACTGACATTAAATCATAACATTAATTACCAAGGATATTGAATTAGGATTCTTCTTAGAAATTTCCCTAATTAATACACACTCCATCTCCAATCACTTTCATATGTGGCATCGACGACCATTGCTACACCACTAATTTATGGTCTTCCGTTGACATTTCTCATGCATATTCCTAGTTCAACATTTTATTTTGATGTTCTTTTTCATATATATAAATAAATAAATGTTCCAACGGATAACGTATATTAGCTATAACTAATTATCCCCAAAACTCATGCTCCTTACTGTGTAGGGTTGCTTTTATACATAATCTAATAGAAAATATCTCTATTAACACTTCTAATATAAAAAATTTAAGATTTTTTTTAATTTTTGTTTTTTAAAAAAAATCTTCCTAAGTTAAAATATCTCTATTTGTATACCTTTTTTTTATACTTCTTTCACTCTATTTGTGAAGACAAATAGGGGGAGAAGAGCTTTGGGATTGTAATGTTCTATTTTCTTCACCTATTCTGTTTGAAAAATGCTTAAGTTTAGCTGTTGTTATCTGCGGCACTCTGAATATTTTAATCGGTAATCCTATTTTTTAACTAGTTGTTTTTAGTTGCTGCATCTATATGTGTTTAACTGGTTTTTACACTAATTTTGTTGATCTTCTTCTGTGGAAATCACTTAGTGAAAACTGGTTTTGTGATGCTTGTAATATCTGGAATAGATTACCTCTTGTTCCTGCACTTTTTATGTTTGCAAGTTGTGCCAAATTCTAAAACAGAATATCCCAAAGCAACTTAGGGATTTTTCTTCATCAAATAGGGGAAGAATGTTGAAAAGAAGCTTTGATGCCTCCAAATCCATGAAGAAAACTTTCAGACTAAGTTGTTGTGTTTGGGGTTTAATTCTGGGTAGTTTAGAATTTGCTAAACCCACTCTTAATCAAATTCACAACTGGATCAATCTGTGATTTAAAACGAAAAGTGTTTTTCAAAGTTAAGTGAAAAAAAACCTATTGATTTCTCGTTTTAATCGGTTGTTTTTCTCTCAGCTTGTTTGAAGGGTTTTTAACTGCTTTGGATTTGGTTGACTTTACTGTCAAACCAATTCAATCAGTTGATTCGACAATTCAATCGGTTGATATTTGAAATTTCTTAACAACTTTTCTTAAAACTGTTAAATCTGTTTTCAGTGAGTTTTAAATTGCCTAAAACGGCTAGTTTTAAGAGCTATATATTTGGGATTACCCTCCCTATTTGAAAACACAGAAAGAGAGATTAAAAAACACCTTTGTGAAAGATTTGATTCAAGATTGCTAGATTGCCTTGGCTGTGCATTGGTTTAAGAGTGGATTACGACCAGCTGTGATTTCCTGTACCAGGTGTAATCTGTTTTATTCACTCTTGTAATTGTTTTTCCATTTGAATATTTGTAATCTATGAAACTGTAGAGTCAAAGGTTTTCTGACTGTGTATGAGTGAAAAATCAAAGAGGGTGTGTGTTCTTGAGTGGTCAAGATCACCTCTTTGAGGTTGTGGTGTTTGTAATCTGTTGTTGGTTACACAGTGGAATACCCAATGGTTTTCTAGGGACTAGATGTAGCTCTAGTAAGGAGTGAACTAGTATAATTGATTGTGTGATCTTCTCTATCTCTCTCACTATTTTAAAAACTATTTGGTTTGTGTGCTGATATAAACAATCGATTAAATCATATAATCATCTGGTTGTTTTTCTGAAATCTGTTTGAACAGTTCTATTTTCGTGGCTAATCTAATTGCTTGTTCTGTAATTCTCCTTAAACCTTCATTCTAAGCCAATATTTGTAAAAAGCTTTCTTAAAACAATTCACCCCCCTCTTGTTAAGGCAATTAATTCTAACAAGAACCAGTTTTCACCGAGTGATTTCAAAAAGGAAGATCAACACAATCACTGTGGAAAACCAGTTAAAAGCATATGATGCAGCATATAAAAACAACCAGTTAAAAACAAATTTAACTAGTTAAAAATCAGAGTGCAGTAGTAATTAAAACAGTCTAGCTAAGGCAATAGTTTTTAAACAGGATAGGTGGCAGATAATAGAACATTACAACCCATAGCACTTCTCTCCCTATTTGTCTTCGCAAATAGAGTGAAAGAAGGAGAAAAACAACATAGAAAAGAAAAGAAATTGTTCAGAAATATAAACCAGAATTGGGAAAGAAAGCTGTAAAATTTCTTCAGTCATCCTTGTCATACTACAGTTTAAATAGTTGATTATGCACTGTTTCAATTTGCTCATCCAAGGTTTGAAACCTTGCATCCATGTTTTGAAATCTTGAAGCACACAACTCATGGAGACTCCTTTGATTGTCAGCAACGCTGTCCATTATGTTCACCATGAGTCTTTCAAAGGGAGACATGAATGTTATTCTTTCATCCATGTGGGCAGAACTTGGTCCAGCTTCAAATGCTTCAGTAGCAGGTTCATCTCTAATGGCAACAACTTCATTTTCTTCCTCAATATGAACTCCACTTGATGAGCCAGTTTTGAATTATTATTGTTTCATCTAATTTTTAATTTTATTTTTTTATTTATTGTTATATTTAATTTTATTATTTATTTATTATAAATGTACTTGTAGGTATGATGTTGCATTGCGTAATCTATTTAATTTATTAATATTATAATAAATATAATATTATAATTTTTTATTATTGTATTTTTTTTTTTTTTATAAAATAGCCTTGCTGTGCACGGGTAGAGGGCTAGTTTTTATTATTCACCATTTATATATCATATAATGAAGTGGTTTTCAATGTATTAATTGGTGATGATGTAGAGTATTTGTTATGGAAATTAGTTCCCCAAATTTGAAGTATATGTCATCTCATTTTGCTGAAAGTTTCAATATGGGAAACTAAACTTTCAAAGATTACAACAACTTGGAAATTTCCCTTTTCTTGAGCTGCATCACCACCCATTGACTTTTTCCAGGCATATTCTTGCATTTGTTTGATTTCTGTGGTTGTTTGTATATGAATAACCGTTTTAACGGTATTGTATATTATCCCCAAAACTTATGCTTCCTCTCATACATCATCTATGATTTTATATTAACATATCTACCATCAATCACATGTATGGGTCAATAAAAAACCCTAGATAACTAATAAAAATTGGAAAAATTTAGCAGAAAAGAGAAAAACAAAAATATTATAGGATAAGAGAAGTGTGAAGAAGTCAAGGAAAGTATTTATTTTGTTAAGAATTTGTTTCTAGTTTGATATTTTTTCCATGGTGAAGGGTGCTTCCAGGCAGATAACAACTTCAAACTTGATTAAGGGTGTCATCTTATAAGGATGTTCAAGCTTTAGTCCTATTACCAAAAATTAATTTACTAATAGGAAAAAAAAAAAGAAAAACATACATACTGACAACAAGAGGAAGTCTCTTTCAAATATTACTTCATATCTCATTTTCACTTGCAAGTATTATTATCTTGAGCACCAAACAACAACCCTATATATTATTTATATACAAGTAAATGATAAAAATTAAAGTCTTATAAGTACTTGAGAAACTCTATAAATTATTGTCATAATTATAATAATTAAGAATCCAAGGTTATTCTTGTAAAAAATAATGAATTTGGAAACATTAAGACTAGTAACAAGAAAATATAGTTTGCATCAATGTCATGAAATTAGTAAATTTGAGGGCTTTTTTCTTAATATGGGGGTAGTTCTTACTTTTTAAATTATTCAACTTAGTAAATTATTAAAAGAATACTTGTATAGGTAAGCCATGCTTTTGAAACATGACATTGTATAGAGAAGTTGTTTTTTTTTTTACAACATGACATGTTAACATTTAAACAAAAATATTCAATTTTATTTACTTATTGTTAAATTTGGGTGCCTGATCACAATTTTTTTTTTTTTTTACAAATTTCTATTTTATTCTTTTTCATTTTTTTTATTCAGTTTTTCTGAAGTCGTGATTTCCTAATCTATATATTAGTTTCTTTACTAAAAATCATAATTTATTTTAAAACATAAAAGTTATGTTCCGATATACAACTTTATAAAAATATATAAAAAAAAGTAATATTTTAATTTGTGACTTAACCTAAAGTAATAAACAAACATGATTTCAATAAAGTTGAATTAAAAATAATAAAATAAGAAGTCATATTTTTTTTTGTGTGTGAAGTACAATTTATCTATTTATCATATTATTTACCCTCGTCATAAAAATTCATATATAAGAAATATGAAAAATATAAGAAAAAATGGTTGAATTGTGTTTTAAGGGATCTAATAATTTTTTTCATAACGTTGTCAGACAATATGTCTCAACAAGTGAGAAACACTCTCGATCAAAGAGCAACAATGAAAACACAAAGGGTTATCTTCACACAATGAAGGATTTACAATGTGTGACCCACTCTCCAAAATACAAGTGCTCTAAACAAGAAGTATAAAATACAATCACAATAAGACTATGCACACTAAGAATATGATTGTGTTATGTAAGCTTGGAATCATGTATGTATATTTCTTTGTAGTCTTCTTCATCTTCAAGGTCTTTATATATCTTTTAGATTGTGATCATTGAAGTTTTGATTTCTTCTCTAGTTCACATAGTTGTTAGACGTTCAATATAGAAACTCTTTAATCTAATTGATTTTTCTGAGTCTTGGACTTTAAATATATTTTAAATTATTTCTTGTTTGTCCAAATGTGAATGTTGATACTTCAATGTTGTAATCTTGGGTATCTTTAATAATATCCTTCGTTGTGATGCATTATTCATCATCTTCTTCTCATCAAATGTTGAATATGGTAACTTTTGCTTTGATCATATATTGCGTGTCTTTGTGCATGTGAAATAATTTGAGTAGTTTCCTTTTAATCCTCTAATGTGAATGTTAAGCCTTTAATGCTTTGTGACTAATTCTTCATTTAATTCTATCACATTGTTTCTTCTTGAATCCAATAGACGCTTGATAAGGAAACTTTAGCTTTGTTAATATCTGCACATCATTATCATTTGATATTTGCATCAATACATTTTGCATTCTTCTATATTGTGGTTGTTTGAACGTTGAAGATATATATGGAAAAGCTTGAATCACGTTCTTCAATTATTTATCACAAATTCGTTCTTTCAAATAGTTTTCTTAAGGTTTAATTACCTCATTCGTCCCTACATTTAGGGTCAATATTCAATTTAGTATAGTGGTTTTTTAAAAAACCAATTTGGTCCCTATGTTTTTTAAAATGTATACAAATTGGTTCTTTCCTTTAAGTCGCACCTTATGACGTCAAATGTTGCTTATGTGGCAGAGAGATGGGATTGTGAGATGTGACGTATCAAGTTCCACCTTTTCCCTTTTCTCCCTCTCTCCTCCACCTTCCACCTTCAACCTTCCACCACCACCCTTTTCCTTTTCTCTTTCTCTCCTCTGTTGAACCAAGTGATGTTCAATGTTTTGAAGAATCCAAATCCTTTGAAGGATGATGAAGCCTCTGCTTTGCTTGATGCTGCTGTGCTGATTTATTGTTTTGTTCTGGGGTAGTTTAAATGTTGTAATCCACCCTTAGATTAAATCTCAAAGCACTTAGCATCTCAATCTTTAAACAAAGTAAAGTGTTTTTCAAACTAAGTTGAAACAACCGATTGTTCTGTTGAAACAACCGATTGTTTACACTTAGATGTTTTGAGAAAGGTTGAAAACTGTTTTCAAATAGTGAAATCTGTTAAGTAACAAAACAACCGATTGATTCGAAAAAACAATCGATTATTTGTTTTGAAACCATAATAGAATAACTGTTTTCTTTGACTGAGCTTTAAATGATTTGAAACTGAATACACTCCAGTCATTAAATGCTTTGACCAATCTTTTTGAAAAGCACTTATGGGTTTGTTAAGATTTGATAACAAACTTCTTTATATAAATTCAGAAAAGCTGTTTTAAATAAAAGAATGCTTTTGACAAAGTTTTTCTAAGAGAGTTCTCAGTGCTTAGATTGCTTAAGAGCTAAAGAGATTGATCAAGGTGTTGGAATAGGATTCTACTTGTATTGATTTCAGATCTTCATCTGTAACAAGTGTAATCTGTGTAAACTGCTGAAACATTTCTTCTGTGTATTGTTGTTGAGATTGGCTGTGTGTTCTTGAGGTGTTCAAGATCAGCAATCTTAGTGTTGGCCAAGGAGAGTGTGTGTCTTGAGGTTTTCAAGGTCATTCTCTTGGTTGTTGTGTAAGTAATCAAGGTGTGATTGCTTAGTGGATTTCCTCAGGGGTTCTGAGAAGACTGGATGTAGCTCTGGGTTGGAGTGAACCAGTATAAATAACTGTGTACAATCTCTCTATCCCTTGCTCTTTAAATTCAGTTTGTTTGTTGTTTGTTGATATAAACAACCGATTGTTTTTCTGACAGTGCAGTTTTGGTTACTGTTTTGGCTAACTAAATTGCTTAATCAATTGGTTTCTGAGATAAATTCATTCTAGCTTCAAAAGGTTTGCGAAAAACCTCTTTAAACAATTCACCCCCCCCCCCCCCTCTAGTTTAAAGCCATAATTTCTAACAATTGGCATCAAGAGCTTGGTTCTTGAAAGTTATTCAAGTTGATCTAAAATCTTTTTTATGGCTGGAAAACTATCTTTTGAGGAGGGTTCTTCAATCTACAAACCACCTTTATTCTGTGGATTGAATTATAAGTTTTGGGAAGCAAGAATGAAAATCTTTATTGAATCAATTGATCAAAGAATTTGGGACTCAATTGAGAATGGTCCTTACATTCCAAAGTTCAAAAAGAATAATTCCTTTACTATAAAACCTTTGTCCAAATGGACAGATGATGAATGTAAGATGGCTCAGCTTGATAGGTCTGCTCAAAACATTATAGCTTCTGCACTAGATACTAATGAATTTTTCAGGATATCAAAGTGCAAAACTGCTAAGGAAATGTGGGAGACTCTCAAGGTTGCTCATGAACCAAAGGAAGCAATGAAAAAGAGTCAAGCAAGAAGGAAGAAAAGACAAAAGAAAAACCTCAATCTTTGCTTAATGGCCAGAAGGGAGGATGACTCATGTAGTGTAAGTTCATCAAACTCTTCAAACTCTAAAAATTATGGTCAATTGCTTCAAGCCTTTCAAGAAACACATGAAGAAGCGAACCAATTGGCTCTCTTAAACAATCGATTGAAAGAAAAGAATAGCTGGCTTGAAAACAGGGTAAAAGCACTGGAGGAGGATTTAGAAAATTCAAAAATGGATTTTGAAAATCTGGAAATCATTTACAAAAACTCCTCTTGCAAGTGTGATACTCTAGTTTGTGAAAATTGCGAAAATCTTGAAAAGAAGGTCCACTATCTTGTTAAAACAGTGGATAAGCTTTCTAAAGGCCAATCCAACTTTGAAAGTGTGCTAGCATCTCAAAAGTGTGTTTTTGGAAAATCAGGATTGGGTTTTAATCCACAAAACTAGCAAGATAGATTTTCAAAATCTTTTTCAAAAAAGCCAGGAAAACAATCGATTGGACCATCGAAACAATCGATTGTTACATGCTTCTATTGCATGAAAAGAGGTCATTCTGTGCGATTCTGTAAAATCAGAAAACATGTTGTTCCTAAAGGGCTTATGAAGTGGGTTCCCAAGAAAAATAAAGCTTGTGTTGATGAGTATAAACCAAATGGACCCTCATTCATAAGGGGACCAAACCTATGTACTTGAGAATTTTCTTTGTAGGAAAACTTGGAGGAAAGAAAGCAGCTTTGGTACTTGGACAGTGGATGCTCCAAGCATATGACAAGGGACAAATCAAAGTTCCTGAGAATATCCTTCAAGCAAGAGGGTCATATCACCTATGGAGATAACAACAAAGAAAGAATACTTGGAAGAGGATCCATAGGAGATGAGAGCATCTTGGTGATTCATGATGTGCTCTTTGTTGAAGGCCTAAAGCATAATCTGCTGAGTATTAGCCAACTGTGTGACAAGGGGTATCAAGTGATGTTCAAGGCAAACACATGTGAAATCTGTCTACCCAACTTTAAAGAGGTAATGTTGGTAGGTAAGAGAGTTAATAATGTGTATCTTCTAGATATCTCTTCACCATGTTCAATTGGATGTCTTCTATCCAAGCAAGATGAATCTTGGCTTTGGCATAGAAGAATTGCTCATATTCACATGAATCATTTGAACAAGCTAATATCAAAAGATCTTGTGATTGGGCTGCCAAAACTCAAGTTTGAGAGGGATCACATTTGTGAAGCTTGCCAAAAAGGGAAACAAGTGAAAAGTTCTTTTAAAACCAAAATTGTTGTCTCTTCATTGAGACCTCTTGAACTCCTTCACATGGATCTCTTTGGACCCTCTAGAACTATGAGTCTTGGTGGAAATTATTATGTTCTTGTTATTGTTGATGATTTCTCTAGGTACACTTGGACCTTGTTCTTGGAATCAAAGAGTGATGCCCTTGCTGCATTCAAAAAGCTAGTAAGAAGACTTCAAAACACAAAGGGCAGCAACATAGGCTCAATAAGGAGTGACCATGGAGGAGAATTTCAAAATGAGAAGTTTGTCAAGTTCTGTGAGAAGTTGGGAATCCTACACAATTTCTCTGCTCCAAGAATACCACAGCAAAATGGAGTTGTAGAGAGGAAGAACAGATCTCTTGAAGAGCTTGCAAGGACAATGCTTAGTGAATCTTCACTTCCTAAGTATTTTTGGGCAGATGCAGTGAGTACCTCTTGTTATGTGATGAATAGGGTGCTTATAAGGCCCATTTTGAAGAAAACTCCATATGAACTTTTCAATGGAAGAAAGCCTAACATCAATCACCTCAAAGTCTTTGGCTGTAACTATTTTGTTCTCAACAAAGGAAAACTTGGGAAAATTTGATGAGAAAGCTGACCTTGGTATTTTCATTGGTTATTCACTCACAAGCCTTGCTTATAGAGTCTAGAACAAAAGATTGATGACTATAGAAGAATCAATTCATGTAGTCTTTGATGAGGTAAATCGCAGAATCAGTGAGAACCCAAAGATCAGTGCTGAGGAAGACGAACAGAGCATCAGTTTGGAGAAGTTGGATGTCTGTGCAGAAAAACAACCGGTTGATTCGCAGAAACAACCGATTGAAATTCTTCAATAGAGTGAGCTACCCAAAGAGTGGAGAATTCCCAGAGATCTGTCACTAGATAACATCATAGGGCAGATAAAGGAAGGTGTCTCCACACGTAGCTCCATCTCAAACTACTGCAGACACACAGCTTTTGTCTCTCAAATTGAACCAAAGTCAATTGAAGAAGCTCTCAAGGATGAGAAGTGGGTTGAAGCTATGCAAGAAAAGCTAAATCAATTTGAAAGAAATGAGGTATGGTTTCTTGTTCCTAGAACTAATGAAATGAATATTATTAGTGGAAAATGGGTTTTCAGGAACAAGCTAGATGAGGAAGGAGTGATCACTAGAAACAAAGCAAGGCTAGTTGCCAAAGGCTACAATCAAGAAGAGGGCTTAGACTATGGTGAAACCTTTGCTCCTGTGGCTAGATTGGAGGCTGTGAGGCTACTGCTGGCTTTTGCATGTATGAGTGGTTTTAAACTCTTCCAAATGGATGTAAAAAGTGCCTTCTTGAATGGCTACATCAATGAGGAAATCTATGTAGATCAACCACCGGGTTTTGAAGACCACAGGTATCCCAACCATGTCTTCAAGTTGAAGAAAGCTTTGTATGGACTGAAACAAGCTCCAAGGCAGTGAGTGGTATGAGAGGCTTAGCAATTTTCTGCTATCTCTTGGTTATGAAAGAGGAATGATAGACAAGACTCTCTTCATCAAGAAGTCACATGCAGAAATAATTCTTGTGCAAATATATGTTGATGACATCATCTTTGGTGCTACACAAGATAGGTTGTGTGAAGAATTTGTAGCTGCTATGAAAGGTGAGTTTGAAATGTCTATGATGGGAGAACTATCTTTCTTTCTTGGATTGCAGGTTAAACAAACAAAGGATGGGATCTTCTTAAGTCAATCAAAGTATTGCAAGGAGATTCTCAAAAAGTTTGAAATGGAGAATTGCAAAGACGCAAGCACTCCAATGCTATCAAGCTGCTACATGGATGCAGATTCTTCTGGAAAGAGTATAGATCAAACAAAATTTAGAGGTTTGATTGGATCATTGCTTTATCTAACAGGAAGTAGACCGGACATTATGTTTGCGGTGTGTTTATGTGCAAGATTTCAAGCAAATCCTAAAGAGTCACACTTCAAAGCTGGAAGGAGGATTTTGAAATATCTCAAAGGAACATCATCTGTAGAATTATGGTATCCCTCTCATTCTCCAATACATTTAATTGGTTATTCAGATTCTGATTTTGCAGGTTGCAAGCTAGATAGAAAAAGCACAAGTGGCACTTGTCACCTTCTTGGCTCTAGCCTAATCTCATGGCATAGCAAGAAACAAGCATGTGTTGCTCTCTCTACTGCTGAGGCAGAATATATAGCTGCTGGTAGCTACTGTGCACAGATCCTATGGCTCAAACAACAACTTGCAGATTTTAGTGTACAAATCAGCAAAGTTCCTTTGATGTGTGATAACACAAGTGCAATCAATCTTACCAAAAATCAAATCCAGCACTCAAGGACCAAACTTATTGAAATAAGACATCATTTCATCAGAGATCATGTGCAAAATGGGAACTGTGAAGTGAAGTTTGTGGAGACCAAACTGCAACTAGCTGACATCTTCACAAAGCCTTTGCCAAAAGAGAGGTTTTTCTTCTTAAGAAATGAGTTAGGTATTCTTGATCTAAATAATCTCTCTTAAAATCTGTGTTTGGTACATGTTAAAATCTATTTGTGAAGACAAATAGGGGGAGAATTATTGGTACTTGTATATCTGTATCTTATATGCATAAAAATGTTTAAATCTCTTAGTATAAAAGTGTTTTCTGCTGCTGCTGATAGAAACAATCGATTGTTTCGTGTTATGTTAAAAGAGGTATAATCTAACTTGCTGCTGTAAGAAGCTTTGGATAGTACAAATGTTTTCTCTGCAGGAACTGCTTCAGATTTAATCAGTACAACACAAGCACCAGGGATTTGTCTTCATCAAATAGGGGGAGATTGTTGAACCAAGTGATGTTCAATGTTTTGAAGAATCCAAATCCTTTGAAGGATGATGAAGCCTCTGCTTTGCTTGATGCTGCTGTGCTGGTTTATTGTTTTGTTATGGGGTAGTTTAAATGTTGTAATCCACCCTTAGATTAAATCTCAAAGCACTTAGCATCTCAATCTTTAAACAAAGTAAAGTGTTTTTCAAACTAAGTTGAAACAACCGATTGTTCTGTCGAAACAACCGATTGTTTACACTTAGATGTTTTGAGAAAGGTTGAAAACTGTTTTCAAATAGTGAAATCTGTTAAGTAACAAAACAACTGATTGATTCGAAGAAACAATCGATTGTTTGTTTTGGAACCATAACAGAATAACTGTTTTCTTTGACTGAGTTTTAAATGATTTGAAACTGAATACGCTCCAGTCATTAAATGCTTTGACCAATCTTTTTGAAAAGCACTTATGGGTTTGTTAAGATTTGATAACAAACTTCTTTATATAAATTCAGAAAAGCTGTTTTAAATAAAAGAATGCTTTTGACAAAGTTTTTCTAAGAGAGTTTTCAAAAAGTGCTTAGATTGCTTAAGAGCTAAAGAGATTGATCAAGGTGTTGGAATATGATTCTACTTGTATTGATTTCAGATCTTCATCTATAACAAGTGTAATCTGTGTAAACTGCTGAAACATTTCTTCTGTGTATTGTTGTTGAGATTGGCTGTGTGTTCTTGAGGTGTTCAAGATCAGCAATCTTAGTGTTGGCCAAGGAGAGTGTGTGTCTTGAGGTTTTCAAGGTCATTCTCTTGGTTGTTGTGTAAGTAATCAAGGTGTGATTGCTTAGTGGATTTCCTCAGGGGTTCTGAGAAGACTGGATGTAGCTCTGGGTTGGAGTGAACCAGTATAAATAACTGTGTACAATCTCTCTATCCCTTACTCTTTAAATTCAGTTTGTTTGTTGTTTGCTAATATAAACAACCGATTGTTTCGAAGAAACAACCGATTGTTTCGAAGAAACAACCGATTGTTTTTCTGACAGTGCAGTTTTGGTTACTGTTTTGGCTAACTGAATTGCTTAATCAATTGGTTTCTGAGATAAATTCATTCTAGCTTCAAAAAGTTTGCGAAAACCTCTTTAAACAATTCACCCCCCTCTAGTTTAAAGCCATAATTTCTAACATCCTCCACCTTCCACCTTCCACCACCACCCTTTTACCTTTTCTCCCTCTCTCGCCCACTATCTTCCAACTTGGATTATAACCTTTTTCACAAGTTTTCCCGATTCCATGCCAACCTTAGCACCTCCAATCACATCGCACTTTCGTCATCATCATCACATGCTCCATTTCCACACCTCCTTCTTCTGACCTCAAACTTCCCAACCCTGGCTCTGCTCCTCCTTCCAACACTCCTTAAGAACACATTTATAAAAACCATCCAATTATGTTCTTCCACAGATACCGAACCCATCCCCAACAGTTCTTCATCACTTCCACCCGCCGCCAACCGAACCCCTCGCTCACATTAATCTTCATTTCAACATTAAAATAAATTAAGAGTACAATTCTACAAACTACTGAAGTATTTGAAGATCCTTTACCATAAACGATGTTCAACCCAAACTTTGCACTTTTCAATATGAAAATGGAAAAAAAATGTGAGTGTTACCGGAATTGGGAAAACTTGTGAGAAAGGTTGTGATCTAAGTTGGAAGATGGTGGATGAGAAGGGAGAAAAGGGAAAGGGTGGTGGTGGAAGGTGGAAGGTGGAGGAGAGAAAGAGAAAAGGGAAAAGGGTAGTGGTGGAAGGTGGAAGGTGGAGGAGAGAGGAAGAAAAGGGAAAAGGTGGAATTTGACACGTCACATCTCTCAATCCCATCTTTCTGCCACATAAGCAACATTTGATGTCGTAAGGTGCGACTTAATGAAAAGGACCAATTTGTATACATTTTAAAAAACATAGGGACCAAATTGATTTTTTTTAAAACTACTATACTAAATTGAATATTGACCCTAAATGTAGGGACAAATAAGATAATTAAACCTTTTCTTAATTAGATGAATTAGAACGTTGTGATTAATTTATTTAAAATTGAATCTTCATACTCATTTCATTGCATATTTTCCATTCTTGTATTAGACGTTGGAATTGGAATGTTTTTATATGAGCTCTGAATAGTTCTTTGCCACATGATTTCTTTTAGAATCAATTTGTTGTGTGTATTTACTCTAAGCAATGATTGAGTGTTACTTTAACACTTGATTGGACCAATCTCGTTCATCAACTTCATGATTTCCTTAATCAGATGCTGAGTATAGAAACCCTAGATATTAACTTTGTATGCATCTCTATGTTCCTAAAAGACATTTAGAAACCTTTCATGAATACCAATAATCAATATAATATTTATATTAACGCATGGGTATCACAGAAAAACAATATCTTCGAATTATTAAGTCTTTCTATTCTCATATATTAATTCATGAATATATTATCAAGACTTTTCAAATTAACTCAAATGAAAAAATTTGAGCAAAAAATATATTTAATGTGGTTTATATTATTTTGAATAAAATTCGGAAAACTCTTTAATACATAATTAGTCATATGCTTTTGTTTTTTTTTAAACCTTTATCATTCACGCACTGAGTGTACAAAAACTTTCGCATACAGTCAAAGGTTAATCATTAGTATATAACTATATTCAAAATCAGATTATAATCACTTAGGAAAATATATTTCTTCCTTGAAACATTAAAGCATACGTATTTTCCTAATATCAATTGTGCCCTATATTTCAAATCAATTTTTCATAACACATTCTATTTTGGTTTCAACTATTAGTTTTGATTTAATTCGTTTTCAATTAATTCTCAATATCAAAACGAGTTTAGAAAACATTTAATAATCATTTGATCGTGTAAGTAATTAAATTATTGAGTATGGAAAGTTCCCTGTCAAATGATTGTCTAACGCGCATCATCATTTGTCATTTATAACTTGATCATCACCTAATGCGTTGTAGAGCTATCATCGTTTGAAACTTGAGTGTTAGCTCTCTCTAATATTATGTAATGAGTGTCTCTGAAATATCGTTTGTCATTTGCATTGCTTAGCCATGCTCTATGAGTTATTCTCCATGTTTAATGAAGACATCATCTGCCTTTTGATCTTCTGATCACTATTGACAATGTCTAACACTTTGGGTAATATCATACTTCTCTTTTGTTGAGACAATTGTCTAGCATTCGTTCTTTGCAACAAACCTCCGATCACTGAAAACTATCGTTCTCAATTCTTTCCACACCATACCGCATTTGTTCGCAATTCTTACTGTTGCGATTATCATCGTTCTCCAATCGTAGTATTTAAAGAACGTGCGAGAAATGAATTGGGAAAGCAGAGACACAACAAAATTTCAAATCACTTACAAAACCTATTTAGGTCGCCGGAAACTGCTAACCTCCGTTCGCAATCTGTAAGAAAACCGATTGTGGTTCTCTAATTATTCTTCTCCAAAAATCGCTCAACGAACAATGAAGCAGAGAAACACAATTGTGTGATTTGTAAAAAAATTTCAAAATAGATAGAAAATATTCTTCACACAGTCGAAGTTCATGTTCTAACAACAAAACTCAAGAAATTGGACAAATTGATCCAATTGATGAACACACCTCTAAAACTACTTTTTGCACCATGAAAAATTTTCAGAAAATTTTGGAAAATTTGTGAAATTGACTTTTCAAGAAACCTAGCTCTAATGAAATTGTTAATTATCTAATAGAAATTAAAGAACTCAATGATAAGAATAAAAAAAACTCAAGAATTCGAAAATCTATAGAAATTTGGAAAAGTATTACAAATATTCAACTAATGGATGTGATGACAATTTCATGACTAAACATGACTCTAGACAAAAAATTCATGATCATAAAATAAAAACGACTCAATTTTAGGAAAATTTCACCGATTAAAAGTGAAAAAAATTCAAGATATAAACATTCTACTGATTAAAAGTGAAAAAAGTACCTAGAAACACAACATTTGAAGGTTTGAGATGAACTATGTGATTTGAACCGAACAAAAGAGATAAATTCACCAAAGCGATCGGTAGAAACTTGAAAGACATAAAAAAAATTATGAAACAACATGGAATGTAGAAATTATTTTTGGAATAAGATCTTATAACCATAACTCTGAGTACCACATGATAGAAGTTGTTCCATGCTTATTCATAGATCTTCTTCTTTGAATGAAGAACAAGGCGAAAGCGTGTAGGAAGAGAAGTATAGTCACGTTTTCTGAGATGGAAATGAATGTTTAAGTTCTTAGAGTGAGGTTAGGCCAAACGTAAATGGAGTCTAGAGAGTGTCTTGAAGAAGACTACTCTAGACAGAACCAAAACAAGTAGAAAGTTTGCAAGAAATTGAGCATAATTTCCTTATACATATTAAGGTTTAAAATACAAGAGGATGTGAGTCCTATTTATAGGGAAGGGAAACTTGCATGGCAAGTTACACAAACCCTAACCCTAACTTGTGGAGCAAGTTTCTCACAAGTCTCATAAGTGGCACTTAGGATTAGGTTATTAAACCTATTCTATCCATGGGCCAAATACAAGGCCCAGAATAAATTCCTATGCTATTTGGCCTAGCCAAAATTAAATCTAGTCTACTTTTTACAAATATTTACAAGGTGGTTAGATATGTTGGGATGATCCTCCATCAATCGTTTGGCACTTCCATCTATTAAGACTACGTCTTAGTGTGTTATATGTTACATTGTCTTATGTGTTCTATGAGTGTCTATTTGTTCATAATGTCTGCTTAGCTCTCATGATCGTCTAATATATTATTTCTAATGGTTCTTCTGTATGAATGAGCTTGGTTATACATATAACACATCTTATAGTGTTTTGTTATCATCAAAACTCTTAGACTCTCAATCTAATGGGTGATAGATCATCTGGTATCTTTACAGTAATAACTTTCAAGATGAGGTGAGATAAGGATAAAAGTTGATTCCATGTATTTTCTAAATAACTATAATAATCCTACTACAATATTTAGTGAGGGTGAAACTTTTGTTGATCAAGGATGATCAAGAGCTTTGAAGAATCCAAATCCAAAGTGTTTGTTGATGGCTGGAGTTGCTGTTGTGTATGGGTGGGAACAGGGGTAGATTTTGTGTAATCCACACCTTGTTTGAATCCAAAACAAGTTTGAATTGAAAGCCTTTTTAAAATGGAATGTTTTTCAACTAAGTGAAAAATAATTTGTTGTTTTGTCGAAACAACCGATTGTTTTATACTTAGAAGGTTTGTGAAAAGGTTGAAAAGTGTTTGGCTTGGTTGACTAAGCTGTCAAAGCCAAAACAATTGATTGTCTCAATAAAACAATCGATTGCTTGTTGTGAAAATCCTAACAACTTTGTGTTTTTGAATTGAATCTTTATTAAATGATTTATAACTGAATGCACTCCTGTTTTAAATGCTTTTGACCATTCTGTTGGTCTATATAAAGTTGGTTAGAAGTTTCTAAAAAGTAAGAAACAGTTTTGAGAAATCAAAGTGAGATTTAACTAAGTGTTTTCAAGATTCATTCAAGCTTTGGATTTTCAAATGTGTGGAATAGGACTAGGTTGTATTTTTCTGATCTTGAAGCTTTGTAATTCCCAGGTGTATCCTGTTCTCTCTTCCTTGATTATTGTATTTCTGTAAAAGGTTGTAAGTGCAGATTTAGAGGGGTTCTGAATTCTGTGGTGTGGTTTGCCAAAGGTAGTGTGTTTCTTGAGGGGTTTAAGGTCACTACTTTGGTGTGTGGTGTGTGTAATCTGTGATTGATTGCATAGTGGAACCCAGTGGTTTTCTGGGAACTGGATGTAGTCCTTGAGAGTAGGGTGAACCAGTATAAAATTGTTGGTGTGTTTTTCTCTCATCCCTAACTCTTTTAATTGTTGTTTTAAATCTGTTGATATAAACAACTGATTGTTTCAAAGAAACAACCGATTGTTTTTCTGTATTTTACTTAAAACAGAATATATTCTTGGCTAACTTAATTTCTTTATCTGTAATTTTGTACTGAGTTTCATTGTACCTTCAAAGTTTGCAAAAATCTTTCATAAACAATTCACCCCCCTCTTGCTTAAGGCCATATATTTTAACATACTAC
Source organism: Phaseolus lunatus (assembly GCA_013389735.1). NCBI lineage: Eukaryota > Viridiplantae > Streptophyta > Magnoliopsida > Fabales > Fabaceae > Phaseolus > Phaseolus lunatus. The sequence goes on along the minus strand of CM023864.1, from coordinate 36,887,193 downwards.
TCTTGCGTATTTTCCATTGTAACTTCGGACATGCATGTCTTGTCTAAATTTTTGAAGATTCTAACATTATGAATCATGTGGTTTATGCACCCATTGTCTATTAACCAAGTTTCTTTGCTCTTACTTGTTGAGTAGCAAATTGCAACAAAAAGTTATTCTTGTGTCTAGTGGTATTGTTAGACAATCTAATAGATAATGCCCAAGTTGATTACAAACTATGCACCTAGCGTATGGTTTAAACTAATAAAATTTCTCAATATGGTTTTTCATTTTCAAAAGGGACAAGGTGGAAACTTTTTTCCAAATCCTCCAACTTCTTGACCTTTTCATCACCAAAGGTTTTTTTTTCCATTATTGAATTTTACCTTTGGTCTGTACTGCTAGGGCACCTTCCATACTCTGTTCCATTTTGAAAAATTGTCGGTACTCAATAGCTTGTAGAGCATTCTCTATTTTTGACATTGTTATCATGGAAAAATTCTTGTTCTGTTTTAAAGAAGAGATTTTTTATTCAATCATTTCATAAAGACAAACTAATGTGACCACCTTTAAAAGATGGTCAGTGAACTCTTTAATAATTTCAATGTCCTTCATTAAGAGTGTTTCAAATAATTTTCCCATATTTAGAATCCGCATTCTCTTAATTCTTTCACTCTTATGAAACTCCTCATTCAATTGATCTCAATTTTCCTTGGCAGTTTACAAAGTAACAATGTTGATGAAAATATCATGTAAAGTCTCGTATGATGGCAAGTATTTTTCCATCCTTTTCTATTTATTCATAATGACTTCTGAGTTTTTCTACTATTAGGTTTTCAGGTGATAAAGCTTGAATATTACCATCTTCCACTGTATTTACAACCTTTAAGTTCTCAAGTAATTCCTCTTCTTTGCAACCAATAAATCAAAGCTCTTAAAAAATGGGAAATGAAGGCAAAGAATTATTGGAGACCATTTTTGTTTTGAAGAATTTGTGTGTGTACTTTTTCTCTCGTCATCACAATCAAAACAAACTCATAATATAAATGAATTTCTATAATTGTTTTGTAAACTAGAGAAAATGCTCACATTTACTCAATAGATACTAAAATATACATATTCTCATATATTATTAAAAATAATTTATTTTAATCTAAAAAAGTAAAGATAATAATAAAAATTCCATCATAAGGTGACTATCAAAAGGTGTAAAAGCATTCTCAGAATTCTAACTAATAACGAAATCCCTTTTAGCCCACCTTGACAAAGAGGGGTACGATCTGGTGTTGAGTTTGTTGGCTTCTACTTTGTTTATTTGTTTTAAAAAAGAGAAATTAGGATCCTTTTGTATGAGTAAATCTATAGTATTTATTGTTTTATGTATAATGCAATATAACCCTCGAATACATGAGGACCACATTACAAAAGAAATGAAATTTGAAAATTGGTATTGACATTAAATCATAACATTAATTACCAAGGATATTGAATTAGGATTCTTAGAAATTTCCCTAATTAATACACACTCCATCTCCAATCACTTTCATATGTGGCATCGACGACCATTGCTACACCACTAATTTATGGTCTTCCGTTGACATTTCTCATGCATATTCCTAGTTCAACATTTTCTTTTTGATGTTCTTTTTGTTATATATATATAAATAAATAAATGTTCCAACGGATAGCGTATATAAGCTATAACTAATTACTCCTAAAACTCATGCTATGTAGGGATGATTTTATACATAATCTAATTAGAAATTGTCTCTATTAACACTTCTAATATAAAAAATTAAGTTTTTTTTTTAAAAAAATTCTTCCTAAGTTAAAATATCTCTAATATTTTATCTTATATATAAACTAATTTTAATTCATTAAAAAATCGTTTTAATTATTTTTTCTTTTGAAAGTATTCATGAAAAAACTTTTCTAAGCCTTTTATTAATATCTTTCAAATCTATCATATGATTAATAAAAAAATGCGAATCATAAACCAAAGAAAAAGGGGGTAGTAAAACAATAAAATATTAGTGTAACAGAAGTTGGAAAAAGTCAGAGGAAAGGAAATTGAGGAGGAAGGGCTTATTAGTACTCTTGCTTACCGTTTTGATGTTGAGCATTTTTCAAAGGGAAGAAGCTCTCCAATGTCACTCATTACCTGCTTCTTTGTCCTGCAATGGTTAACATGGTCAAGGGTGCTTCTGGCTCATGGAAGAAGTCATTGCTCAAGGTCCATTATGAGCATAGGTGCTGTGCTTGATTTGAGTTCACAAATTGGAAAACATCAGAAGATAGCCATGGAAATTGCAGTCCAAGATTTCAATCGGTTGAGTTGTTCTAAGCTGGATTTGAAGATAAGAAATTTCAATGGGAATTCAGCTCAAGCAGTTGCTAGTGGTAACATTAACTTCCACTTCCAACTTTTTCTTTCTGAAGTTAGGTCCTGGTTATATATTTTTTCCATAAGCACTTACAGTGAAAGAATATAGAGTAAGAAGATAAAATATTAAACTCACTTTTTGTCATAAACTAAGATGAAGTTGTGTGTAAACTTTCATACGCCTTCTCCAAAAGCTATTATATGAATAAATTGGTTTTAACTAATGGAAAAAAAATCTTGTTCATTATTTTTTTTTCTTATAACTGTTTAAGGAACCTTTTTCTAGACAAGAACTTAACCAAAAACCACAACAAATATTGTGGCTTAGAATCACATTTCCTCATCCTTTCTTTTACTTCGGCTTATTTTTCTTTCGTTAAGTTTTTTTCATTTTCATTAACAAGTATTGCCTAGGTTGCTGAAAGTACAAAAAAAGGATATCGTTTTTTTCTTAATTTCATGATTATGTGGTAAAAGTAAAACCTGGGACTCAATATGTTTTCCTTGATTTCTCTTACTTACTTAAGGCTTCGTTGTAAAAATAGTATGCTAAATTATTCATATAGTTCTTTGGATATAACTTTTAAACAAGTATTGGAAGTTTCAACCGATTAAAGATAAAAAAAAATAAAAATTATCATTAACTTCAATTTCTAAATTAACTTTAATTTATAAATAATGTAAGATTATTAGGAAGATGAAGTAACCACCACATATCTTATCCTATAAATGTGAATGTGGCAAAATATAAATAATAAAAACATTAAAGAAAAGTATTTTCATAAATTTTTGGACTTAAATAGACACAGTTTCAATCTTATTAAGCCATCAAGCTTCAAGCTTGACATGTATTAGACAATTATAAACGGGAAAATTCTTTCTACACTTTCATGCGTTTCTTCTTACACCTCATATTTTTGAAAATTAGTTAAATTACCTTTTGACATTTTTTTTCAGCTTCATTTTTTTAATTTTGAAAGTAGAATCCAAATACTTTTTAGATTAGAGAATCTAAAAATTAAAATTTGTGTATTTTTTATTATGGAATACAAAATTTGTATTCTGGAATGTATAATCCAGAATACAAAATTTATATCCAAAATACAATTTATTCTAGATTATACAATTCAAAATATAAATTTTGTATTTTGGATTGTACATTTTGAAATGCAAATTTTGTATTATAAATTAGACAATCTGAAACACAAAATTGTATTTAAGATTATAGAATTTAGAATGGATAATTTTGATATTTTTGTAAGTATGGGGTGTTGTAAGAAATCATGGGGGCGTAAGAAGAAATCCTTTTATAAATGACATTACGTTGAACCTTTGTTGATGATTTTTTTAAGGACTAACATAAATATTTTTTTGTTAACTTAGTGGAAATAGCCCATGTCGGTAATTGTTTTAAGAGAGTCCAATTTTGATATTTTGTATGTAAAATTTTCTTAGTTTTGCCTATTAACCTATGTAATGTGCTTCCCTTTCGTTGCATTCATCCCTATGTCCATAAAAAAACATCAGATGAAGATTCATACAGATTGCAAGTACTGACACCAACCATGTAGGTAGGGATGCCTCCTTTACCAAGCATGTGAAAGACACCTAAAGATTACGTTTGAATTTGCTTCCTTACCCTTCTATATTCGCAAAACGTTGAACATTCTAGTTCCCTCAATTACCAAATTCATCCCTAGCTCCCTACAATGGCACACACAACTTACAGATGTACCAACACTTATAAATTCCTTCTTAGAAGTATAAATTCCTTCTTAGACTGCTTGTTCCTTCACCTCAACACGATCTTGTCCTACCTCCATAAATTTTTTGTATTCCAAAAATGTCCTTTTGTAAAAAAGTTAAAGTGTAGTTTATATTCTGAAAGTTTTTTTCCATATTTGTAATTAGCTTACAGATTATGTAATCCATGAGTCTTTTTCAAAATTTGTGATTAGCTCCTAGATTACATAATTTGAAAGTCTTTTTTGGATGAGATTAGCTTTTGGATTACATAATCTAGAAGTATTTTTTAAATATGAGATTAGCTTTTGGATTACAAAATCTGGAAGTCTTTTTTGGATATGAGATTAGCTTTTGAATTATGTAATCTGAAATATATCTGGATTACATAATCCATAAGTTACTCTCAAATCCAGAAAAGACTTTCATATTATGTGATCCTGCCGCGGACTTGAACGTGGAGTATGTGTCTCGTCACTCCTTCGTCTAGCCTTCTGCAACTGTGTGTCCTACAAGAACGTTGCAAGAACCCTCTCTGGAACTCCAAACGATGCCTGCAAAACAACACAGATGCCGCCTCTAGCAGTCGTGTGCACTCCGACGCTCAAGTCAGGCAACAGAACCACCAAAAACTCTCTCTGAATCTCTTTGTGAGACTCGTGTGTGCTCTCAGATCCACTTTCTCTCTCTATAACTGAATTCTGTTATCACTGTGCAACATGTATAAACGTGCTCACAATGACTCAGAAATGTGTGTAATCTGTGTAAACTGTAAAAACTGTATAAACTGTCAAATGTCTAAAAGCTGTGTACCTTACATGACGTGGAGTGCTTTTATACTTGGGCCGCGCCTCTCTCTTAGATGGTGACACGTGGAGGCATGCAACTTGCATCTAACCGTACGCGTGTCACACCTGAAGGGCTTTTGCGCTTTCTCTGTGTGCCTAAGTTATCCCCTTGCTGAGTAACTTAGCGCGTTTCTTCCCTCTGATTGAGTCGCATGCTCCCAGGAGAGCACCAGGGGTGGCTGGTCTAGACACACTCACCAAGCGCTGCATCCTGCATGCATGATCTCACCGCACAGTGCCATGCACGTAATGGGTTAAGAGAGTCACTGATCACTAACTAGCTTACTAGCTCTCTTATGCCATCCTCATGCACGACCCTACTGGCGATCAGGTCTTCTTCTTCTGGTTCGGAATCATGCGAGGTGCATGCATAACACTCTCGCTGGGAGCCTGGGTCCCAGCTTAACTGCGTGTTAGCAAGAAACCCCGATGATTGATCTGTGCTTCTTGCGTAACGCTTTTGCTGGGAGCCTGAGTCCCAGTTTAACTGCGTGTTAGCAAGAAACCCCGATGACTGATCTGTGCTTCTTGCGTAACGCTCTCGCTGGGAGCCTGGGTCCCAGCTTAACTGCGTGTTAGCAAGAAACCCCGATGACTGATCTGTGCTTCTTGCGTAACGCTCTCGTTGGGAACCTGGGTCCCAGCTTAACTATGTGTTAGCATGAAACCTCGATGACTGATCAGTGCTTCTTGCGTAACGCTCTCGCTGGGAGCCTGGGTCCCAGCTTAACTGCGTGTTAGAAGGAAACCCCGATGACTGATCTGTGCTTCTTGCGTAACTTTCTCGTTGGGAGCCTGGGTCCCAGCTTAACTGCGTGTTAGCAAGAAACCCCGATGACTGATCGGTGCTTCTTGCGTAACGCTCTCGCTGGGAGCCTGGGTCCCAGCTTAACTGCGTGTTAGCATGAAACCCCGATGACTGATCAGTGCTTCTTTACTTCTCGCGCTCTGCTTCCAAGCACTCATCTAGGCACTGATCTGCGGGTGGTGGTCACTTAGCAACTGACCACCGATCACCGTTCTGAGTGATCTCCTCCCTGATTCACCTGGTATCTCATTCCACGTGTCACCCTATGAATGGTCCACGTGGTCATCTGCTGCTGACGTCATCGACTACCGATGACCGACCGGATCATTATGTAACTTGGAATACCATTTTTTTAAAAATATATTATGGATTACAAAATCCAGAAACTATTTCCAAATTCAAGATTAGTTTGTTGAATAAACTTTAAATGTTAATTTGTGGGTTTTAAAATTAGAAGTTACTAAAAAATAGTAGAATGAGAGTTTGGGTAGGTGAAAGGTCAAAAGTTGTGAGTGGGATTTTAATTATGTTGTTAGTGGAGTTTTAAGGCCATAGTGAAGATTTTTCTAGAAGAGCTTCCTAAAGCCTATAAATAGGATGCTCTCTCAGTTGTAAGATGCACCACAGAAAGAAATACAATAGAGAGAAATAAAAAAAGAGAATGTTTCTTTTAGAGAAAATCCAAGTGTGAGTGGTTGTTGGTTTTACAATTTGGTATCAAGAGTCAATGACGAATGTGACGGGTCAAATACCATTACCACGGTTAACAAAGGCGACTAGATATGATAATTGGAGCATTCAAATGAAAGCTCTTCTCGGTTCTCAAGATGCATGGGAGGTGGTCGAAGAAGGTTTCGAAGAACCAACAAATACCACGGGTTATACAGCGGCTCAAACCAAGGCGTTGAAAGAGATGCAATCAAAGGATAAGGCGACACTATACATGTTGTTCCGAGCGGTTGATGAGTCGGGCTTTGAGAAGATTGCCAGTCCAACTACTTCAAAAGAAGCGTGGGACATCTTAAAAAAGGTGTTCAAAGGAGCTGAACGAGTTAAGCAAGTGCGTCTACAAACTCTTCATGGCGAGTTGGAGAGCATGAAGATGATGGAGTCAGAAAGTGTATCTAACTACATCACGCGAGTACAGATTGTGGTAAATCAACTCAACCGAAACGGTGAAACGTTGACTAATGCACGAGTTGTGGAGAAGATTTTGAGAACATTAACCAAAATTTTTTAGAGTATTGTGTGCGCAATAGAAGAGTCAAAGGACCTAATGACACTCACAATTGACAAGCTCGTCGGTTCTCTCGAGGCACACGAGCAATGGAAGAAGAAGAAGGAGGAGGAAACACTCGAGCAAGCACTTCAAACCAAGGCGTCGATCAAAGATGAAAAGTACTCTATCATCAAAATTCTCGAAGTAGAGGGTGTGGCTGTGGAAGTCATGGTGGTAAAGGCAGCAATCATGAAGTATAAGGAGAAGGAACAATTGGGCCAACCAAATTGGCGTGGAAGAGGACGTGGTCGAGGAAGAGGGGACCGATCAAATTACTCCAACATCGAGTGCTACAAATGTCAGAAATATGGTCACTATGCAGAGGATTGCAACTCCGAAAAATGTTATAATTGTGGTAAAGTGGGGCATTTTTAAAAGATTGTCGAGCAGATATAAAGATAGAAGAGACAACCAACCTAGCCTTGGAAGACGAAACGAATGAAGGTGTTCTCTTGATGGCTCAAAATGAAGTCAACATTAACAGTGACACTTTGTGGTACCTCGACTCAGGAGCAAGCAACCATATGTGTGGTCACGAGTACCTATTCAAAGATATGCAAAAGATTGAAGATGGTCATGTGTTGTTTGGAGATGCATCAAAGGTGGAGGTCAAAGGTCAAGGTATGGTTTACTACTTACAAAAAGATGGCTTAATTGGGTCACTCTAAGATGTTTATTACCCAGACCTCAAGACCAACATTTTGAGTATGGGGCAACTCACGAAGAAAGGTTACTCGATATTTCTAAAAGATCGGCTATTACACTTCAAGAACAAGCAAGGACGCTTGGTTGCTCGAATCAAGATGACAAGAAATCGGATGTACAAGCTGAATTTAAGAAGCATACGAGAAAAATGTTTGCAAGTCAACATTGAAGATAGGGCATCACTGTGGCATCTCCGTTTTGGTCACCTACATCATGGTGGCCTAAAAGAGTTAGGGAAGAAGAATATGGTGCACGGGCTACCAAGCATGGACTACGAGGGGAAATTTTGTGAAGAATGTGTCCTCAGCAAGCATGTGAGAACCTCGTTTCCAAAGAAGGCTGAATATTGGGCTAAGAAACCTCTCGAATTCATTCATACCGACATATGTGGACCAATTACTCCAGAATCCTTCAGCGGTAAAAGGTATTTCATTACCTTTATTGATGATTTCTCACGAAAAACATGGGTTTATTTTTTGAAAGAAAAATCTGAGGCATTCGAGGCGTTCAAAAAGTTCAAAGCGATGGTCGAGAAGGCAACTGGTAGACAGATCAAAGTTGTACAATCTGATAGAGGTGGCAAGTATACTTTGATGACTTTCATGGAGTATTGTGAGGAGCAAGGCATAAGGCAATTTCTAACCGTACCGTACACTCCTCAACAAAATGGTGTGGCTGAGAGGAAGAACCGGACCATTCTCGACATGGTTCGATCAATGCTTAAGAGCAAAAGATGCCAAAGGAATTTTGGGCGGAAGCCGTGCAATGCACCATCTATGTGCAAAACCGATGTCCACATGTGAAGTTAGATGATCAAACACCACAAGAGACATGGAGCGGACAAAAGCCGACAGTTTCTCATCTCAAAGTGTTTGGTAGTGTGGCTTATGAACACGTACCAGATCAACGAAGAACGAAGCTCGAAGACAAAATCAAAAGGTATATTTTTATTGGGTATGATGAGAAAACAAAATGTTACAAGCTACTTGACCCAATAAGCAAGAAGGTGATGGTGAGTCGTGATGTGCAAATAAATGAAGCAAGTGAGTGGGATTGGAACAATTCTTCAGAGGTTATGATTGAAATTGAAGAATCATCTGTCATTGCCCCTACAAGTATAAATTTTGAAACTACCGATGATGAAGATGAACCACGACAACCCAAACTGCAAAGTTTGCAAAATTTGTATGGTTCAATGAATGAGGTACACCTTGTATGTCTTTTGGCAGATGCTGAAAATATCAGCTTTGAAGAGACGGTGCGAGACAAGAAGTGGCAAACTGCCATGGATGAGGAGATTAAAGCGATCCACTGCAACAACACATGGGAGCTAACAAAATTTCCAGAGGGAAGTAAGCCCATTGGTGTGAAATGGGTATTCAAGAAAAAGATGAATGCCCAAAGCGAGATAGAGAGGTACAAGGCGCGACTCAGTTCGAAGGGATACAAACAAAAGGAAGGAATCAACTACGATGAGGTGTTTGCTCCCGTTGTAAGAATGGAGACAATTCGATTGCTCATTTCCCAAGCAGCACAATTTAAGTGGCCGATATTTCAAATGGATGTCAAGTCAGCATTCTTGAATGGTGTGCTTGAAGAAAAAGTCTACATCGAACAACCACCCGGGTACATGAAAATCGAAGAAGAGAAGAAGGTGCTAAAATTGAAAAAGGCACTTTACGGGTTGAATAAACTTTAAATGTTAATTTGTGGGTTTTAAAATTAGAAGTTACTAGAAAATAGTAGAATGAGAGTTCAGATAGGTGAAAGGTCAAAAGTTGTGAGGGAGATTTTAATTATGTTGTTAGTCGAGTTTTAAGGCCATAATGAAGATTTTTCTAAAAGAGCTTTCTAAAACCTATAAATAGGATGTTCTCTCAATCATAAGATGCACCACAGAAAGAAATACAAGAAGAGAGTGTTTCTTTTAGAGAAAATCCAAGTATGAGTGGTTCTTGGTTTTACATAATTTATGGATTTTATAATTCAAAAAATATATATATTTTTTTAAATTGTTTCTAGATTCTATAAATTCGAATAACACTTCCAAATCAAAAATATCTTGATGTAATCAAAAGATACAATATATGAAATTTTAAAAATTTATTTATTTTTTTATAGAAGGACAAAAAGATATTTTAACATTTAGTAGTGGTGCCTAAAGAATGTAAGGAGGTGCAGGAAGAAGCGGTCCTGCCAAATTGGTGGACAACCTTTACTTCTACTACTCTCCTTTCTTAGAGAGAGAGAAAATAATTTCAGTTCAATGCAGATGTAGATCATAGATAAGTGTTTAAGTTGATCTGATTCGAAACCAAACATGCATTTAAATGACTATACTTTAGTCACGTCATTTCATGCGTCCACCATGTAAACCACTCTTTCACATTATTAATATAAATGTGACAACAAGAACCAATCTTCAATAAAATAAAATATGGTTGTGGACAAAAATTTATGTTTTTTGGTGTCGGAACTAATACTTAAAATAGTGTCAACTATTGGTACTAAATGAATGGTTTGACTAAATTTGTACAAACGAAGCATCCTAACACAATTTTCTTTTGATAAATATAGCTATGGATCTGGCCCTAAGCAAGCAAGTGCTAGCCATCATAGGTACAATAACACACAATGAAGCAACTCTCGCAAGTAAACTTAATGACAAAATAAAAAATATTCCTATCTTGTCTCTAATTTCACCTGTAGCCAGATCAGAGCAAGTATCACCTCTATTGCCGTACTTCATCCAAGTGGGATATAATATCAACCTTCACATGCAATGCATTGCAGCCATTGTAGGAGAATATAGATGGAGAAAGGTGACAGCAATCTATGAATGTGATAACAGATTTTCCTCTTATCCAGGGATGCTACTCAACCTCTCCTATTCTCTTAGACTTGTTGGTTCTGAGATTGACAATCATGTACCTTTGCCTTCCTTGTCCTCTCTATTAGATCCAAATTCTACCATTGAAAATGAGTTTAATAGGCTGAAAAGCAAGAGTAACAGGGTCTTCTTGATTGTGCATACTTCTTTAGAGCTCGGTAACCTACTTTTTGAGAAAGCAAACCAAATGGGTTTAATGGGAAAGGGTTCTGTGTGGATTATCCCAGATGGGATTGCTGGTAATCTTGATTCAGTTAACCCGTCTGCTATCCTTAACATGCAAGGAGTTATTGGATTTAAGACACACTTCTTGGAAACAAGCAAGGAATTTAGAAGGCTTAAATTCAAATTTCGTAGAAGGTTTGTGTTGGAGTTCCCGGAAGAAGAGAACATTAACCCAAGTTCCTTTGCACTTCAATCGTATAAAGCAACCTGGGAAGTTGCTCAAGCTGCAAGAGAATCACAAGGGAAGTTAACCCTTGAACAATTATTAAAAAGTAATATCTCCAGGAATGAGAAATTACGGCAATCACCGACACTCGAAATAATTAACGTGATAGGTAAAAGTTACAGAGAGTTGGCATTATGGTCTCCAGCAGGTTTCTCCCAAAGCCTTGTTACAGAACAGCCGACAGAGATGAACACTAAAAGTGCTTCAAGTGGAGTTTTGAGTAAAGTTTATTGGCCTGGAGGTATGCAATTTGTTCCTGAGGGATGGACTCACAGCACCAAAGGGAAACTGAAAATAGGAGTGCCTGCAGAAGGTGCATTTACTGATTTCGTGAATGTGGAATATGATATGAACGGGAGTATAGCTTCTATTACCGGATTCTCAATTGATGTCTTTAAAGCAGCTGTTCATTATTTGCCTTATGATTTGAATTTCGGGTTTGTTCCCTCCAATGGATCTTATGATGAAATGGTAGATCAAGTCTACAACAAGGTATGGCAATAGTCAACTTTTTTGAGAATTAATGTACAGGACTTGCTGATTACTGTATTATGGAATTAATAATTATTTTATAAATTATACTGTATAAATTGGAAAGTAAAACACTCAGTCTAACTTTTCTTGTTCTCTTAGATCGACATTCTCAGAATTCTCTATTATATCTTGTTTGGATGGTTGTTTCACACACTACCAATGCATCTAAACAATTATCTTTTCTCTGAACAATCTTCCTTTCTATTTTTTCTGTATACTTGATCAATAACTCTTTCAAAGTTTATTTTTTTATATGAATTTTTAATTATAATGCAATTCAATTATATTAAAATATTTTTTATTTTGAAATTTAATTGGATAAAAATAAGTATTTATCCTATACAATACACAAGTTAAAATACTAGAAATTATACAAACCCCGTGTTTTTCCTTCGATATTTTTTGTCTGATAAAATTGTTGCCTTTTCGTAATGCAAATCTAAACTTTTATTTCTGGCGTAGACATTGGATGCTGCTGTCGGAGATACATCAATAATGGCATATAGATATCATTTAGTTGACTTCTCACAACCGTATGTTGAATCTGGTATTGACATGGTGGTTACAGAGCAGCCAGCTAAATTGAAGGAAGCATGGATTTTTTTAGAAGCCTTCACAAAAGACATGTGGATGATGATGGCAGCATTGCACATTTTTGTGGGATTCGTCGTATGGTTGATCGAAAGGCAAGTTAATGCAGAACTAAAAGGATTGGGGTCCATGCTTTGGTTCTTAGTCACTGTAATATTCTATGCACACAGTAAGTCCTCTAACCAGGTGTTTTTACTTCAGAAGAGTAAAATTTCATAGCTACTATATAATATCATCAGTAGGAGGTTGTAACGCTAGAAAGTTTACATAAACTCGTAGAGTTTCTGTCTACTCAAATCAAAAACTTGAAAGAGTTCATCTATCATAAAAATTAATATTAGAAAACCTATTAAAGAAATATATGCAACACAGCAATAATTCAACATTTCAACTGTTAAAACCCTAAAAGTTATTGTAATAACAATTGTAGTGACAGCAGTCAAAACAGAATTTAATAATTCTGTTTAGTTCAAAAACAGTTTTGTTGTATGTTTTTGGGGAATAATGAGAAGTTCTCCAGTTTCCTCTATCCTCTACAATCTTCTTGGAAGTTGTGAGTGAGTGTTGGTATGTTGTTGGGTGTGTGTGGTTCGAGTGGGCAGAGTGAGGTGTTCAGTCCAATAGAACCCATGAGGGTATTATACCAACAAATAATTGGGTGCTTACCGTTGTGTGTGAGAGGCCACCGAAGGAGTATTTCGGTGCTGGATTTTTGGCACAGTGTGGTGTGTGCAGAGAGAGACAGATAAGGAATTGGGTGACCTGTAGCATTGAGAAAAACATTTATAACAATTGGTATCAGTTTGCTGGGTGATGATGGTGAGCACGAAAGAATTGGAATCTAGGATGGATTCTTATGAAAAGAACCTCTCTGATCATCAAGAATTTGTTCAACGTTCTTTGGAGTTGGTGCAGAAGTCCATTGAAGGCCTCACGGTAGCATTTGCAGCCTTCAATACAACCGACAAATCTATACCACAAGATGATATGAATGCTGAATCTGCTACGTTGGAAGGGGCACAAATTCCATTTCCTTCATTTGATGGATTAAATTTTCAAGATAGGAAGGCCAAAGTGGAACAATTTTTTGAGTTGAGGGAACCCCTGAGTCACAGAATTCGTTTACTGCTTCTTTCCATGGATGGTAAAGTTTTTTTCTTGGCAAAGGCATTACATGCACAATACCAAATTTCACACAACAACTAGAATGATACTGTTCGATGCATTATATGGTTATCCTCCTTCAATACCCAATATCACTTTGCAGGGAGATTCTCTAGTGGAAGCGGTTGATTACACCATAAAAACTAGAGAACATATCGCTAAAATCTTGCACCTCAATTTACAAAAATCTCATAATAGAATGAAACTATATGCGGATCGGAAACGGATATATAAGGAATTTCTTGTGGGAGATTTGGTCTACTTCAAGATACAGCCCTATAAGCAAATGACATTAGCCAACACACCATTCCATAAGTTGGCTACAAGATATTGTGGACCTTTTTCAATCTTAGAAAGAACTGGTACAGTAGCCTATAAGCTTGAACTTCCTATTGGAACTGAAATTCATGATGTTTTTCATCTTTCTTGTTAAAAAAACATCATGGTGATCACATTGTTTCCAAGGATCTTCCAGTCTATACTGAGGATGGGGACATTCAGTTTAAACCATTGGTTGTATTGGACAGAATAATGAAGAAGAAAGCAAACAAACCTATTACTGAGGTTTTAATTTAGTGGTAGCATACTTATCCTGAGGATGCAGTTTGGCATGAACTACACCAATTGCAACAGCTAGTATTTTCAAATTCGCCAACTGGCTTTTGATTTGAAAGTTTAATCGAGTTTATCTAGTAAAGAGTTTAATTGTGAGTTAATTCGTTTTCTTTGCTTAGATTCTTACAGTCTTATAAAAATATGAGATTTCATGTTTCTCATATTTAGAGGAAAGGGAATCATTGTGCTGATAGGCTTACATGCTTTTACTCACTGGTGGCATTACGTTCCAGATTTTCTTGGATACCATTTCTTTAAGAATAGGTATTCTCAACCTTACTATAGATTTGTTTCTTTAGTAGGTTTTGGTATAGTCCTACTCTTCTTTACTTTTCTTTATTTTTATGCTATTTGGGTATGCTGCAAATGATTGATGTAAAATAAAGTGTCAACCTACTTGGGATCATATATTATATGATGTGGCTTTTTCATACTCTATTTTTTATTAAAAATATAAGGTTAACGTGAGAGCATGACAACTTTGATCAACATCCGATAAAAGACCAAAACTTCAGCTAACACTAAGATACCGCATTTCTTTGTCCACCTTCATTAAGATTTTTCGTACGAACATTTTCAAACTGTACGACTAAGAAGCAAATGAAAATATAGTAATAGATTGTCAAAATCCATGTAGAGATATCCCTGTTTCGTCAGCAGTATTCACTATTGACTGTATAAAGAATATGATACTGACCAAACCTTTTCAATCACACTTCTTTCTTCCTCCTTCTTATTCCTAATTCTGTGTACATTTCTAAATTACAATAAGCAGGAGAACAAATTAGAAGCCCCTTGGCTCGAACTGTGCTGGCACCATGGTTATTTGTGATCCTCATTGCAACTAGTACTTTCACAGCAAGTTTGACTTCCATGATGACTGTTTCACAACTAGAGCCATCTGTGTTAGATATCCAGACCCTTCTGAAAAGAAATTCTGCAGTTGGTTGTAATGGAAATTCGTTCATTGTGAAGTTTTTGACTGAGGTACACAAATTCAAGCGTGAGAACATTAAGAAAATTAACAATATAAATGATTACCCTGCTGCCTTTCGGAACAAAGATATCGAAGCTGCTTTCTTTATTGCACCTCACGCTAAGGTCTTTTTGGCAAAGTACTCATGCAGGGGTTTAATCAAAGCAGGGAACACTTTCAGGCTTGGTGGCTTAGGTTTTGTGGGTGGTCTCTATCCTCTTATTCTCACTATTTTATGACATGTTTAGTAGCATTGAAAATTGGGTAATTGTAAGGGAAAGTAGAAATTGTAGGCTTATGAAAGTTTTCTTATATATACCAATAGTCAAGGACTCATCTTATACATTTCTCCAATTTTCTCTCCTACCAAACTTAACTTATGAGATACTGCACATACTATTTTTCAAAAGTGATTTTCCTATTTCTGAAGCTGTTCTAATTAGCATGTTCATTTTGGTTGTTTTATTACTTAGGTATTTCCAAAGGGTTCAACTCTGGCTACTGACATATCTGAAGCATTGCTGAAAGTGATAGAGAGTGGAGAGACCGAACAACTAGAAAAAGATATGCTAACGGTAGGAGGAGGCAATACCACTTGTTCTCCTTTAGAGAGCAAGGCAAAGGATAGGTCATCGATTGGATTTCAACCTTTCGTTGGCCTATTTTGCATCTGTTCTATTGTTGCTATTCTGGCATTGTTATATAGTATGATTTGTTTGTTGATGAACAATGTAGAAACCTTCACTCGCTACATACATGTAAGATTGACACAATTAAGGAGACTATGGACATGCACAACCGCAGTTTTTTTCTGGGAGCCGCTCAAGACTCCAGTCAGGAAGTCTGGGAAGTGTAAACTCGACACAGTAACAAGAAATGCAGAGGACAGTCATTGATAGTCAGCAAAGCACAGTGGTTATAGATGTAGTATGGCTGGTAATGATTCCTGACATACCAATTTTTCAAACTGCTGAAAACATTTCTCTGCGAAGCACTTAAAGGATTTAGACACGTTTTCTTTTGGTAATACTGTGAAAGTATGATGTTTTGAGGTATAAAGAAATTTTAATACAGAATTGATAAAAAGTAATCCACGAATATAGTGGAAGGAGATTATTCAAGTTTAATAAAATTGAAAGAGTGGGTTTCAAATCCTATGTGTCTCTTTCTTGTTAGTTTCTGTTTTATTTCAATTTACCTCCCACCATCACCCTCAAAATAAAAAATGCATTTCAGAGGGGTGTTTGAAAGAATGTCTATGCAGCTTAGAACAAATGACTCGTATAACATCTTGTTTAAGTATGATAAAATAATCTCCTTTAACTTTTCATTAAGTGTTGCACCAAAATTTATTCCATAAGCTCTAACGTAACAATAGTTTATTATATATACATTTATTAAGCTGTTTACTATACACACCAGCTCAATGGCAACGTTGAAGGAAAGTTGTCAAAACAAGACAACTAGAACTCTGTTGGGTTTGCCAACCAACCATAGTTTGAGCTCAAAATGAGCCAACCCAACCTAGCCTAGTTCAGTGGTGAACTAATTGTCCAACCTGACTCAACCCTTCTGGGTTGGCTATCTAAAGAAAACTGAAAAAGCACCAGAAATGGAAATAACAGAATTATAAAATTGCAAGAAAAAAAATAAGATTATACTAATAATGCAAAAATGTTATGCAAATTAATAATTACAACATCCATTGACCAAACAATACGTGCCCTTTTGAAATTCACACTAATTACATATCAATTCCTATAATCTCATGGCTTAACCTCTCTGCTCAAAGCCCAAAAGAGATCACAATTGCAAAACAGAGAACTGCAGAAGTAGCATTAGCATACGCTAATACTTATGCAACATTCTTCTTGAAAAATAAAAACCCACTCAATAGTTAAGATTAGTTTGCTAAATTCTAAATCTTAAGCATATATTTTAATTGCACAATTGAGAGTCTATCCTCTCAATTTTATTTTTCACTTGATATCCTTCCTACGTGGTTACTAGTATTGCCTTGTTTATTAAATAATTTTATGCCCAAATACAAACCTAACTGCCTCAACTTAAAAGATCATAATCTATAAAACTCTTACAAGAACAAGTCAGAAACTAATAAAGCTATGCTGATCCAGAACCAAAAACACATACAATCCAGTCCTTTGAAGAAAACAGTCAAGCCTAAAACGACCCGAATGAAATAAAACCCAAATTCATAAAAACCGAATAAAGAAAGAGTGGTGGTGAGGTTTACTTGCAGGGGAGCTAGGAGTGGAGACAGTGGTGTAGGTGGAGCATTCTGGTGTCCAAGTCACTCACACGTGAAAGGTGGTTTGGTAGCAATGGCTGGACAACAGCAATTCTTGAAAATGAGGCCGAATATTTGAAGTCTGCTAGATCATAATAATCCAGCAGCAAAATTCAAAATTCATTCCTTAATTGATTTTTAGAGATAAGATAGAACAAAATATTAGGAAGCCAGTCCAAAATTATCCATACAGGAGTAATTTTAAGCAAATTACAGTTTCACCCTCACCTCTTTGGCTTTCCTATATGAACGAGTAATAGGACAAAGATTGTTTTGTCGAGTATTTATATTATTAAAACAATGTAGCATAATAATAGCACATCAGAAGTTACATAAGTCACTAGAAATTTCAAAAGGAATCTAAGAAATATAAGATAAGTATGTGTGTGTGATCTAACAACTAATCCACGAAAAAGAGAGACATAACATAAGCATTTTAACAAGCACCTAGTGTGCTAAACAAACTACCTTGCAAAAATATTTATTGTGGGCGAATTGGGGGTTTTTCAAGTTATTATTAGAGTTTAAGGGATTGGATTCGGAGAAATAGTTGCAAATGGCAATGATTTTGAGCGAAAGGGGAAAGGTGCGGTTTCGCGGTACTTTCAAATGGCAATGCCTTCCCACTTTGTTTCTTTGAAACGCTGTTTTTTTTAATGATTTTTTTATATAATTTTAGATAAGGTTAAAATATTAATTTTATCAATATAATACAGTGATTGACTAATAACCGTGAAACTTAAACCATTTTGTGGGCTTGAATCATCAAATTCGGCTTCTTCTTCCCGCACGGGCATAATTTTAAATATTCCAAAATTGACTTACCTATTATTTGAAAAGGGTACTTTCTTTGCTATTGTTCATCTTCATCATAGAATAACAACCGCTGGTTGAGGGTCTTTTTAGTTGTTCAGAGCAAGGGGAGGAATAGGCTAGATTGTAGAAATGTTGTTTGGGTTGTAAAGGTAAGAATTAATATTTTTTAAGGAGCATTGGTGGTTATGGAGATTTCGTAGTTACCGAAAATCAGGATCTGGTAATGTACTACAGATTCTACAATCTGGAATTGATTGATTAAATTTTATTTTCCGGATGAGGGGTGTTCCAAAAGCTAAATTTTCATAAATTGTTGATTTTCGAATTGTTGAATCCAGAAGCCTAAATTCTATTACGAATTGGTGGATCCATAATTATTTTTTTGTATTGTGGATTCTTGAATTCGGAATGCGTAATTTGCATTATGGATTTCTAGATCTGGAATGCATTTTTTGAGTCATTGATTTCTGGATCCAGAATGGTTTTTTTAATTATGAATTGTTGGATCCGGAATGACTTTTTTGACTTATGGATTCATGAATCTGGAATGCAATGATTTAGTTTAATTTTTTATTTATTTGTAGAAGCATGGACAATAGTGAAGAATTTGAACAAAAACTATATGATGGGTTGATGTGTGGGATGATTATGATATTGAGAAGTCATTATGTAACAAAGCAATATACAATATATCGAAGGAATATGAATGTACAAATGCGTTTACTACAGATGATGAGGTAAAGTTAAGTTTGTAAAGTATGTTTAAGTTGTTTGTTAATTGGTAAATGAAATAATTTGTTATAATAACTTTTGTAGGTATTTCGTACTCGGGATGAGCTCTTGATGTGGGTTAGAAAAGTTACATTTCACTTTGTTTTTGTTATTGTGATATTGAGATTGGATACTTCAACTGGCCAACGAGGAAGGAAGACATTTGTATTATTAGGTTGTGGGAGAGGAGGTGATGTGAATTAATTTTAGATTCATTAATTTGGTGACACTTTCTTAGAATTAGGATCAAATTCTTTAAGCAATTTAGGTGAAAAGTCTAAGGAAAATTTCCACTGGACATTAACTTAACAAGTGTTAAGTAGATGTGAAGGTTCATTTCCAAAGACCAAAGGAAAAACACAAGTATATGTGATGGATGATGACAATTAAGGTGTTGTAAAGAAAGGAAACAAATCAGTTAAGTGGAGGAACTTAAGGAAACATCAATGGAGCTTAAAGCCTTCCAAATGATGAACCAAACTCATGAACATGAGTGTCATTCCACAAATCGATTCACAAACACAAAACAAATGGAATCCGAACACAAACGCAAGGAATTAAACACAACTACTGAATGAAATGGAGAATTAAGTGCAGAATTGAATAAGAACACAAGAACAATCAGATAGAATAAAAAATAATCAGTTGAATTGAAAACTAGGTGCGGAAATGAGTAAGGAATGGAATTGGAAAATGAAAGTAAGAAGAACTTATGTGGTTGAAGCCATGGAAGGGAAGAACACGCCACTTGGATGGTGATTGATCCAAGATAAGTGCAAGATGCCGCCACTTGAGAGCTTCCCAAACACTCACAAGATGAGACTAAGCTAGGAGAAACAATTCTCACAATTCTCTCACAATTTGTGTAGAGTTTCTTTAATTCAAAATTCAATGTAATTTTACAAGAGTCAAGCACCTCTATTTATAATGTGAGAGGGCTGAATTTGAAGAGGGACAATTCAAATGGTGAGTGTTTGAAATTGGCACCTATTCCTAGTCACAAGGAAAGTGTGACTTGGTTTCTTTCTTTGGCACCTCCTAAATCTACACCTACACCTTCTTTTTTATGTCACATGGAAGGTGTGACTTATCTTTGTACATTGGCACCCCTTTTTTCTATATCTACACCTTCCTTTTATGTTCTACTAAAAAACTACTCAAAAGAAATTACAAAAAGAGACATCCATTGATGCTCATCTCCCAAAGCCTTGGCCTTGCTCCTAGTAATCCTTTGAGGCATGAAGGATGTTGACCTCATGGGTTGGGCTTGGGCTTCTTGGGCTTGGGCCTCAGGTGCCTCCTCTACTTGGTCTTCATCAGGAGGTAAATACAGACAATATAAGAAGGATTTACAGGTTACTGAGAGTGGAACTAGGAAATGGGGTTGTCCTTTCAGATTACAAGGGTATCCAGTAAAGAGTGATGAAGGATGGATATTGAAATTAATTTGTGGCTCTCATAATTATGAGTTGGCAAATGCATTGGTTGGTCATCCATATGCTGGTAGGTTCACATGTAGTGAGAAGTCAATGCTTATGGACATGATAGACACTTCGGTGAAGCCTAGAAATATTTTGCTAACAATGAAAAAGCATAATGAAAAAAATGTGACCACAATAAAGCAAGTTTATAATGCACGATATTTGTACAAAAAATCAGTATGAGGTGATAAAACTGAAATGCAAAAATTGATGATGTTACTTGAGCGAAATATGTATGTCCATTGGTCTAGGTTTGAAGAAGGGATGAATGTTGTGCAAGATTTATTTTGGACACACCTTAATTCAGTGAAGCTATTAAATGCCTTTAACATTGTATTGATGATGGACAGTACGTACAAAACTAATAGGTATAGGATGCCTTTGTTTGAAGTTGTTGGTGTTACCTCAACGGGATTGACCTTCAGTGCTGCATTTATGTTACTTGCATTAGAACGTGATCATAACTTTGTATGGGCCCTTGAGAAGCAGAAAGGTTTGTTTTTGAGAGTTGATTCATACCCAAAGGTTGTGGTTAGTGATAGAGATATTGCTATAATGAATGCAATAAATGTTCTGTTTCTCGAAGCTGCTAATTTGTTATGTCGTTTTCACATTGATAAAAATGTTAAAGCAAAATGTAAAATGATTGTTCATCCTAAAAAGGCATAGGATCAAGTGATGGAATCTTGGGGAGATATTGTTGATTATGAAAATGTAAAGTCCTATGAACATTGTGTGGAGACATTTAATGTTGTTTGTTCACCATGGCCTATATTTATTAAATATGTGATTAGTACTTGGTTAAATCCACATAAAGAAAAGTTTGTTAAGGCTTGGACGGATATGCACTTAGGCAACACGACAAGTAACAGGGTTGAGGCTGCACATTGGAGTATAAAGAGGATCCTTGAGACGTCAATGGGGGACTTATGCTTTTGTTGGGATTCCATAAATAAGATGATCATCTTGCAACATAATGCAATTAAATCTTCATTTGAAAAGAGTTTGCATGTGATGAGTCATATATTTAATGTAACAAGATATAAGAAATTGGTTGGCTTTGTATCAAAATATGCCTTGCTTTATATTGCAGAAGAGAGTGATCGAGTTGAATATGTTGGTTTAGATAAATCTCGTTGTGGGTGCACCATTAGATCTACTCATGGCCTTCCTTGTGCTTGTGAATTGGCTTCCTTTGGTGTGAGTAGCATACTATTGGAGTCAATGCATTTCATTTGGACACGATTAAGCTTTTTAGATATTTCAAGTGGTGATACTTTAGCAGAGTTGTCCATCAAACAAGAGAGGATTGTCATCATGAATCGGTTCAATGAGGTTGACATGGTTGGTAAGATTAATATCAAAGTCAAACTGTGTGAGATTGCCTATCCAAATAAGAAATCTTTGTGTCCACCAAGGGAGAAAGTCAAAACAAAAGGTGCATAAAAAGGGCGTCAGAGTAAATTTGGTAGATCAATGAAACGAATTCGTTCTTACTTTGAACATGTTGATGTCATTCTTTCACAACATGATAGTTCATCTACTTTGAAATGTAGCAAGGGATTTATTTCGGAGACTCCTTCGATCAAATCAATACTAGTGCTAGAACAATTTTCGGTGGGAATTCATCCTTACATTGTTGATATTGTTGATGTTAAGGCTGACAGTCATTGTGGTTATCGTGCAGTTGGTGCATTATTGGGTATAGGAGAGGAGTCCTGGACTATTGTACGCATGAACTTGCATAAAGAACTTTGTCAATGGCGTCAAGAATATATTGATTTGTTTGGTGGGGATGAACGATATGAATATTTGAAAAATTCACTTCTAGTTGACCACATGGTAATTCTATTCATTTTGAATGATGTTATTAATTGTAAAATGGTGTATGAGTTGGATTAACTTGTTACATTTTCTTTTGTTTGTAGATAAGTACAGATAAATGGATGAAAATTTCGGATATGGGATACGTTACTGTGAATCGATATAATGTGATTGTTGTGTGTTTATCTCTTAAATAATCATTGACTATTTTCCCATTAAGATCTCAATCTCCAATAGATTTTAATCATCACCGCATCATTTGTATTGGACATGTTCATGGAAATCATTTTATTCAGGTTTGTTGAACTGCATTCATAATGAATTTTAGGAATCATTGAAAAACATAATTAATGACCTTGCTTACAATTTTCAACAGGTTCAGTTGCAAGAAGGTTGTTCGATTCCACTAATAGATATTTTATGGTCTACTCATTGTTATCCAATTGCCAAAACTTGGTGTTCATATTATACTAGTCGGATGTAAATTTTTACACAAATTATGTCCATTAGACGATATTTATAGTTGTAATTGCATTGATAAATGAATATGTTAACATTCTGACTATTATAAATGTAGAAGAAGAATTCTCTAATTTCATAACCAAAGTGTTCCTTCATCAAATTCAAAAATAATTTGTAAACTAAGTGTTTTTTTCCCAAAATTACAAAACATAGCAACAACTAAAATGATCATCATTATTGTTTGTGTCGTCGTCTGTGGACATACACAGACTTGTCCTCGGTGGCTGATTAGGCTAGCATCAAGGATGTTTGTGTCCCTTCCCATGCAGGTGAATCCTCAGTTAGATGACCGTCATCTATAATCAACTGCAAGGTGGATGCTATTTTAGAATTAGTGGCTTTAAACAAGAGGGGAGTGAATTGTTTATTCGAAGATTTTTGCAAATAATGGAGTGGAATGAAGATTAATGAAGAAGCACTCAGATCAGCCAAGAAAAAAAATTGTTTTTAATTGATTTCAGAAAATCAATCGGTTGTTTATGCGAATCAACCAGTTGTTTATATCAGTAGTTTATGAAAACGTAGTTCAAACAGTTTTAAGAAGTGAGGGATAGAGAAATTCACACAAGAATTTATACTGGTTCACTCTTTACCAAAGCTACATCTAGTTCTCAGCAAACCACTTAGATTTCACTATGTAATCAACCCTAGATTACAAGCACACAAACACCAAAGAGTTGATCTTGAACCTCTCAAGAACACTTACCCTCTTTGATACAAAAACACTACAAGTCAGAACACCCTCTGACTGTATACACCAACACCCTACCAGTTTAACAAAAATGAAAACGAATACAAGTAAAAATAGGAAAGATCACACCTGATACAGAAGGATTACAACAGTTCCTATTCCACTCTTAACCAAAGCAAAGCCTTAAGCAATCTTGCAATCTTGAAAATATTTCTTAATCTTTTTGGTAATCTGATCTCTTACTATTCAAAGATGTAAACACCAGTTATATAGCCTAAAAAATAATCGTTTAAGACTTTTAATCAAGGGCCAAAACAGTTTAAAATCAGGGAAAACAGATTTACCAGACTTAACCAAATTTGTTAAGGTTTTTGAAAAAACAATCGATTGAAAACTCGATTCAACCGATTGAATCGGTCTTGACTACTAGGTCAGCCAATTTCAGTTTTTTCAAATCCTTTTCAAAACAGTAAGTGTAAAACAACCGATTGAAACGATAAATCAACAGGTTGTTTTTCACTACTTCAAAAAAAACTTTTCTTTTGAAAGAACTTGATTGATTTAGTTTTGGATTAAGCTAAGAGTGGATTGACAAATTCTAATCTACCTAGAACCCATGCCCACAAGAAGCAACCCATCCTTCAAGCAATCTTCATGGATTTGGAGACATCAAACCTTTTAAGTTCAATATGCTATTCTTCTACAAAGATCCTGCAATGATAAACAAATTACATTGATTACAACTAAGCATGTATTATTTAAATAATCAAGTAATAAGTTCTTACCACTACAGGATGCTCAGAGATAGTATCATTACCGTCTTGACATCGTCCATCAGGGGTAATCACCAGAGGTCAATAATCCTCAGCCATCTGAATGATATATGGGTGTGATATGTTAGAATTAATGGCTTTAAACAAGAAGGGGGTGAATTGTTTATTGGAAGAATTTTACAAATATTGGAGTGGAATGAATATTAATGAAGAAGCACAAAAGAAGCAATTAGATCAGCCAAGAAAGAAAATTGTTTTTAATTGATTCCAGAAAATCAATCGGTTGTTTATGCGAATCAACCGATTGTTTATATCAGTAGTTTATGAAAACACAGTTCAAACAGTTTTAAGGAGTGAGAAATAGAGAAATTCACACAAGAATTTATACTCGTTCACTCTTTACCAGAGCTACATCCAGTTCTCAACAAACTACTAAGATTCCACTATTTAATCAACCCTAGATTACAAACACACAAACACCAAAGAGGTGATCTTGAACCTCTCAACAACACTGACCCTCTTTGATACACAAACACTACAAGTCAAAACACTCTCTGACTGTATACACCAACACCTTACCAGTTTAACAAAACTGAAAACGAATATAAGTAAGAATAGGAAAAATCACACTTGACACAGAAGGATTACAACAGTTCCTATTCCACTCTTAACCAAAGCAAAACCTTAAGCAATCTTACAATCTTGAAAATATTTCTTAATCTTTTTGGTAATCTGATCTCTATATTTTCAGAGATGTAAACATCAGTTATATATCCTAAAAAATAGTCATTTTAGACATTTAATCAAGGGTCAAAACAGTTTAAAATAAGGGAAAACAGATTTACCATACTTAACCAAATCTGTTAAGGTTTTTCAAAAAATAATCGATTGAAACTCAATTCAACCGATTGAATTGGCCTTGTGATGTGAGTTGATTTTAGGTTCATTATATTTGTGACACTTTCTTAGATTTAGGATCAAGATTCTTAGCAATTTAGATTGAGTCACCTAAGGAAAATCCTCACTGGACATTAACTTAACAAGTGTTAAGTAGATGTGAAGGTTCATTTCCTAGGTCCAAGGTTAAAACACAATTAATGGTGATGAATGAATGAAGAACAAGGTGCTGAACTCAAAACAGAATAGGTGCAGAATTTAAACACAAAAATAGAATGGAAACACAAATTGAAACAAAAGAACCGATTGAAATTCAAGAACAAGACATAGAATCAAAACTACCGATTGAAATGACTATGGAAGATGAAAGAAGATGAAACTTATGTGGTTGTAGCCATGGATTGGGAATGGACACGCCACTTGGAGGTGATGATCCAAGATAAGTACAGATTTGCCGCCACTTGAGAGCTCCCAAAGCTTCACAAGATGAGACAAGGAAGAGGACAACAAGTCTCACAAAATTCACTCACAATTTGAGTATAGTAACTTTTCTTCTAATTTCAATGTTCCATTTACAATGACCAAGCACCTCTATTTATAGGTTTAGAGGGCTGAAATGAAAGTGAAACAAATTCAAAATTCCCTCCTAATTCTAATTCAAATTTGGAGCCAATCTTGAGTCACATGGGAGGTGTGACCTTTTTTCTACTTTGGCACCTCCTAAAAACTACACTTACACCTACTCTTTATGTCACATGGAAGGTGTGACCTATCTTTATACATTGACACCCCTTATTTTAATATCTACACCTTCCTTTAAAGTTCTACTAAAAACTATACACAAGTAATTACAAAAGGAGACATCCATTGATGCTCTTCTCCCAAAGCTTTAGCCTTGCTCCTTGTCATCCTTTGAGGCATGAAGGATGTTGACCTATTCGGTTGGGCTTGGGCTTCATGGGCTTGGGCCTTAGGTGCCTCCTCTACTTGGTCTTCATCACCTTGTGATGTGAGTTGAATTTTAGATGTTTTCATTTAAGATGACACTTTACTTTAGGATTGAGATTTTAGCAATTAAAGGTAAGGACCTAAGGAAGATTCCCACTGGACACGAACTTAACCAAGTGGTTTAAGTAAGTGTGAAGGTTCACTTCACAAAGGCAAAGATGAAAAAAAACAAGATATAGTGGGGATGAGATGCAATTGAGAAATTGAAGAAAGGAAACTAGGAAACATCAATGGTGATCAAGGCCAACCATATGATGAACCAAACTCATAATAAAGAGCCCAAAATCGAGAGCAACAAATAAGAGTAAAAGAGACAAGAACATAAATGGAATGGAAAATGGAAGGAGATAGAATGAGAAAACTTATGGAGGTGGTGGAGATGATCACACCACTTGGTGTGTGGAAACCACCAAGATAAGTGTTAGGTCGCCACTTGAGAGCTTCATCAAGATAAGACCAAGGAAGAAGAGATAACACTCACTCAAGCTCACACAATATTTGTGCTAAGTAACTCTACTTCAATTTCAACTTGAAAATACATGGAGTAAGGGACCCTATTTATAGGAATGGGTGCCTTGGTAGGCAAGAAGGGCAAGGACAGGGTGGTAAATGTGTGAGGGGGTTGCCTTTAGGGTTTGACGAAGTCAATCCCCTATCTTAGGCTTGTTCTTCTAGAAACTAAGTCAAAAAACCTTCCTAAAGGGCTAGAAACAAGCTAAAATGATAACTACACCCCCTATTATGCTATAGGCACCTATTCTAGCCTATCTTTGCTATTTGGACCCCTAAAGTGAGCCCAATTATTTACAACATATTTGTATCTTATAAGAAGACCAAAAGGTATGTTGGTTTATGCCCAACTCCTCTGGTGAGGTCCATGTGATCCTCGGTGGGGTCTTGAATTGTTTGCTGAGATGACTATTCACCTTGTGCTTTATCGTTTGCTTCCTTGGTCTTCTTCGTAGCTACTTGGGTTGTATCATGCCCCCAAGTTCGAGAGAATTCAACCTCAAATTTAGAACTCCTACAAAAAACATAGTTAGTTTGTTCCTAGAGAAGATATTTCTAAGTTTAGGATGTGAAACATGTTAGAAAAGATGGCTTTAAACTAGAGCGGGGGTGAATTGTTTAAAGGGGTTTTCGCAATCTTTTCAGAGCTAGAATGAATTTATTTAAGAAACCAATTGATTCAACAATTCAGTTAGTCAAAACAGCAAGCAAAACTGTAACACTAGAGAAAACAATCGGTTGTTTCTTCGAAACAATCGGTTGTTTCTTCGAAACAATCGGTTGTTTCTTCGAAACAATCGGTTGTTTCTTCGAAACAATTGGTTGTTTATACCAGCAAACAACAAAAAAACTGAATTTAAAGAGTTAAGGATAGAGATTGTACACAGATGTTTATATTGGTTCACTCCAACCCAGAGCTGCATCCAGTCTTCTTAAAAACCCTGAGGAAATCCACTAAGCAATCACACCTTGATCACTTACACAACAACCAAGAGAATGACCTTGAAAACCTCAAGAAACACACTCTCCTTGGCCAACACTAAGATTGCTGATCTTGAACACCTTAAGAACACACAGCCAATCTCAGCAAAAACACATAGACGAAATGTTTCAGCAGTTTACAAAGATTACACTTGTTAGAGATGAATATCTGAAATCAATACAAGTAGAATCCTATTCCAGCACCTTGATCAATCACAAAACTCTTAAGCAATCTCAGCACTTTGAAAAATTCTCTTAGAAATTCTTTTTTCAAAAGATCTCTTTCTTAAAAACAATCTTTCTGAATTTATACCAAGATATAGTTTGTTATCAAATCTTAACAAACTCTTAATTGCTTTAAAAAGATTGGTCAAAGCATTTAATGACTGGAGCGTATTCAGTTTCAAATCATTTAAAGCTCAGTCAAAGAAAACAGTTATTCTGTTATGGTTCCAAAACAAACAATCGATTGTTTCCTCGAATCAATCGGTTGTTTTGTTACTTAACAGATTTCACCATTTAAAAAACAGTTTTCAAACTTTCTAAAAACACCTAAGTGTAAACAATCGGTTGTTTCGACAGAACAATCGGTTGTTTCAACTTAGCTTGAAAAACATTTTGCTTTGTTAAAGATTGAGATGCTAGTTGCTTTGAGATTTAATCTAAGGATGGATTACAACATAAAACTACCCCAGAACAAAACTATAAACCAGCACAGCAGCAACAAGCAAAGCAGAGGCTTCAACATCCTTCAAAGGATTTGGATTCTTCAAAACATTGAACACTACTTGGTTCAACAATCTCCCCCTATTTGATGAAGATAAATCCCTAGTGCTTGTGTTGTAATGATTAAATCTGAAGCAGTTATTGCAGAGAAAGCATTTGCACTATCCAAAGCTTCTTACAGCAACAAGTTAGATTATACCTCTTTTAACATAATATTCAATCGGTTGTTTCTATCAGCAGCAGCAGAAAACACTTTTATACTCAGAGATTTAAACATTTTATGCATATAAGATACAGATATACAAGAACCAATAATTCTCCCCCTATTTGTCTTCACAAATAGATTTTAACATGTACCAAACACAGATTTTAAGAGAGATTATTTAGATCAAGAATACCTAACTCATTTCTTAAGAAGAAAAACCTCTCTTTTGGCAAAGGCTTTGTAAAGATGTCAGCTAGCTACAGTTTGGTCTCCACAAACTTCACTTCACAGTTCCCATTTTGCACATGATCTCTGATGAAATGATGTCTTATTTCAATAAGTTTGGTCCTTGAGTGCTGGATTTGATTTTTTGATAAGATTGATTGCACTTGTGTTATCACACATCAAAGGAACTTTGCTAATTTGTAAACCAAAATCTGCAAGTTGTTGTTTGAGCCATAGGATCTGTGCACAGCAGCTACCAGCAGCTATATATTCTGCCTCAACAGTAGAGAGAGCAACACATGCTTGCTTCTTGCTATGCCATGAGATTAGACTAGAGCCAAGAAGGTGACAAGTGCCACTTGTGCTATTTCTATCTAGCTTGCAACTTGCAAAGTCAGAATCTAAATAACCAATTAAATGTATTGGAGAATGAGAAGGATACCATAACCCTACAGATGATGTTCCTTTGAGATATTTCAGAATCCTTTTTGCAGTTTTGAAGTGTGACTCTTTAGGATTTGCTTGATATCTTGCACATAGACACACCGCCAACATGATGTCCGGCCTACTTGCTGTTAGATAAAGCAATGATCCAATCAAACCTCTGAATTTTGTTTGACCTATACTCTTTCCAGCAGTATTTGCATCCATGTAGCAGCTTGATGGCATTGGAGTGCTTGCGTCTTTGCAATTCTCCATTTCAAACATTTTGAGAATCTCCTTGCAAAACTTTGATTACCTTAAGAAGATCCCATCCTTTGTTTGTTTAACCTGCAATCCAAGAAAGAAAGATAGTTCTCCCATCATAGACATTTCAAACTCACCTTTCATTGCAGCCACAAATTCTTCACACAACCTATCTTGTGTAGCACCAAAGATGATGTCATCAACATATATTTGCACAAGAATTATTTCTGCATGTGACTTCTTGATGAAGAGAGTCTTGTCTACCATTCCTCTTTCATAACCAAGAGATAGCAGAAAATTGCTAAGCCTTTCATACCACTGCCTTGGAGCTTGTTTCAGTCCATACAAAGCTTTCTTCAACTTGAAGACATGGTTGGGATACTTGTGATCTTCAAAACCCGGTGGTTGATCTACATAGACTTCTTCATTGATGTAGCCATTCAAGAAGGCACTCTTTACATCCATTTGGAAGAGTTTAAAACCACTCATACATGTAAAAGCCAGCAGCAGCCTCACAGCCTCCTATCTAGCCACAGGAGCAAAGGTTTCACCATAGTCTATGCCCTCTTCTTGATTGTAGCCTTTGGCAACTAGCCTTGCTTTGTTTCTAGTGATCACTCTGTTCTTATCTAGCTTGTTCCTGAAAACCCATTTTGCACCAATAATATTCATTTCATTAGTTTTAGGGACAAGAGACCATACCTCATTTCTTTCAAATTGGTTTAGCTCTTCATGCATAGCTTCAACCCACTTCTCATCCTTGAGAGCTTCTTCAATTGACTTTGGTTCAATTTAAGAGACAAAAGTTGTGTGTCTGCAGTAGTTTGAGATGGAGCTACGTGTGGAGACACCTTCCTTTATCTGCCCTATGATGTTATCCTCTGACAGATCTCTTGGAATCCTCCACTCTTTGGGCAGCTCACTCTGTTGCAGATTTTCAATCGGTTGATTCGCAGAAACAACCAGTTGTTTTTCTGAACAGATATCCAGCTTCTCCAAACTGATGCTCTGTTCGTCTTCTTCAGCACTAATCTTTGGGTTCTCACTGATTCTGCGATCTACCTCATCAAAGACTACATGAACTGATTCTTCTACAGTCATCAACCTTTTGTTGCAGACTCTATAAGCATGGCTTGTGAGTGAATAACCAATGAAAATGCTAAGGTCAACTTTCTCATCAAATTTTCCCAAGCTTTCCTTTCCATTGTTGAGAACAAAACAACTACAGCCAAAGACTTTGAGGTGGCTGATGTTAGACTTCCTTCCATTGAAAAGTTCATATGGAGTTTTCTTCAAAATGGGCCTTATAAGCACCCTATTCATCACATAACACGAGGTGCTCACTGCATCTGCCCAAAAATACTTAGGAAGTGATGATTAACTAAGCATTGTCCTTGCAAGCTCTTCAAGAGACCTGTTCTTCCTCTCTACAACTCCATTTTGCTGTGGTGTTCTTTGAGTAAAGAAATTGTGTAGGATTCCCAACTTCTCACAGAACTTGTGATGTGATTCCACTAGCCACAATAGCATGATTCTTTGATATTCTATGGAATCAACTTGAGTTGGCAAAGGTTAGGAACTTTTATAGAAGAGGATCAAAGTTCTATATTTCAAGAACTCACCAAATCTTGCACCACAAACCAAACTCACATGGAAGCTCCATTTACTATCAATTGAACCGAATAAAAGTGCTGGAAAACAGATTTGAACCGTTCAAAAACAGAGAAGAAGAAGAACAGCTGCTGGAAACATGAAATAACCGAACCTAAACTCAAGAACACAAGCTCAAACATGAACAACTAAAGAGAAGAAAGGAAGGAGAGTAGAAAGCTTATGAAGATGGATGTATGGTTGAATGATCACGCCACTAGAAGGATGGTTGCTCCTAGATGAGTGTGCTGCCGCCACTTGAGGACACCATGGATCCTTCAAGATAAGACTAGAGAAGAAGGCTCAAAAGCTCTCCAATGCTCACTCCAAAATTGAGTATAGTTTCTTTAGTATAAAATCCAATCTGAAAAATACAAAGAGAGCACCTCTATTTATAGCCTAAGGTGCTGAAATGCAAGCTGCACAAATTCAAAAATCTGCCTCCTAAAAGGTTCTAGAATTGGCACCAAAAACAAAGCATGAGGAAGGTGTGATCCTTCTCTTACTTTGGCACCTCCTTATTTACTTCTACACCTATCTACTAATACACCCCCCCTAAGAATCCTAACTAAAGACTAAAAGATGGTATAATAATAGAGGTTTCTAATGTTTCCCTCTAAGCACCTTCAACCAAAGAAATTACAAAAAGAGAGAATAATTGTTCCCTAGCTCCTAAATCTTTGAACATGCTTCTTGTAAGCCTTTGAGGCGGGCTTTAACCTCCATGGGCGTCCTTTATTTGCGCCTCTACCTCTTCTTGATCTTGTTGATTGGCCTCCATGTCCACCAGAGCTTGATCTCCATCAACTTGACAAACTTCTCATTTTGAAATTCTCCTCCATGGTCACTCCTTATGGAACCTATGTTGCTGCTTTTTGTGTTTTGAAGTCTTCTTGCTAGCTTTTTGAATGCAGCAAAGGCATCACTCTTTGATTCCAAGAACAAGGTCCAAGTGTACCTAGAGAAATCATCAACAATAACAAGAGCATAATAATTTCCACCAAGACTCATAATTCTAGAGGGTCCAAAGAGATCCATGTGAAGGAGTTCAAGAGGTCTCAATGAAGAGACAACATTTTTGGTTTTAAAAGAACTTTTAACTTGTTTCCCTTTTTGGCAAGCTTCACAAATGTGATCCCTCTCAAACTTGAGTTTTGGCAGCCCAATCACAAGATCTTTTGATATTAGCTTGTTCAAATGATTCATGTGAATATGAGCAATTCTTCTATGCCAAAGCCAAGATTCATCTTGCTTGGATAGAAGACATCCAATTGAACATGGTGAAGAGATATCTAGAAGATACACATTATTAACTCTTTTACCTACCAACATTACCTCTTTGGTGTTGGGTAGACAGATTTCACAAGTGTTTGTCTTGAACATCACTTGATACCCCTTGTCACATGGTTGGCTAATACTCAGTAGATTATGCTTTAGGCCTTCAACAAAGAGCACATCATGAATCACCAAGATGCTCTCATCTCCTATGGATCCTCTCCCAAGTATTCTTCCTTTGTTGTTGTCTCCATAGGTGACATGACCCTCTTGCTTGAAGGATATTCTCAGGAACTTTGATTTGTCCCCTGTCATATGCTTGGAGCATCCACTGTCCAAGTACCAAAGTTGCTTTCTTTCCTCCAAGATTTCCTACAGAAAGGTTTTCAAGTACATAGGTCAGAAAGGTTTTCAAGTACATAGGTTTGGTCCCCTTATGAATGAGGGTCCATCTGGTTTATACTCATCAATACAAGCTTTATTTTTCTTGGGAGTCCACTTCATAAGCCCTTTAGGAACAACATGTTTTCTGATTTTACAGAATCGCATAGAATGACCTCTTTTCATGCAATAGAAGCATGTAACAATCGGTTGTTTCGATGGTCCAATCGATTGTTTTTCTGGCATTTTCGAAAATGATTTTGAAAATCTATCTTGCTGGTTTTGTGGATTAAAACCCAATCCAGATTTTCCAAAAACACAATTTTGAGATGCTAGCACACTTTCAAAGTTAGATTGGCCTTTAGAAAGCTTATCCACTGTTTTAACAAGATAATGGACCTTCTTTTCAAGATTTTCGCAATTTTCACAAACTAGAGTATCACACTTGCAAGAGGAGTTTTTATAAATGATTTCCAGATTTTCAAAATCCATTTTTGAATTTTCTAAATCCTCCTCCAGTGCCTTTACCCTGTTTTCAAGCTAGCTATTCCTTTCTTTCAACCGATTGTTTAAGAGAGCCAATCGGTTGGCTTCTTCATGTGTTTCTTGAAAGGCTTGAAGCAATTGACCATAATTTTCAGAGTTTGAAGAGTTTGATGAACTTACACTACATGAGTCATCCTCCCTTCTGGCCATTAAGCAAAGATTGAGGCTTTTCTTATTTTGCCTTTTCTTCCTTCTTGCTTGACTCTTTGTCATTTCTTTCTTTGGTTCATGAGCAGCCTTGAGAGTCTCCCACATTTCCTTAGCAGTTTTGCACTTTGATATCCTGAAAAATTCATTCGTATCTAGTGCAGAAGCTATAATGTTTTGAGCAGACCTATCAAGCTGAGTCATCTTACATTCATCATTTGTCCATTTGGACAAAGGTTTTGCAGTAAAGGAATTATTCTTTTTGAATTTTGGAATGTAAGGACCATTCTCAATTGAGTCCCAAATTCTTTGATCAATTGATTAAATAAAGATTTTCATTCTTGCTTCCCAAAACTTATAATTCAATCCACAGAATAAAGGTGGTTTGTAGATTGAAGCACCCTCCTCAAACGATATTTTTCCAGCCATAAAAAAATTTTTAGGATCAACTTGAATGACTTTCAAGAACCAAGCTCTTGATGCCAATTGTTAGAAAAGATGGCTTTAAACTAGAGGGGGGGGGGGTGAATTGTTTAAAGGGGTTTTCGCAATCTTTTCAGAGCTAGAATGAATTTATTTAAGAAACCAATTGATTCAGCAATTCAGTTAGTCAAAACAGCAAGCAAAACTGTAACACTAGAGAAAACAATCGGTTGTTTCTTCGAAGCAATCGGTTGTTTATACCAGCAAACAACAAACAAACTGAATTTAAAGAGTTAAGGATAGAGAGATTGTACACAGATGTTTATACTGGTTCACTCCAACCCAGAGCTACATCTAGTCTTCTCAAAAACCCTGAGGAAATCCACTAAGCAATCACACCTTGATCACTTACACAACAACCAAGAGAATGACCTTGAAAACCTCAAGAAACACACTCTCCTTGGCCAACACTAAGATTGCTGATCTTGAACACCTCAAGAACACACAACCTATCTCAGCAAAAACACACAGATGAAATGTTTCAGCAGTTTACAAAGATTACACTTGTTACAGATGAATATCTAAAATCAATACAAGTAGAATCCTATTCCAGCACCTTGATCAATCACAAAACTCTTAAGAAATCTCAGCACTTTAAAAACTCTCTTAGAAAAACTTTTTTCAAAAGATCTCTTTCTTAAAAACAATTTTTCTGAATTTATATCAAGATATAGTTTGTTATCAAATCTTAACAAACTCTTAATTACTTTAAAAAGATTGGTCAAAGCATTTAATGACTGGAGCGTATTCAGTTTCAAATCATTTAAAGCTCAGTCAAAGAAAACAGTTATTCTATTATGGTTCCAAAACAAACAATCGATTGTTTCCTCGAATCAATCGATTGTTTTGTTACTTAACAGATTTCACCATTTAAAAAACAGTTTTCAAACTTTCTCAAAACACCTAAGTGTAAACAATCGGTTGTTTCAACTTAGCTTGAAAAACATTTTGCTTTGTTAAAGATTGAGATGCTAATTGCTTTGAGATTTAATCTAAGGGTGGATTACAACATAAAACTACCCCAGAACAAAACTATAAACCAGCACAGCAGCAACAAGCAAAGCAGAGGCTTCAACATCCTTGAAAGGATTTGGATTCTTCAAAATATTGAACACTACTTGGTTCAACAATCTCCCCCTATTTGATGAAGATAAATCCCTGGTGCTTGTGTTGTACTGATTAAATCTGAAGCAGTTCCTGCAGAGAAAGCATTTGCACTATCCAAAGCTTCTTATAGAAGCAAGTTAGATTATACCTCTTTTAACATAATATTCAATCGGTTGTTTTGGGTGAGAAGTGGTTTCTTTTGAAAAATTGGAAGGAGAAGTTTTTGAAGAAATTTTGTTTGTATCCTTCCAGGAAGATTTGTAGAAGCCATCATTATGAGTATTTTTGAAACTTGTTTTCCTTGAAAGTTGTGATTCCACCTTGATGGCTAGGTGAACCACTTTCTTTAAAGAAGAGTACTCATATAATTCTACAAGATCTTTAATTTCTGTCCTCAAACTACTCACAAACCGCGCTATCTTTGACTCTTGACTATCATGCATATTAATTTGAGTCAAAGTTGTTTCTAAGTCTTTAAAGTATTCATCTACCGTCCTTGGTCCTTGATGAAGCCGTTGGAACTTCAACAAGAGTTCCTTCCTATAAGGAGGAGGAACAAACCGCGCGCGCATGCATAACTTTAAGTTGCTCCAAGAGACCACGACTGGCCTCTTGTTTAAACCAATGTCCATTATAGTTTGTTACCACCATTGTATGGCATAGTCTAAAAAAACTAGGGAAGCTAACCTAACCTTTTGGTCCTCGGTGACCTTATACACATTAAAGAGTTTTTCAACTTTAGCTTCCCATTCTAAATACAAAGTAGGGTCATTGTACCCACTAAAACTAGGTAACTTTACAAAATTAAAAGAATGTTGTGGTTGTTGTTGGTGTTGGGGTTGTATCACCTTGACTATTAGGTCAACCAATTTCTTCTTTTTCAAATCCTTTTCAAAAACACTAAGTGTAAAACAACCGATTCAAACGATAAATCAACAGGTTATTTTTCACTACTCTGAAAAAACACTTTTCTTTTGAAAGAACTTGATTGATTCAGTTTTGGATTAAGCTAAGAGTGGATTGAAAAATTCTAATCTACCCAGAACCCATGCCTACAAGCAGCAGTCCAGTCTTCAAGCAACCTTTATAGATTTGGAGACATCAAAGCTTGAAGTTCAATATGATATAGACCAAAACCACTCCAAATATGCAGGAACACAGACTCCAACACTAGCTGCTAATATGACATCCTGTACGAGGTTAACATTAAAATCTAACCATCATCAGTCGATCTCAGATGTGGAGGGATCGCCATGATGAACAATGGCTGGGTGACAAGGGATACACTGTATATATCCAAACTGTCTGAGTACACATTCAAGAAAATGCATCTGCTTGCAAGCCCTCAATCGAATGTACCTTGAAAATAATGCAATCCACTCGAAAGGACGCACCGCTCTATGCTCTTCATGGAGCATCTGTTGAACAACACCTATACAAAGGCTATCTAATTGTATCCGAACAGATGCAAGTGTGGACAACCTACTCCTGACCACATATTTCATACACCACGACTCATCCTCAACATAGTCATCTCGAAACTATCGGTGTCCAATAGTTGGAAAGTGCTTGTATATCCACGATGCCAATAACATGACATACCCAACTAACTATCTAGTATTTGCATAGGAACCATCTCCCAACTGCTCATACATGTGGATCAAAGCAGCTGCTGCCCACGACTATCCCCCGGTGTGTCTCAAATCTACAAATAATACCAAGTAGGATACATTAATCTACATAGCACTCTTATCTGCAAAGATGGGGCAACCTACTAGGTGTAGCAAATATGCCCGTGCTGCCACGGTCCACTGTCTCCTGGTACATGCGTCCTCATACATAAAGTGAATCAACAAGCAAATCAGTTGCTGCAGCTGCATCTAAGCTTGGGTACGTGTAAAATTGTTCGATAATAGGGAGGTGCAACAAATTTGACACATGTGATGGTCAACTCACCTACAGGCAGATGAAAGGAATTTGTCTCTACGTGCCTTCTTTCTACAAAGGCACACAACAATCCTTTATCTATCGTGTCATAGCTTGCCCCAATAAGCCCAGCTAAACCTAACAACTCCGCTGCAGGTAGTATCCCAGGATGAGGAGCACCCATCTTATTCATTTTTCGGCCATGAGACACCAATTTTAACTCCCTTTGATCCTAATTTAACCAACCAAAATCATATCAAATTAACAATGAACAAGTATCATATTACAACATTTTTACTTACCACACTATTCCATAATTGCATGGCCACATGGTTTTCATAACTTGTCAACAGTGTCCCATCCAATGGACCTCTGGGATAACCTTCACCTTCAACTTTAGGTGCGCCTTTAGCCTCCACCTCCATTTGGGGTTCAGCTTCTTTAGGTTCAACATGTTCTGCATCTTCATGTTCAACATGTTCTTCATCTACACTAACATGTCTTCTTCTTCTTCTAAAACAAGTTGTGGGACGTAGACGATCACTTTGTGAACCTCCTCCCCCAGTCTTCACCATTTCTATTCAATTACACCATTCAAGTTAAACCAAATTACAAACTAATGAACGAGTGTATACTAACCCAACCCCACAACTTCTCTAGTTCGACCCAATACAATTCTGGTTTACTAATTTGAGCCAACATAAACACGAAACAACAAATTAGTATTCTGAAAACATCAGTCCGGAACATTCCTGGAACCACAAATCCAGGATTTTACCAAAAGCATAAATATGGGATTTTACCGAATTCCATAAGCTGAAATTCATTTGTATTCTATATCCAAAATTCTATGGGATTCTATAATCTAGAATGTGAAAGAGCCTTTACGGAAACAAAAATCCATAGAAAAAACGGATGTACAAATCCAAAAATAAAAAACTTACTTACCTTTGCCAAGAACACTCTAAATCATAGAGATATGTGTGAGATTGAAAGGAGAATGGAGTTTTGTAATTTGGAGGTGCCGCTACTGCGCAAGAAGAAGACGAAGATGGCTGCGCAAGAAGAACTCTGGTCTGCACTTTCTAGGGTTTTTATTAGGTTAGAGGTATTCTCGGAATTTTAAAAATTAATAAGGGTGATTTAGTCTTTGCATAAGAGTGTCAGGGTGAAGGAAGAAAAACATGGGAGTGCAGGAAGAAACTGCCATCAAATTTTAGGAAAGACAATGTGGCTTGGGCACTCAGAGCTAGCCCGAGGCCTGACAAAAAAAAACACATGATGGTTTGTTTATTTTAATTTGGGCCCTCTTCTAGATCCATCCGGCATAATTTACAATCCATGTCGATTAAGTGTGAAAAAAGGTGGGTCGGCTCGCTTAGTTTGTATATATAGTTTAGAATTTTTTTTTTACCTTCATAATTTCTTCTACTGTTTTTTTTTTTAAATACATAAATTATTTAGATTTTAATACTCATTCAATATAGTAGTCAGACATAAATTATTTTTGTAATAAAATTTAAATATAGTATTATATATTTATATGTATATTATATATTATAGATATTATTTTCTATTATTTTTCAACTAGAATATTAATAGTAATCATGTGTCTACTTGTATTATCTTAAAAAAATGTATATATTTAATAAAATATTTTATTAGTTAATTTATTAGTATAATTAAAATCCAAATTTCATTAAAAATCAAAATGTCATTATAAATTTTTTTACTCATACCTTATTACGCATGTGTAGTGAGAATTTATGAGACCATTTAACTAATTCATCTAAATGA
Organism: Phaseolus lunatus; assembly: GCA_013389735.1. Taxonomy (NCBI): domain Eukaryota; kingdom Viridiplantae; phylum Streptophyta; class Magnoliopsida; order Fabales; family Fabaceae; genus Phaseolus; species Phaseolus lunatus. Next base: position 36,848,490 of record CM023864.1, on the reverse strand, counting down.
CAAAAAACATTAATTTAATAAACAAAAAATAAATTTATTCAAAATTTATAGTTGAAAAAATATTTTTCATTAATTTTAAACAAAAAAATTTTATGTTGGTTAATTCGTAAGCCAATAAAATCAACCTGCATTTCCTATGCAGGATGGACAAACCCGACCCACATTTTGCGGACCAAAAGCAAGACAGACCAATGTGGGACGAGGCAGCCAACATGACCATCCCAACCAAATTCATTTGTATTCAAGAAAATTATATAACTTAAAAAAATGTCAAAACATAGAATATGTCACCTTCTTATAAGTATTATTATTTTTTTAAAAAAAGAACTAGTTTTTGACCTTTAGATGATGCTTTTATTTGTGTAATGGTAAGTGTCTTCTAGCATATTAAAGTAAAATGTTTGTAAAATGTTTTTATTTTATTTTTCAATTATTGGATTAGGTAATTTATTAACATTTTAACAAATACAAACAAATAATTTCTTTCTTTAATACCATTTTTGTCTTGAATTTTCAACTTTTTTTCTAAATGTCGTTAAATGCTTTTTTAAATTAAAATAAACATTTCCAAAATTTTCAACTATTTAATTTTTTAAATTTAATTAAGTTAAATTCGATACATTAAAAATGTTTGTTGAATTATGTGTCTTATAATCTACTACCTAATCTCAAATGTCGATCCAAACCTTTCAAAATATACTCTAACATTTTTGCAAGTCTTCTAAGATATAATTCTCTTTCCTTGTTAAAAGAAGTTATGGACCAATGATGAAAAGTAGTTATCAGACAGCCTGTCAGTCTCAAATTGTCAAAGTAAGAGAAGGAATTCCTCTCAAAAGAGGAAAAGGCCTCCAAGATTGAGACCATTAGAGCAGCTCAAAGTCAAGTTTGGATATAGATGAAGAATACTTCATATGAAAAGAAGAGTCTTATAGTATGAAACTAGTTGATCTGTCTTCTAGACAATAACACAACTATCTTCTCAAAAAATAACTATAATAGAGTTTGAGAGTTTTTAAATTTAATTCAACAGAGTCTCACCTCATGAATTTTATGATCTTCACAAGACCAATCTGCTAAATGTTTTACTTAAACTCAAGAAAAAGATAAAGGATAGTCTTGAACTTCGAAAGAAGCTTGCCTAAGGGAAATGGGAGCTTTATGAGCCTATTGTTTGAAACTATGGCCAAAGCTCAAAAAGAAGTTGAAGTTAAGATATGAGTAGAAGCTACTATTAAGACCATTGAGTGTAATAGACGATTTGAAGATATTACAACTTCACAAAACATGCACTAGAAGGTTCATAACCATAACACAATAGTGTGTAATAGCATCTAAAAGCTTTGTTCTTATTTGTTATTGTCAAAACGTTATCCATTGAAAGAAAGTCTAGAAGTTCTAGACAAGAACATATTGTTTAGGTCTCCACAATCTCCTATTTTTTTAAGGTGATAAATACTAAATATTTTAAATTAGAGCAAGCAAGCATATTGATGGAAAAACACCCTTATTCCCTAGCAATGAAAGCCAAAAATTATTAAAACTTTCAAAGCTTCAAAAGATGCTCATACTTTCCTCTCTCAAGGAAGGATCTTTGGAGAGAATGAGGAGAATATTACTCCCATTTAAGACCTTAAGAGAACAAGAAGACTAGCATTTAGCAAATCATTTCTTATTCAATCAAAAGGTGAGTGTTATAAGGGGCAAGGGATGTTATTTATAAATGCATAAGCCCCTTACACTTCATGATTTAGGGAATGTGGGACTAAAAATACACAAATGTATTTATACATAAGAGAAATTTCGGAGCACCATTGTGTGCATATTATAGGTGATGTGTGATGGGCCGAACCAACTCACGTATCAATTATAACTGATTTGTAGAATATCTTTGATCAACACTAGCTCATTTGTTGGAGATAATTCCTGTGTATGTCGGAGATATTTCTCGTGTATTTTGGGAAGCGAATGTGGCTTACTAAGTTTGTTGTAACTGTCATTTATTGTATGCTTTGTGATGTTCTCTAACTCAGATGGTCGGTCAACGAGGCCAATACTGGTTTGTCTAGTTTTGACCGGTTCTCTGCCACACATTTAATGCCTTCAACAGTCACATCTCGCCTCGAGAACTCCAATGGTTATTTCACGACTCTTCATAAATTTATTTCTTATAAATCTAAAGCTCCCCTCTTCCTTCTTCTGAAGTCTCTTTTATAATCTTCCTTTCCTTGCACAAAATCAGATTAAAAATATGCCTTATGATATTGTTTTAAAACTATCAGGTGCTTCCTTCCTGTTTCAAATTATTAAACATATATCTTCAGTCCCAAAAGTCTTAGATTTTATTATTGCTTCTCTTCCAGATATATTTTTTCCAATTTTCTTCAGATTTGTGCATTGATTGTAATTGATTCCAGTACTGCTGCAAGAGATATTGCAAAAGATTTTATTGAATAATATCTTCAAAGTATATTTGCTCTATTTTTGAAGGATTTTGCAGAGGAATTTGAATTAAAGGATTTTGAGAGAATATCCATGCAAAATTTTGCATTCAATTTCTTTTCTAAGATATTTCTAGATTTAATTCTCTAATTCTTTGTTTCAAATTTTGTTTTCTGTTTTGATTCAAAAGAAGCAACTTGGGTTAAAAATACAGAATTAACAGAAATAATAATTAAGGTCCAAATAAACCCAATTATATGAATCTTAATTAAAACAATGAATTTATTTATTATTACATTCCAATAATTTATGATTAAAGTTAATACCTGCAAATAAAATTATGTTCATCAGTATAGAAGGTATAAAATGAAACACAAAGCATCTAATATACTTGAAATAACAAAATGTAACCCACTTTATCATAATCAATAAAAGGTAGAGGTAGTTCATCATGGTTGCAATGGCAGAGGAGGTGATAGTGGTGTTTATGATGAATAAGGTTGATATTTTGGTGAGCTAGGGTGAAATGTGGAAGTTTGGGTGGTAAGCACTCTGAGTAGTTGTCACATTGATTCCTAAAGCTAAGCGGCAAAGGATGTTAACAAAACTTACATTCTTCCTTTATTCCAGCTTGAGAAACTAAGCCAGATTTTCTTTGATTTCTTTTTCAATGACTTTTTAGACTATTAACAAAATTGAGTCCGATATATTTGTAGGGGAAAAACTTGCTAGAATAATTGGGATAGGTGTTATGCCTTAGGATTCATATGAAAGAGCATCTAGAAGTACTTTCCAATCAAATCTAAGGATCAAAATCATGAATTATTTCAAGCTTTGAGAATAAAATGATAATACCAATCATCAATCAAGAACTGAATATTATAGATAAATATCACCTCAATACATAAGAGTTTGAATAGATTACTTCCAACCCCAAAGAAAAGAATTAGTCACTCATGGTGGTTATTACAAGCATAGACAACAAGAAAAGAAGATCCATACTGTTTCTCCTTTAGGATTGCCTCCTTTAGGGTTTCCTTCCTTTGGTTCCTCCCAATTATGTCTAAGGTTATGCGTCACACCTTCTATTTAACCTAATTGGGCTTGGGCTAAGTGACATATTTATTCATAATATATCCTTTTGCTTCATGTAAGGATCTAGATAATTATTTGGAATAAAAGAAGTATAATTTTAATGAATTCTGAATATGTTATTACTTAAAACGAAAAGAGCTTGTTATGGAAATTTCATGGTGGTCAGACCTCGGATGTTGCCCAAGGTCTGAGGGCGGCGTGGTAGAGGTCGGTCGGTGGACCATAGTGGGTTCCAGAAATCACATGTAGGGAGGTGTGATTTGAACCTTAGGAGCGCCATGCATGCAGAATAACTACGGGACTTTACGCTTGGACATAAGGGATTTACCTTAGTGTTGCATGTTTAGGCACGTAAGGATCGAGTACTGAGCTGCCCTCGGACAGGAGAAGCTACCGACGTCACCAAGCCATGTGGGGGTGATAACACAGGCATGGAGTAGTGATAGGAGGAGCCCTCAACAGGGTGTGACGATGTGGCATCAGTCGACAGAAGCAAGGCGATGTGTCCTCGCCACATCACGGACGATGAGAGATCGCAAGGGCGAGAGACACGCGGGGATCGCCAGGGCGAGAGACACGCGGGCATCGCCAGGGCGAGAGACAGACGGTCATCGCCAGGATGAGGGACGCATCGGTCGACTTCCAGGGGGAGACATCGGTCGTCTTCCAGGGAGAGACATCGGTCGTCTTCCAGGGAGAGACATCGGTCGTCTTCCAGGGAGAGACATCGTTCGTCCACCAGGATGAGACATCGGTGGATGGTCATCGCGCGAGGTCGTGTTCCACACAGATGAGGTGGGGCCCAGGCTCCCAGCATGAGCGTCTTGCATGCGCGACATGTAGTCAGTGAGAGTGTTTCAGAACAGTGGCTCCAGAGAGTTGGTATGGAAAGTGACCCAGAGTTGGTGTGCGCAGAGACCCACGTGGCCATACTGTTAGAGGAAACCCACACGCAAGGTTGCTCAGAGAGTGGGTAATGGCAGTGAAGGCTAAAGAGCCGTTCGACCTTAAGAGCTGAGGGAATCAGCTCATTTAGTCCCCCTTTCTCCTTTCTCCTCCACTTGAAGACGCAGCTATCCTCACGTACCAGTGCTAGGATCGGCGACTGCCATTGTCCTTCTGGGAAGTCTCTGCAAGTTCTCCCGTCAGGACGCTAGAACAAAGTTAGGACATCTTTAAGCTTCGGTGGTTTTTGGAGATCTTAGTGATTTTGCGCAAGTTCAGGTAAGGGAAGCTAGCATTTTCGTTTATAAAAACTTTAGGCGAGTAGGTTCTGAAGTGAGGGCGACGTGGTCGCCGGTTTCATATTCTATTTCACGATGCTCTATTTTTATGTGTGGGGCGACGTGATCGCCGGTTTTAATGCAAATTTAGAAATCCCCTGTTTTAGTGTCGTTTTGAAATTGCTTGAGATTGAAAGGTGAAATGCATATGATATTCGAAAATCTGAACTTTGGTATGATTGTTTCTGTGATTGGGATTGTTTAAGAAAAGATTCAAAATATGATATGATGGAATTGTGCTTTTACGTGTGGTATGATGTACTGGATGAATGTGAAAGAGTGATCAAAGCATAGTATTTTCAGGAAAGAAAATACCGTGTGGAGATTTTATGAGGGTGTATTGATCTGTGAGTATCCTGTGAATGAGGCGATCCTGACTCTGCTGATATGATAGAATCACATAGATGAAGTCATTCAGTTGGTGAGAGTCGAAGGAGGTCCATATGTATGGGTAAGTCGTTTGAAAGATAACTGACTTGACCTGTTATATGGATTAACCCTGTCATACTGAGAGAGTGAGGATATTGAGATTGAGATCGAGATTATGTTTATGCGCATAGCTGTGGGAACTTTACAGCAATGAAGTATGACAGGTGCATGTCTCTGGATGCTAAGTTCAACGCACGAGTCTTCCGGAAGTAGAGTCATGTGTCTATGTGTTATGAGTCAGTGGAAAGTCTAACATGTGAACCATGAGTATTGAATGTATTGAATAGACACTTGACGAGTTCGTGGAATATGGGGATATTGATGGTTGAAATTGATATAGATTATGAATGGTGTGAAGATTTATGCTTTCTATTGATATAAAGTTTCATATTTAAAGTTTTTAAAAATATCTAGCTTACCCTTTGTTTTGTATCGTGGTTGTTTTTCTTAAACCTGTGATGATCGTGTATATTTGCACGGGAGCAGATGAGGTTGCAGGTGGTAGAGCTCCTCAGTGAGCATTTCTGGAGGAGGAGATCACCGGTTTTTGAATGCTGTTGTTTTGTTTTATTTTGAAAACTCCTGTATGGAGATGTATTAAAACTTCCTCGAAAAGGGATATTATTTTGAGGCACATTTGTATTAATGGATGAATTATATTATGTATATATCTATGTTAAATTTTGATATTATTGTTTCACCTTTATTTTATTATATAAAAATGAACAATATTTTGAGGGGCGTTACACTTCATCTCTCCCTAGATTCCTGAAAATAACACAAATTTAGGAATAAATCGTTCATATTCATCTTATAATCCAAAAAATATATAAAAAGGTTCAAATTCCTCAATTAGAGGTTGAATTATAACTATTTTATCAATTAAATTCCATAAGTGCGTATCTTTTTGTACGAAATATTACTGAATTATGACACTTATCAACTCCCCCAAACCTAGAATCTTGCTTGTCCTCAAGCAAAGTAAATTAATATAAATAAATCATCTTTGAGTTCAAATATCACAACATCTTTATTTACTAAATAACAGATTAAATTAGAAACTTAAGGTGCTTCCAACTTCAAATATAAGATATAGATACAATCAACTTCCAATATAACAACTAAAAGAATGAAATGACAATGTATCAAGGTATTTCTTCTCATATTCTCACAGTTAAGTGTTTCTATCTGTTTCCACTAAATTCTAACAAATCACAGTTGCTTTTCATTTCATCTTCATATCACCATCACATTAGAAACATGAATCTTACGATTTTTCAAAAAAAAAAAATATTGGTTTTTTAGATAACAAAATGCACACTTAAAAGAAGAACATACTTACAATCCAAATACCGTACATATGTGCTATCTAATCACGAATTTCTTTGATTCTAATACTTTTCCCCATTTTCTTTACTTATTCATGATTCCAACATGAACTTGTTTTTTCAAAGATAATAGAAATAGATTATTCCTATTTCCAACCAAATAAATTGTTTAAACTTTAAAACAACTAAAATCAACCATCCCCTTTTCTATATATAAATTGCATCTATGTTCTCCTTCTCTAAACATGTCAATCGGTAGGAAAATATATCAGTTAAGGTTCAAGGTGAAATAATAATAAATAAAAAAACAATTCTTGGCTCAAAAATGCTATCACAAAGATATAATCAATTTAAATAAAAGTTGGCTATCTGGCCCTAGTTTCGAATTAATACAAATGCCTTAATTATTTTCATGCTTTTTTATGATGTAACATAAAATAAAAAATCTAGCAACCACAACTATTAATTCATTAGTGAAACCTCTCAACTGTTTAAGATTCACACACACTTGGCTTAATTAGTCTAATTCCTTGTTACTTGTCATTCTTTGTTCCAACTAATCATCCTGTTTAATTTTCACGTACCACAATCTCACCTAAATTTGAATATGGATTCAACTCATTTTCTTTTCCAACCTATGTCTATATCATTTCACTGTTCTAATCTTTAAACACAAAGTTTGATTAATACTTTTCCCATAAGTCAAATTAATATTCAAGTTCTTACAATCATTTAAGAACAAAATAAAACTAGAAAAAAGTCAACAATTAAAATAAAACTAAAAATAAGAAAATTATACAACTAAAAATATAAGCAAATTAAATAACTAAAAATATAAGCAAATTAAAAAAACTAAAAGAAATAACTAGAAAGATAAAACCATGTTTTTGTTCTACTTTGTGCTCAATCATCTCTTCCTAGCAACTCATCCTACTCTGTGTTGAACTCTTCACCTATAGTTGTAGATGGTTCTGCTTCAAGTGTTGGACATGCCCCCTGGAAAAATAATACCTGTTCCCAGGCCATGCAACATAAGCTCCAAACTGATTTGGAGGGATACAAGGGTTAGGTTGCCCTTGAGGAAAGTTGTGGTAAGCTACTTGATGCAGATGTATCATTCCTCTATGAGTAGCACTCTGTTGCATTTTCACATGTTCCCATGTGACTCTTTGTTATAATTGCATGTGCTCCATCATGGTGTAGAGACCTGTCATTTTCTCTAACACCAGAGTCTCTACAAAGGATGATGATGAGGTAGGTTGGAGGATTGATGAATGATGGAAGAGAGCATCACTAACTTGTGGAGGTTGTTCCTCTATATTAGCACAATTGTCCATAATAAATTTCTGATCAATAGCTAGTATAATTTTAACTGTCGGGTCACCTCAACCCCATAAGTTGTACAGAGAGCAGTTACCAAAGTAGGGAACCCCAAGGAACCTTTTGCCTTCTGGTTATTCTGGTTTACCTCTAATTTAACAAACTTATAGATCTCATACAAAATAATTTTTGCTACATCAAACAAATAATAATCTTTTAAGAGGCAAGAGAGAATATGACACATGTCCAATAGGTAAAATGTTGGCCAACAAGAACACCATCCAGACTTGGGATAAAGTCTTCATATCTTTTCATAATATTCTCCAAGGTTTCCCAGCTGGCCTTACTTGAAAAGAATGATTAGCTAGGAAAATTTCTCTGGCCACCTCTTCATCATTGAAACCATAGGTTTTGGCCCTCAGCTAGTGATAAGTGCAGTCATCATCATCTCTTAATTGCCATGGGTCCCCCAAGAAAGCACTGATAAAGTCCCTATCAAAAGGAAACCCATTTTCCTCTAACTCTGGACCTCATCTCCAGAGTCCCTTCACCTTCTGTCCAAGAATTATCATAAAATACCTCTAGATCATACTTACTCAATGGTTCTTCTGGTATAATCCAATTTCTTCTCTACAACCCATTTAAAAATATATCATATTATTCAGGTTCAGGTTACAGTTGCACTCTTCTTTCCATGATGAATGTCTAAATCCTAATTTCTTCATATCTTTGTTGCTTTTCCTTATTACTCAATCGATTCCTTATTGGAGGTTCAAGAGAATTGAAGTCAATCCTAACTCTCTTTCCCTTTGCAGTTTGTGTCGTGGTACTCTTTGTACGACCTATTCTTTTATGCAACACTGTAGTTATTAAATTCTTCAAACATATCAATTTGTCATAGATAATCTCAAAAATTTCCATTTAATTTCAACTTTCATATTGTAGAAATGTCAAGGAGTTACATCAGAATTTTAAACTAATTTCATAATTTTCAATAAAACTTTCTTATATGCATTTTATCAAACACTTGATGGGCATTCCTAAAAATGAATATAATGAGTGAATGGAACCTAACTAATTATCCAACATTAAAAACATCCTTCAATTATCATTCACCAAATAATAAATAATCAAATTTACCATGAATTTTAGATAATCACAATAAACCCTAAAACCCACAAACTACCAAAAAAACGTAATCAAGATCAATAAGCAATACTTTTAAATAGGAATTAAATCATAAAGTAGAGGCAAGAAAACTTAGATGGCACAAACAAATTTAGCTATGAGCAGTGTTGAACAAGATGACTTTGATGATTTCCAAATCTGGCATGAAGAATTTGTTGTTGTGTGTGTCTATAGTTAGGTAGATTTCAAGTCGCTAATTTGCACTTAGTTATGATCCAAGTTCGTATGATTTGAAATCATTTTGAAAGTTTTGTTTTTCAAATCTGTGTCAATTTTAGTTATTGATTTGTATTTTAAATCAGTTTAAATAGCTTTTGTTTAAGTCTGGTGACTACAACAAGTTTTTCAATAGATTAATTTATCGCGTTAACCGATTGAACAAACACTTAAGGTTTTTAAAAGATTTTAAAAATGATTTGTTTTCTTTTGTCTTTTTTGTAAAGCAAAATCAATCAATTATTTTGATAAATGAACTGGTTTTTTATGTTGAAATTTTAATAGAAAATGAAAACAATCAGTTAGTTTTAAAAATCAATTAATTAATTTTAACATAATGTTGTTTTAATTTTCAAACTATTTTTTAAATGCTTTTAACAAATTTCATTTAATGATCAAACCGTTTTAACCATCTTCTAAAGTCTATATAAAGATTGTTTTCTGATCATTTTAAAAACAAGAGAGTTTATTAAAAATGTTTTTCAAGAGAGAAGATCAAATATAGTGTTTTTAATTGTATTCTATATTGTATTGTAAAACAGTTTCAGATAGTGTTTGTGGAAACTGTGTTTTTGTTGAGAGTGTTGTGGGTTCTTGAAGGGTTCAAGATCAACACTCTTGACTGTTTTGTAATTTGGTTTTGATTACTTATTGAATTCTTAGTGGTGTCCTGAGGATTGGGTAGCTCTTGATTAAGAGTGAACCAATACAAATTTTCTTTGTGTAATTATCTCTCCCTTACTCGGAAAAACTGTTTTATATTTTGTACTGTGTGTTCTGCATAAAACAATCTGTTGATTTGTAAAAACAACAGGTTTATATTTTTCACAGAATTGTAAATTTGTTAAGTAACTAGTTGAACAGATAAATTAATTGATTAATTTAATTGATCTTTTCAATCTAACACCATATTTTGCAAAAACATTTCATCTCCCATCTTATTTTAGCCATATGTTTTAACAGACAAGAGATCAAAAATCACACTTTAGGGTTTAGAAAACATAAAGGGTATTTGAATTTTGAAAAATGGCCCCTTTCGGCGTTTTTTAAAAATGTTGTAAGTGAAACACGCTTGAGCGTGTAATTCTCGCTCGAGCGAGGCTGACATGGCATGTGTATAAGTGAAATCTCACCTAAGCAATATTTGTCTTGTTTGGGCGAGATTGCTCTAGAGAGCACCCCTTTTTTAAACATTTAACTCGCCTCAACGAGCTATAACTCGCCCAGGCAAGTTTCCCTACACCAAAAATTTCTAAATTTATGCAATATCATGGATTTTATCAACTAATATTAGAACTAAAATTAAAATAAACAAATTAACAATAAATTAATAAAATTTATACTGGTTGCCTTCTTGAAAGCGTTTTGTTTAACGTCATATAGCTTGACACTTGTTTTTATCAAGGTGGTTGAGCTCTTTGTTTTAAAAATTTCCTGGTTACAACTTTAGTTCTTCTAGAGTGTGGGCTTTCAAGTTCAATAGTTTTATCAGTTTTGATTTCTTTTACAATCCATAAACTTGACCCTTTTGTCTTCAACCTTCTAGGTTGGAATTTTAGCTTAACACTTCTAAATATAATTAGTTGACTAGGTTTAAATTCATCATGCACTATAATTGCATCCTGTTTAAACTTGTCTTCCTCCTTTATACCTGATGTCGATGGCTTTTTATTAGTAAGTTATTTTTCCACAGATTCTGGTACAAGCTCTTTCTTTCTTTCAAGTGATTGTGAAGTACAATATTGTATAATGTTTTCTATAATATTTGAAAGGTCCAACTGCTCTTTGGTTTCAAGAAAGACTTCCTTTGCTGCATCTATTTGTAAGCAATCTTTCCCTGTATTAGAATGTATCAAACCATCAAAAATATTAAAAGTTACCTCATCATCTTGAGCTCTCACTTTAAGCTTTCCCTCATCAACACCAATAATAATTCTAGCGGTTTTCATGAAAGGTCTGACAAGTACCAAAGGAACCTCCTTGTGTTTTTCTATATCCATTACCATAAAATCCGCAGGAAATATGAATTTATCCACATGTACAAAAATATCTTCAACCACACCATATGGATACTTGATTGATCTATCAATTAACTATAGTGTCATCCTGATGAGTTTAGCCTCAAAATCACCTTTTTTTTTTTCTTTTCAGCATAGCCAAAGGCATTAAATTAATACTTGCCCCAAAATCCAATAAAGCCTTGTCCATAGATAAAGCACCTATGGCTACTGGAATATTAAAACTTCCTTGGTCTTTGGATTTTAGGGCAAGCTTTTCTGAATAATAGCACTACAACCACCCTCCAATTCTTTATTCTTTTCATCGATGAAGCTCCTCTTTTTTTCATCAACTCCTTCATAAATTTTGCATATGTTAGCATTTGCTCCCAAGCCTCTGCAAATGGAATATTAATATGAAAATTTTGAAAAATCTATTTAATTCTAGCAAATTGCCTCTCTTCATCTTCTTTTTTAAGGAGCATGAGGATATGGTAAATCTCTTAGGGGAACACCTCTCTTTTTGTGTCTTCAAATTTTCTTAGTCTTTCCTAAATTGAAGGATAGAATGGTTGTTGTTGAAAAGAGACTTGCCTGTTGGAAGGACCAACATCTTGTTTCCACCCAAAACTTTGATTTTGATTGCTTCTCCAACCTTGAGGATAATTATGTACATGAAGAATTTGGTATCGAATTGGATGAAATGCTCTGAGGAGATTAAAGGAACATGGTTTTATCATTTTTTTTTAATTTTTACTTTTTGTTCTTTTAATTTTTTGTTTTATTTGTTTTATTTTTCTAATTTTCTTTTTAATTTTGATGCATTTTGTTTTTCTTGATATAATTGGTAGTTCTTTTGAGGAATGGAATATTATTTTTGGGTAATTATAATTTAGACCTTATGTTTTAGGATTAGAACAATGGAGTAATATAGACACGGGTTGGAAAAGAAAATGTGTTGAATCTATATCCAAATTTAGTTGAGATTGTGGTGCATGAAAATTAAACAGGATGATTAGTTGGAATTAGACTAATTAAGCCAAGTAAGTGTGTGCATCTTAAACAATTTGAGAGTTTCACTGATGAATTGACAGTTGTGGTTGCTAAAATGATTAAGGTGTTTGTATTAATTAGAAACATAGGGTCAAATAGCCAACCTTTGTTTAAATTGATAACAAATTTTTATTGAGGCTGAATTTGTGCAGCAATTCATTAGCCAATCAAAGCTAGAAAATACATGGGCTAAGGACCTGTATTTATAGCCTAAATGGTGTCAAAATTCTGAAAATACTCTCCACTCATGCTTGACAAATGACACTCTATAATTGGAGTAAATCCTTTCCATTCATGGAGTGACAAGTGGTGGCTTGTGAGTGGAAAGGATTTCTCTCCATTGAGGTGTAGCCATGTGGTAGTCATGCTTCCCATGTTGGTTGTCCAGTTGGCTCTTTACACTTCCCTTGCTATGTAGGTGCCCTCCATGACTCCTTAAAATCCTCTCCAAAAGCCCTAGACAGTCTAGGGTTGCAAATGGGCTCAAAGAGGCCCAATTGTAACTCTAACTAAAATTGTTGCTTCGTATTTTAATAAACCCAATACATGGCCCAAAATTAAGTCCAAATAAGGCCCAAATGTAACGCCCCTCAAAATATTGTTCATTTTTATATAATAAAAATAAAGGTGACACAATAATATCAAAAATTTAACATAGATATAAACATAATAAAATTCATTCATTAATACAAATGTGCCTCAAAATAATATCCCTTTTCGAGGAAGTTTTAATACATCTCCATACAGGAGTTTTCAAACTAAGACAAAACAACAGCATTTAAAAACCGGCGATCTCCTCCTCCAGAAATGCTCACTGAGGAGCTCTACTACCTACAACCTCATCTGCTCCCGTGCAAATATACACGATCATCACAGGTTTAAGAAAAATAACCACGATACAAAACAAAAGGGTAAGCTAGATATTTTAAAAACTTTAAATATGAAACTTTATATCAAAAGAAAGCATAAATCTTCACACCATTCATAATCTATAACAATTTCAGCCATCAATATCCCCATATTCCACAATACTCGTCAAGTGTCTATTCAATACATTCAATACTCATGGTTCACACGTCAGACTTTCCACTGACTCATAACATATAGACACATGACTCTACTTCCGGAAGACTCGTGCGTTGAACTTAGCATCCAGAGGCCTGCACCTGTCATACAAATTTGTTGTAAAGTTTCCACAGCCATGCACATAAACATAATCTCGAGCTCAATCTCAATCTCAATATCCTCATTCTCTCAGTATGACAGGGTTAATCCATATAACAGGTCAAGTCAGTTATCTTTCAAACGACTTACCCATACATATGGACCTCCTTCGACTCTCACCAACTGAATGACTTCATCTATGTAATTCCATCATATCAGCAGAGTCAGGATCGCCTCATTCACAGGATACCCACTGATCAATACACCTCATAACCAATCTCAACACGGTATTTCCTTTCCTGAAAATACTATGTCTTGATCCCACATTCACAACATTCAACACATCATATAACACTTAAATGAACGATTCCAATCACAGCAACAATCATTCCAAGGTTCAGATTTTCGAATATCACATGCATTTCACATTTCAAACTCAAACAATTTCAAACGACACTAAAACAGGGGAGTTCAAAATCAACATTTAAAACCGGCGATCACGTCGCCTCACACATAAAAACAGAGCATCGTGAAAAAGAATATGAAACCGGCGACCACGTCGCCCTCACTTCAGAACCTACTCGCCTAAAGTTTTTATAAACGAAAATGCTAGCTTCCCTTACCTGAACTTGCGCAAAAACACCAAGAGCTCCAAAACCCACCGAAGCTTAAAGATGCCTTAACTCTGTTTTAGGGCTTTGAGCAGAAAACTTGCAGAGCACAATGTCAGGAATCCAGGGTAGTCGCCAATCTTTAACTGGTTCGCTAGGACGTCTGAACGCAGGGAGAAGGAGAGGAAAGAAACAGGGAACCTGTAAGGACCTAGAAACTTTAATTGGAATAAAAGTGTTATATTTAAATAATTTCAGAAGATGTTATTATTTAAAATACAAAGAGCTGGTAATAGAAGTTTCGTAGTAGTCGGACCTCGGACGTCGCCCAAGGTATGGGGTCAGCTGGTAGAGGTCGGTCGGCTGACCATTGTATTAACCAAGTAGTCAGGTGCGATGACTTTATCGTGAGGTAATCACGTGGGTGTGCTCGAGGAAGACATGTGGATCAAGAAGAGTAAAGGAAGAAAAGTGTAGCTTAGAAGTCTACGAGATCGCCGTTGTTGAAGACGGAGGCGATCTCCGACTTCTCTGGTACATGATCGCCAATCGCCTATGGTGCACATGATCGCCGAAAGTGCACTTAGTATGTGGTCAAGATACTAGATCAACCATAGTGGGTTCCAAAAACCACGCGTATCAAGGTGTGGGTTAAGCCTTAGATACGCTGTGCATGCGAAACTCTATGCTTGAGCATAAGAGATCGTCCTTAGTGTTGCATGCATGGGCGCACGAGGAGTAGTGCTGATCTATTCTTGGAAATGTGAAGCTACCGACGTCACCAAGTCATGTGGAGGTGATACCTTGGACGTAACATAGTGGGATGAAGAACCTTCAGCAAGGCGTGGCGATGTGTCATCAGTCATCGCCAGGGCGAGAGACATGCGGGCATCGCCAGGGCGAGAGACATGCGGTCATCGCCAGGGATAGACACCAGTCGTCCTCCAGGGAGAGACATCGGTCGTCCGCCAGGATGAGACATCGGTGGATAGTCATCGCGCGAGAAGTCATCGGTGGAAGGTTATCGCGCGATGTCGTGTTTCACACAGATAAGGTGGGACCCAGGCTCCCAGCATGAGACGTCCTGCATGCGCGACACGTAGACAAAAAGGGTGTTTCATAATAGTTGGCATCAGAGAGTTGGTATGCGCAGAGACACACGTGGCCATACTGTTCAAGGAAGTGTGCACGCAAGCTTTCCTGCAGAGTGGGTGGTGGCAGCGGCAATTGTGGACAAGTTGGTTTAGATTCAAAAACTCACTTCTGAGAGGCAAAGAACGGTGCAGTGGTTCAAGACTGACAGAGTGAGTTTACCTTCATCCTTCTCTTTTCTCTCCTTCGCGCTGCGATTCAGGCATCCTCAAGCGCCAGTACGACGAGCGACGACTGCCCTTGGACTCCTGGGAGGTTCTCTGCAAGTTCTCCAAACCGGACGCTAAAACAGAGTTAAGGCATCCTTGAATCTCGTTGGGTTGGAGCTCTTAGTGAAGTTTTCGCTAGTCCAGGTAAGGGAAGCTAGTATTTTCGTTTATAAACTCTTTAGGCGAGTAGGTTCTGAAGTGAGGGCGACGTGGTCTCCGGTTTCATATTCTTTTTCACGATGCTCTATTTTTATGTGTGGGGTGACGTGATCGCCGATTTTAAATGTTGATTTCGAACTCCCCTGTTTTAGTGTCGTTTGAAACTGTTTGAGATTGAAATGTGATATTCGAAAATCTGAACCTTGGAATGATTGTTGCTGTGATTGGAATCGTTCATTTAAGTGTTATATGATGTGTTGAATGTTGTGAATGTGGGATCAAGACATAGTATTTTCAGGAAAGGAAATACCGTGTTGAGATTGGTTATGAGTGTATTGATCAGTGAGTATCCTGTGAATGAGACGATCCTGACTCTGCTGATATAATGGAATCACATAGATGAAGTTATTCAGTTGTTGAGAGTCGAAGGAGGTTCATATGTATGGGTAAGTTGTTTGAAAGATAACTAACTTGACCTGTTATATGAATTAACCCCGTCATACCGGGAGAGTGATGATATTGAGATTATGTTTATGCGCATGGCTGTGTGGATTTCACAGCGACCCTGTGTGGATTTCACAGTGGTGTGGTATGACAGGTGCAGGTCTCTGGATGCTAAGTTCAACGCACGAGTCTTCCGGAAGTAGAGTCATGTGTCTATATTTGTGATGAGTCAGTGGAAGTCTGACGTGAGAAATGAGAAACATTGAAATTGATAGACACTTGATGGAATTATGTGAATTGAACGACTCTTGAGGAAATTGTGAAATATGTGATTACTTGATGGTCATGTGAAGGGAATGAGAAAGTTGATGGTTTTTACGTGGGTGTCTTAAATTTGTTTTATCTTGATTTTAAAGTTTCATATCTAAATTCTCTTTAAAATATCTAGCTTACCCTGCGTTTTTGTTTTGTGGATGTTTTCTTAAACCTGTGATGATCGTGTATAATTTACACGGGAGCAAATGATGTTGCAGGAAGTAGAGCTCCTCAGTGAGTGGTCGCCGGAAGGAGATCGCCTGTTTTCTGTTTCTGTTAGGCAATCGCCTATTTTCTGTTTCTGTTAGGAGATCGCCTGTTTTCTGTTTCTGTTAGGAGATCGCCTGTTTTTTTCTATTTTGCTGTATTTTGTTTAAGTTTGGAAACTGACTGGATATGTATTAAACTCCCTGTGAGGAGAAATTTCATTATATATATATATATATATATATATATATATATATATATATATATATATATATGTTCACTTCGATATTATTGTTTTACCTTTATTTCATTATATAAATATGAAAAGGATTTGGCGGGATGTTACAGAACCAAAGTTAACTCACTCAATCACTCTCGAACCACAGCAACGTTCACTGCCTCTCAGGAGTGAGTTTTGAATCTAAGCCAACTTGTCCAGAAATGCCGCTGCCCCCCGCCCACTCTGCAGGAAAGCTTGCGTGCACACTTCCTTGAACAGTATGACCACGTGGGTTTCTGCGCATACCAACTCTCTGACGCTAACTATTCTGAAACATCCTTTTCTGTCTACGTGTCACGCATGTAAGACGCTCATGCTCGGAGCCTGGCCCCCACCTCATCTGTGTGGAACACGACCTCGCGCGATGACCATCCACCGATGTCTCATCCTTGCGGACGACCGATGTCTCTCCCTGGAAGACGACCGATGTCTCTCCCTGGAAGACGACCGATGTCTCTCCCTGGAAGACGACCGATGTCTCTCCCTGGAAGACGACCGATGTGTCCCTCATCTTGGCGATGACCTTCTGTCTCTCGCCCTGGCGATCCCCGCGTGTCTCTCGCCCTGGCGATGCCCGCGTCTCTCTCGCCCTGGCAATGCCCGCGTGTCTCTCGCCCTGGCGATGCCTGCGTGTCTCTCGCCCTGGCGATGACTTATGACACATCGCCACGCCTTGCTGAAGGTTCTTCATCCCACTATGTTACGTCCAAGGTATCACCTCCACATGGCTTGGTGACGTCAGTAGCTTCACATTTCCAAGAATAGATCAACAGTACTCCTCGTGCGCCCATGCATGCAACACTAAGGACGATTTCTTATGCTCAAGCATAGAGCTTCGCATGCACAGCGTATCTAAGGCTTAACCCACACCTTGATACGCGTGATTTTTGGAACCCACTATGGTTGATCCAGTATCTTGACCACATACTAAGTGCACTTTCGGCGATCATGTGCACCATAGGCGATTGGCGATCATATGCATCATAGGTGGTTGGCGATCATGTGTACTCTAGGCGACAAGCGATTATTGTAAGGACCTGAAATTTATTGCAATGAAAGAGTATGTTTTAAATAAATTCTAAGTATGTTTTTATTTAGAATAGAAAGGGAGGAAAAAGTTAAGTTTAGAAGGCTACGAGGTCGCCGGTCGCCTGCTACACATGAGCGCCAGGTGGACATCGCGCGGGCGCGAGAGGCATGCAGGCATCGCGCGGACGCGAGAGGCATGCAGGCATCGCGCGGGCGCGAGAGGCATGCAGGCATCGCGCGGGCGTGAGAGGCATGCAGGCATCGCGCGGGCGTGAGAGGCATGCAGGCATCGCGCGGGCGCGAGGGGCATGCGGGCATCGCGCGGACGCGAGGCACGCGGGCATTGCCAGGGCGCGATACATGTGGACGTGGCCAAGGCGCGAGAGTTATGAGGGCGTCGCCAGGGAAGACATCGGTTGTCTCCCAGAGGAAGACATCGGTCGTTCGCCAGGAAGAGGTCATCGGTGGTAGTCTTCGCGCGAGGTCATCGGTGGTAGTCTTCGCGCGAGAGGTCATCAGTGGTTTCTCTTCGAGCTGGTAGTGATCGGCGAAAGGTCATCGCGCGACGTTGAGTTACACCCAGAGAACGTGGGCCCCAGACTCCCAGCAAGAGATGTTCTGCACGCGCGCCACGTAGACAAAAGAGTGGTTCAGAATAGTGACCTCAGAGCGTAGCCTGCGCAGAGGCACGCTTAGTAGTACTGTTCAGGGAAGCGTACACGCAAACTCCCTGCAGAGTGGGTGGTGGCAGCGGTTTTTGTGGAGAAGTCAGCTTAAGATGCAGAAACCCATTTCTGAGGGAGAAGGGAAAGAAACGTTGTTGTGGTTCCAGAGCTAAAGGGTGCGTTTATCTCCCTTCTCCTCCATTCTCTCCTTCGCGCTGCGGTTCTAGCACCTTCACACGAGAGTACGACGAGCGACGGCCACCATTAGAGCACTTGGGTGGTTCTCTGCAAGCTCTTCAAAACCAGACACAAGAACAGAGTCAAGGCGTTCTTCAAGCTTCGTTGGATTTCGGAACTCCTGGTGTTTGCGCAAGTCCAGGTAAGGGAAGCTAGACCTCTTTTCCATACAAGCCATAGTGTAGCTTTTTCTGAAGTGTGGGCGACGTGGTTGCCGTTTTCGCTTTTGTCTTCGTGAAATGCTTGGTTTGTGTGCTTGGGCGACGTGGTCGCCGGTTTTTAAACATAGCCTTTGAAATACCATGTTTTTGAACTAGATCGCCGGTTTTGGCGCTGTTTTACGAAATCTCTGTTTTTGATGTTGTTTTGAAACTACTTGGGATTTACATGAGATATTCGAAGATCTGAAGCTTTGAAATGTTTGTGGATGTGATTTGAATCATTTACTTGAATGGTAGGATGTGTTTGAATGCTGTGAATGTGGGATCGAGGCATAGTATTTTCAGGAAAGGAAATACCGTGTAAGATCTGTATAGGTGTATTGACTAGGGGCTTGTCTAGAAGGAGATATCCTGACTCTGCTGAGATAATGAAATCACGTAGATGAAGTTATTCAGTTGGTGAGAGTCGAAGGAGGTTCGTATGAATGGGCGAGTTGTTCAAACGGGAACGAGCTCGGCCTGTTATACGAATTAACCTTGTCATACCGAGAGAATGGTAACAATGAGATGGTATATGCGCATGCTGTGTGGATTCACAGTGGTAGGTATGACAGGTGCAAATCTCTGGGCCTGAGTCAACACACGAGTCAAATTGGAAGTAGTGTCAAGTGTCTTGTGTGGTGAGTCAGTGGAAAGTCTGACATGTGAAATGAGAAACTGGAATATTGATAGACACTTGATGCTGTGTTGTGAAATGGAATGACTATGGGAAATGTAGTGGATTTGTGATTTTGGGCGATCAGCTGAATGCTAATTGTAGTTATACGTTTACATGGATAATCTTGAAACTTGTTTTACCTTAATTTTAATGTTCCTATTTAAACTCTTTTTAAATGTCTAGCTTACCCTTTTATCTGTTATTGTGGTTGTTTTCTCTTAAAAACTGTGATGATCGTGTATTTTACACGGGAGCAGATGATCTTCCAGGGAGTAGAGCTCCTCAGTGAGTGGTCGCCGGAAGGAGATCGCCTATTTCCGTCTCTACCGGGTGATCGCCGGTTTATGCCTCCATCGGGAGATCGCCTGTTTTCTTTTCTGTTGGGTGATCGCCCCTCTTGCTGCTTTATAATAGGAGATCGCCTATATGAAAGGAGATCGCCCTTCTTATAGGAGATCGCCCTTTTTGCCAGGAGATCGCCTATCTGTCTTTTGTATTGTATTTCGTTTACGTTTTTAATGGAGAAGTGATCGTTTGTATTAAACTCCCTGCGAGGAGAAACTTATTTATTTTATATAAAGATTTTGCTCACTTCAATCTATTTGTCACTTTATTTTCGTTTTATATTTATTTTCAACGAAAATTTGGAGGGATGTTACATTAATGGTATCAGAGCAGTTCGCCTTAGGATGACCTGAGGGCTGTGGATCCATTGTGTTTCTTCTGCTCATAAAAATTTAATTGAGTTTTAAATAACCACTATAGTGGGAGGTTTTCAAACGTTTTAGTTTTGAACTCTTGCGTGTGCTTTGGTGAATGTATGCCTAACTGAAAATCTTAGTATTAAGAATAAGAAGGTCTTGATAAAGTGGTGAGGATGCACACTCATAACTGGATCAAGATGATTCTTAATCTTAATTCCAAAGGTTTGATGTTTAGCCTACATTGAATTCTGGTGTGATTTTTGAGTGTTCTTGAATTTGACTGAGGTGGTAGTTGGATTGATGTTTGCACACCAGTAACTGTTCTGGTGTTTTGTTTGGGATTATAAGTCTTGTGATTCTGTTGATGAACTCAAATTCTAGATGACTTTGAGATGCTGACCTTTGTAAGGTCTAGCTGTTACCCCTTGAATGAATTGATTCTTATCGATTTCATTCTTATAGTTGTAGGGAATATAGAAGTCAATAGATTCAGAAGATGGCACGTAGACCTGCTACCCCACCTCAACCTTCCTCAGAGATGAGTCAGATCGCCAAGGCCATAGAGATGATGGCGACTGCCATTCAGCAGCAGAATGCGGCGATGGCTCAGAACCATCAAGCCACAATGCAGCACTGGGAGACTGCTCGGTCGGCTGAAACAAACTCCCACGTCGGTCAGCCCCAAGAACAGATGGGACTGGCCGAGTTCATGAGGCACAACCCACCTAAGTTCAGTGGGAATGCTACCCCTGACCAGGCAGATCAGTGGGTCAGGGAGGTGGAGAAAATCTTTAGGGCGACCTCATGCCCTGAAGAAAAGAAGCTGCTGTTCGCCACTTATCTGCTATCAGGAGAAGCTGAGTTCTGGTGGATGGGAGCTCAGCAGATGATGGAGGCCCGAGAGAATGTTCTGGATTGGGAGAGCTTCAGAGCGAAGTTCTTGGAAAAATACTTCCCAGACAGCGCCAAGTTTGCAAGGGAAGCTGAGTTCTTAAAGTTGGAGCAGGGGGACATGTCAGTAAACGCCTATGCTGCCCGTTTTGAGTACCTCGCCCGGTTCTATACCCAGGCGACCTCCGAGGCCTGGAGGTGTAGGAAGTTCGAGGAAGGGCTGAAGCATGGGCTGAAGAAGACCATAGCCCCGATGTGCATCAGGGAGTTCCACGCCTTAGTGGAGAAGGCGAAGATGGTGGAGACCCTGGAAAAGGGTGAGTCTCGGGTGATCAGGTCACACCCAGGAGGTCCTTCCAGTGGGAGAGCTAAGGCACAGCACCCACAAAGCAAGCCCTATGCGAGACCCCCATCACATCGGGCAGGAGCAGCACCTCCCCAGTTCCAGCAGCAGCAATCTTGGAAACCCAAGTGCTTCAATTGTGGTGGACCACACGCCTCCAACGCATGCCCCAAGAAGAGTTCGGAGAGAAGGTGCTACATCTGCCAAAAGGCGGGGCATTTTGCTAGAGAATGCCCTAACCAGAATGGGGCGACCCAGCCCAGTGGCTCTCAGCAGATGAGAAACGAGGGCAGAAGACCTCAAGCAGCAGGGAGGGTGTTCGCCATGTCTGGGGCAGAGGCAGCTCAGTCAGGTAACCTCATCCAAGGTGTTTGTTTTATTGCTGGTAGAGGTGTAAGGGCTTTGTTTGATTCTGGAGCGACACACTCCTTTGTGTCAAGCCTGTGTGTAACTGAGTTGGGTCTCCTAGTGAAGGAGTTACCTTTTGAGTTGTTGGTCTCTACACCTGCGTCAGGACAGGTGTCGACCTCTACAGTGTGCCCTGAATGTCCAGTGATTGTAGAAGGACGCAGATTCAAGGTGAACTTGATCTGCCTACCTCTTCAGGACCTGGATGTCATCCTGGGAATGGATTGGTTAGCTGCCAATCACGTTCTCATAGACTGTGGTAGGCAGAAGGTAGCGTTTCCAGACCCCCATGAAGCGGATGTGTTAACAGTTCAACAAGGGCGATCAGCGTTGGAAGAAGGGGCGAGGTGTTTCGTGGTGCTCGCCCGGTTGGGAGTAGAGAATAAAGGGGACGTAAACAAGATACAAGTGGTGAGAGATTTCACCGATGTGTTCCCAGAGGAGGTGCCTGGGTTACCCCCCTAAGAGAGAAGTGGAATTCTCTATTGACTTGGTACTTGGAGCTGGACCAGTGTCAATGGCACCTTACAGGATGGCACCAGCCGAGTTAGTGGAGTTAAAGAAGCAAGTGGAAGAGTTGCTGGAGAAGCAGTTCATCAGACCCAGCGTATCTCCATGGGGAGCTCCAGTGCTCCTAGTCAAGAAGAAGGATGGAGGGTCTCGGCTGTGTATAGACTACAGGCAATTGAACAAATTGACCATCAAGAACAAGTACCCCCTACCTCGGATTGATGATTTGATGGACCAAATTCATGGGGCCTCGGTGTTCTCCAAGATTGACCTGAGATCGGGGTATCACCAAATCTTGGTAAAAGCTGAAGATGTTCAGAAGACAGCTTTTAGGTCTAGATATGGGCACTACGAGTATGTAGTGATGCCATTTGGAGTCACCAATGCTCCAGCTCTATTCATGGACTACATGAATAGGATCTTTCGCCCTTTCTTGGATAAGTTTGTAGTGGTCTTCATAGATGACATCCTCATTTATTCAAGGACCGAGGAAGAGCATGAGGAACACCTGAGGACAGTATTGGAAATACTGAGGGAGAAGCAGCTCTATGCCAAGTTCTCTAAGTGTGAGTTCTGGCTAAGGGAAGTCAACTTCTTAGGACACGTGATATCTGCCCAGGGGATCTCGGTAGATCCAGCCAAGGTAGAGGCAGTGCTGCAATGGGAACGTCCTAAGACAGTGACGGAGATAAGGAGCTTTGTGGGGTTGGCGGGCTACTATCGGAGGTTTATTGAGGATTTTTCCAAAGTAGTGGCTCCTTTAACACAACTGACCCGCAAGGACCAACCCTTTGCTTGGACCGACCGATGTGAGCAGAGCTTCAGGGAACTAAAGGAGAGGTTGACCAGTGCTCCAGTGCTGGTGATTCCAGAAGTAGGAAGACCTTTTGATGTCTTCTGTGATGCCTCACATCAAGGCTTGGGATGCGTCTTGATGCAAGAGAAGAGGGTGGTTGCATATGCTTCAAGGCAACTCAAGGTGCATGAGAAAAACTACCCTACTCATGATTTGGAGTTGGCAGCGGTAGTGTTTGCCTTGAAGATCTGGAGGCATTATCTGTATGGAGCTCGGTTCCAGGTGTTCAGTGACCACAAGAGCTTGAAGTACCTGTTCGATCAGAAGGAGCTAAACATGAGACAAAGAAGGTGGATGGAATTCCTAAAGGACTACGACTTTCAACTCATGTATCACCCAGGGAAGGCCAATGTAGTGGCAGATGCCTTGAGTAGGAATTCTATACAAGTCGCCACCATGATGATGGAAGAGCAGAAACTGATCGAGCAGTTCAGGGACTTAAACCTGGGAGTAGAGTTTCACGTGAATCACATTAGTTGTAGTAAGCTGACTATAACTAATGACTTCCTGGGAATGTTGAAGGATAAGCAATTGGAGGACCCTAGCCTGAAGCGCACTATGGAGTCGCTAGGAACAGATCAGGCGAGAGGCTTTGAGATGGGCGATGATGGGATCTTGAGGTTTGATGGCAGGATTTGCATACCTGCAAATGATGAGTTGAAGAAGATGATCCTAGAGGAAGGTCATAAGAGTCGCCTTAACCTCCACCCAGGCATGAACAAGATGTACCATGACTTGAAGGAGTCATTTTGGTGGTCAGGCATGAAGAGGGACGTCGCCCAGTACGTGGCAACCTGCTTAACGTGTCAAAAGGCGAAGGTGGAGCATCAAAAACCTGGCGGGCTGTTGCAGCAACTGGATATCCCCGAGTGGAAGTGGGACAGCATTGCCATGGATTTTGTCACCCATTTACCCAGATCGGTAAAGGGTCATGATGCAATCTGGGTCATCATTGATAGGCTGACGAAGAGTGCCCACTTCCTCCCAGTAAATATGAAGATGCCCATGGCCAAGTTGGCACAGCTGTACATCAAGGAGATTGTGAGGTTGCATGGAGTGCCTTCCAGCATCATTTCAGATAGGGATCCCAGGTTCACTTCACGGTTTTGGCAGACCTTGCAAGAGTGTTTGGGAACCAAGTTGAGGATGAGCTCTGCATATCATCCCCAAACAGATGGTCAGTCAGAGAGGACGATCCAATCTTTGGAAGATCTGCTGAGGGCATGCGTTTTGGATCAATTGGGAGGTTGGGAGGAGGTGTTGCCACTAGTGGAGTTTACCTATAACAATAGCTACCACGCCAGCATTGGGATGGCACCATATGAAGCCCTGTATGGGAGGAAATGCAGAACTCCCTTATGTTGGTACCAGGAGGGCGAGGCAGTCTTGGTTGGGCCAGAGTTGATTCAGCAGACGACCGAGAAGGTGAAGCAGATACAAAGCAGAATGAAAGCCTCTCAGAGTAGGCAGAAGTCCTATGCAGATCAGAGGAGAAAGCCTTTGGAGTTTGCTGCTGGAGATCACGTGTTCATGAAAGTGACACCAACCAAGGGTGTAGGGCGGGCGATCAGGTCAAAGAAGTTGTCCCCTAAGTTCGTGGGACCATATCAGATCTTAAGAAGGATTGGCCCAGTGGCGTATGAGATCGCCCTACCTCCCCATCTGGCGAATCTGCACAATGTGTTTCACGTGTCACAGCTGAGGAAGTACATGGCAGACCCTAGTCATGTGCTGGATGTAGACGACGTGCAGATTAGGGATGACTTGTCCTTTGAAGCAAAACCAGTCAGGATTGACGATCGGCAATGTAAACAGCTCAGGGGCAAGACCATCGACATGGTGAAAGTGGTGTGGGATGAGAAATCGGGGGATTCTACTTGGGAGTTAGAAGAACCCATGAGGGAGGCTTATCCATACCTCTTTTCCTTGTAATCCAATTTTCGAGGACGAAAATTTTTCTTGTTGGGGAGAATGTAAGGACCTGAAATTTATTGCAATGAAAGAGTATGTTTTAAATAAATTCTAAGTATGTTTTTATTTAGAATAGAAAGGGAGGAAAAAGTTAAGTTTAGAAGGCTACGAGGTCGCCGGTCGCCTGCTACACATGAGCGCCAGGTGGACATCGCGCGGGCGCGAGAGGCATGCAGGCATCGCGCGGACGCGAGAGGCATGCAGGCATCGCGCGGACGCGAGAGGCATGCAGGCATCGCGCGGGCGCGAGAGGCATGCAGGCATCGCGCGGGCGTGAGAGGCATGCAGGCATCGCGCGGGCGCGAGGGGCATGCGGGCATCGCGCGGACGCGAGGCACGCGGGCATTGCCAGGGCGCGATGCATGTGGACGTGGCCAAGGCGCGAGAGTTATGAGGGCGTCGCCAGGGAAGACATCGGTTGTCTCCCAGAGGAAGACATCGGTCGTTCGCCAGGAAGAGGTCATCGGTGGTAGTCTTCGCGCGAGGTCATCGGTGGTAGTCTTCGCGCGAGAGGTCATCAGTGGTTTCTCTTCGAGCTGGTAGTGATCGGCGAAAGGTCATCGCGCGACGTTGAGTTACACCCAGAGAACGTGGGCCCCAGACTCCCAGCAAGAGATGTTCTGCACGCGCGCCACGTAGACAAAAGAGTGGTTCAGAATAGTGACCTCAGAGCGTAGCCTGCGCAGAGGCACGCTTAGTAGTACTGTTCAGGGAAGCGTACACGCAAACTCCCTGCAGAGTGGGTGGTGGCAGCGGTTTTTGTGGAGAAGTCAGCTTAAGATGCAGAAACCCATTTCTGAGGGAGAAGGGAAAGAAACGTTGCTGTGGTTCCAGAGCTAAAGGGTGCGTTTATCTCCCTTCTCCTCCATTCTCTCCTTCGCGCTGCGGTTCTAGCACCTTCACACGAGAGTACGACGAGTGACGGCCACCATTAGAGCACTTGGGTGGTTCTCTGCAAGCTCTTCAAAACCAGACACAAGAACAGAGTCAAGGCGTTCTTCAAGCTTCGTTGGATTTCGGAACTCCTGGTGTTTGCGCAAGTCCAGGTAAGAGAAGCTAGACCTCTTTTCCATACAAGCCATAGTGTAGCTTTTTCTGAAGTGTGGGCGACGTGGTCGCCGTTTTCGCTTTTGTCTTCGTGAAATGCTTGGTTTGTGTGCTTGGGCGACGTGGTCGCCGGTTTTTAAACATAGCCTTTGAAATACCATGTTTTTGAACTAGATCGCCGGTTTTGGCGCTGTTTTACGAAATCTCTGTTTTTGATGTTGTTTTGAAACTACTTGGGATTTACATGAGATATTCGAAGATCTGAAGCTTTGAAATGTTTGTGGATGTGATTTGAATCATTTACTTGAATGGTAGGATGTGTTTGAATGCTGTGAATGTGGGATCGAGGCATAGTATTTTCAGGAAAGGAAATACCGTGTAAGATCTGTATAGGTGTATTGACTAGGGGCTTGTCTAGAAGGAGATATCCTGACTCTGCTGAGATAATGAAATCACGTAGATGAAGTTATTCAGTTGGTGAGAGTCGAAGGAGGTTCGTATGAATGGGCGAGTTGTTCAAACGGGAACGAGCTCGGCCTGTTATACGAATTAACCTTGTCATACCGAGAGAATGGTAACAATGAGATGGTATATGCGCATGCTGTGTGGATTCACAGTGGTAGGTATGACAGGTGCAAATCTCTGGGCCTGAGTCAACACACGAGTCAAATTGGAAGTAGTGTCAAGTGTCTTGTGTGGTGAGTCAGTGGAAAGTCTGACATGTGAAATGAGAAACTGGAATATTGATAGACACTTGATGCTGTGTTGTGAAATGGAATGACTATGGGAAATGTAGTGGATTTGTGATTTTGGGCGATCAGCTGAATGCTAATTGTAGTTATACGTTTACATGGATAATCTTGAAACTTGTTTTACCTTAATTTTAATGTTCCTATTTAAACTCTTTTTAAATGTCTAGCTTACCCTTTTATCTGTTATTGTGGTTGTTTTCTCTTAAAAACTGTGATGATCGTGTATTTTACACGGGAGCAGATGATCTTCCAGGGAGTAGAGCTCCTCAGTGAGTGGTCGCCGGAAGGAGATCGCCTATTTCCGTCTCTACCGGGTGATCGCCGGTTTATGCCTCCATCGGGAGATCGCCTGTTTTCTTTTCTGTTGGGTGATCGCCCCTCTTGCTGCTTTATAATAGGAGATCGCCTATATGAAAGGAGATCGCCCTTCTTATAGGAGATCGCCCTTTTTGCCAGGAGATCGCCTATCTGTCTTTTGTATTGTATTTCGTTTACGTTTTTAATGGAGAAGTGATCGTTTGTATTAAACTCCCTGCGAGGAGAAACTTATTTATTTTATATAAAGATTTTGCTCACTTCAATCTATTTGTCACTTTATTTTCGTTTTATATTTATTTTCAACGAAAATTTGGAGGGATGTTACAATTATGTACCAGAGAAGTCGGAGATCGCCTCCGTCTTCAACAACGGCGATCTCGTAGACTTCTAAGCTACACTTTCCTTCCTTTATATTTTAAATAAAAACATACTTAGAATTTACTTAAAATATATCACTTTCATTCCAATAAAATTTTCTAGGTCCTTACACCAAATACAAGCCCAAATAAAAATTTTACACTATTCTTTACCATTTTATAAGATTGGGAAATTTGGAAGAAAAGTTAAAAATTAATTTTCCATAAAAATAGAGTTTTCTGAACTCATTCTTCTTCTTCCATTCTTCTAGCCATGACCCTAGTTAAAGGCCCATTATGTGTTCTTCCGGATGGTCCTCCATCAAAAGTTTTCTAATTTAATAAGTTGTTTAGTGAATGAAGTTGTTTTGATGATTGAACTAGAGTTTGATTTGTTTGGATTCATTTACTTTGCTCGAGGACAAGCAAGATTCTAGGTTGAGGGAGTTGATAAGTGATGTGATTTGATTTTAGATTCATTTAATTTGTGACACTTTATTAAGAATTGGATCAAGATTCTTAGCAATTTTAGGTGAGTCACCTAAGGAAAATCTCCACTAGACATTAACTTAGCAAGTGCTAAGTAGATGTGAAGGTTCATTTCTAAAGGTCCAAGGTTAAAAACATAATTGGAGGTGTGAATGAATGACAAATAAGGTGCAGAATGGAAAACAGATTAGGCACACAAAAAATAGAGCTGGAAAACAGAATTGAACAACACACAAACTCAAGGAAGCTTAAGGAGTCATCAATGGACACTATGCCTTCCAAAATGATGATCCAAACTCAATTATGAGTATTATGTTCTTGTGCACAACAATGGATCAAGAAGATAAGGAGTTAACCGAATAGAATTGGAAAGGAAAACAGAAACAAAAAAGAAACACAAACTAAAACAGAACAACCGATTATAACTACAAACAACAAAAACAACTGGTTAAAATTGAATAACACAGAAAAACAACCGATTAAATGACTATGAAGATGAAGGAAGATGAAACTTATGTGGTTGTAGACATGGATTGGGAAATGACATGCCATTTGGAGATGATGATCCAAGATAAGTGTTGAATTGCCACCACTTGAAGCTCCCAAAGCTCACAAGATGAGACAAGGAAGAGGAGAACAAATCTCACATAATTCACTCACAAATTGAGTATAGTAACTTTACTTCTATTTCCAACTTATTTTACAAAGACCAAGCACCTCTATTTATAGTTTTAAAGGGCTGAAATGAAAGTGAAATAAATTCAAAATTCCCTTCTAATTCTAATTCAAATTCGGCGCCACCTATAGTCACAAGGGAGGTGTGACTTCTTTTCTACTTTGGCACCTCCTAAAAACTACACCTACAACTACTCTTTATGTCACATGGAATGTGTGACTTGTTGTTGTACATTAATACCCCCTTTCTTAATGTCTACAACTTCCTTTAATGTTTTAATAAAAACTATACAAAAGTAATTACAAAAAGAGACATCCAATGATGCTCTTCTCCCAAAGCTTTAGCCTTGCTCCTAGTCATCCTTTGAGGCATGAAGGATGTTGAGCTAATTGGTTGGGCTTGGGCCTGAAGTGCCTCCTCTACTTGGTCTTCATCTCCATCAATAGTTTTCTAATTTAATAAGTTGTTTAGTGAATGAAGTTGTTTTGATGATTGAACTAGAATTTGATTTGTTTGGATTCATTTACTTTGCTCGAGGACAAGCAAGACTCTAGGTTGGGGGAGTTGATAAGTGCCATAATTTAATGATATTTTATGCAAAAAAGTTAGACACTTATGGATTTTAATTATTGATAAAGTTATAATTCAACCTTAATTTGAGAAATTTGAATCTAATAATATATTTGAAGTTATGAGATTTGTGGAATTATTTAATCCCAAATCTTTTCTATGTATTGGACCAGAGCGCGTAGAGCTCAGTGCTCGGTAGTCGGACATCAGCGTATGCGACAAACAGATCAGCTCGGCTGTTAGGTCGAGTTGACAGGTTACATGATTAGGCTCAGGTATGTGCATATTAACTCTCATTCATACATTTAGTGTAATTGTCTGCTTACAAGGCTTGGTAGGTCTTACAAAACTTGTGTTATTGGGCCTAGGGGTGCATTTGGGTCTAGTCGAGTAAAACGTTCTCTATCAGCCTAAGCCCAAGTGTGCTAGGGTTTGATGGAATAGTTTTCATGCATGATACGCAAGGGCACGTATGCCTACATGGAACAGATTGGATCCCAGGAGCTGGTACATGAGTTGGTACCCAGACAATTATTCTGTTAAGATTTTGTGCACTCCAAGGAGATAAGATTTTGTGCAGTTGAGGCGCTAAGATTGTGCACACTGTGGCGGGATCTTCTCCCATTGAATATGCTCTCACTCGAGATAAGATTCTCGTGAGGGAAGGTTGTTACAAGAGGTAGCCTAGTGCTAGTCTATAAAAGGGACTTGAGTTCCCAGGTGAAGGTACGTTGTTCTAAGCTTGAAACTAGATACTTCTTGTTTCTTATAAGCCCTGTACTAACTTGATCGTCAGAGTGCAATAGGCAGGTAGGGTGCCCTCTGTCTCAACGGAGCCACATCCAGACAACTAAGGAAAGTGCAAATTCTAGTAGAGGCAGACGGGGTCAGAGCTCACCTTCAAAGTCAACCGGGGACCAGGTCAACCGACAGGAACATTCTATTTTCGCAGATTTAAGGAAAGATAGAGCAGAGGATTAGAGGTTGTTCCAGAGAATAAAGATTTTCTATTTTTATTCCTCGATTGAGCGAGATGTCACTAAGCCCAAGCCCAATTAGGTTAAATAAACGCATAAGGCAGAGAGAAAGGTGTGACCCTGAAGGAGAACCAAAGGAAGAAAACCCTAAAAGATGCAGTTGACAAGGAGAAATGTTCCAGATCTTTTTCTTTGGCTTTGAGTCATCTAATGGCCACCATAAGTGGCTAATTCTTTCCTTTTGGATTGGGAGTAATCTGTTCAAATTCTGATGTATATTGGTGGTGATTATATATGATTTTTTGTTCCACTTTGATATTGGTATTAATGTGCTTAAAGCTTGAATTTTTATATTCAGGAACCTGATTCTTAGATTTGACTTGAAAGTACTTCTAAGGATCTGACCTAAAAGATAATTTTTAACATATTTGAATGCTAGGAATAGATTTGAAATGTTAATTGCTTTATAACATATGTTCTTAATGATAAGAATGTTTTTATAAATATGTGAGGAATCAATATTTAGGAGACAATCTTAATAATTTTATATGCGAGGAATCGATATAATCACTTTTATATGTGCATCAATGTTAATCAAGTTAGAATATTGTATGTTTTTATTCATCCAACATACAGACGAGTGAGAAGGATTAACCTCATTACCAATTTTCTCAATTGAATTATCTTAATAATTTATTTTGTTTTTGTATAATTTTCATGCAAACTTATGTCAATATCTTTCAAATCAAATTATTGTAAATATTTTTGTACTTAGTGAATGTTATGATTAAGATTTTAAATAATTGTTCCTTATGGGTTCAACATTTGCCTCTTGAGACAAATAGTTACTTTTGACTTGACATGCTTATCGAAAAAGGTTAAAAGTTATAAAGAGTATAATGATAATAAATATGTATCTTTTATTTTATATTTAATGTATACATGTGTGGAAAAATGGTAATCACAAGAAACGAGAGTTGAATTATGATTTAATTAATTTTGAAAAGTTTTTACAAATATGACTTGATTAATATACTAAGAAGATAATTTGGTTTGTAAAATAGTTAGATTGAAAATCTTTCGTCGGTTGTGTCATGTCAGACGCCCTTTGCCTACTTCTCTGAATCATTTGTTTGAATATTTCTTATTTACTCTAACTAAAGATCAAACTATGCTTCTTTCATATAACAAACAACACATGATGCGTATTTGACTTAAGAAGGTTTGTTTTGAAAATGCAAACTTAAAAATATATCTTTTAACAAACATTTTTCAAAAGGTTTTTGTCTGATGAAGCATGAAGTGTTTTTATCCAAGAAAAACTAATAACACAATTGAAAACACAAACATATTTGAAAACTTATTTTATCTTTAGATCTTTCTGTTGACCAAGAAGCATTGATGAATCCAATCTATCTTGAAGACTTGTTGTTGTGTGTGTTTGGTTAGGTTTTGCATTACATTTTGGTCCAAGTTACTTGAAAAGTAATCTCCTAGAAATGTTTTATTTTCTAAATTTGTATGTTTTTTAAGCAGTTGATTCATATATTAATCAGTTGAAATTACTTCTATTCAAGTTTGTTGACTATAGTAAGTATAATTTTAACAAACTGATTTATCGTATCAATCAGTTGAAAATACTTAAAGTTTCTAAGGATTTAAAAATAATTTGTTTTCTATTTTTCTTTTCTATTAAGTGATATCAATCAGTTATTTCAATAAAAGAACGTGTTTAAAATCTGCTGATTTCTTTTGTTAAAGAAAACAACCAGTTATTTCAAAATTCAATTAAATTTTTTTAATAAAATTCTGTTATATTAACCAATTTGTTTTTAATTGATACAACTATTTTCATTAAATGATCAAATTGTTTTACAATCATTATTACCTTATATAAGGATGTATTTTGATCATTTCAAAAATGAATTTCATAAGACAGAAAA
Organism: Phaseolus lunatus; assembly: GCA_013389735.1. Lineage (NCBI taxonomy): Eukaryota > Viridiplantae > Streptophyta > Magnoliopsida > Fabales > Fabaceae > Phaseolus > Phaseolus lunatus. The sequence continues at coordinate 36,815,977 of CM023864.1, read as the reverse complement.
ATAAAAAGTTTTAAAAGCATTCTTGGAGATTGAGTTTTCTTCTTGACTAGTCTTGTTTTGTAAAGAAGGTTTTTGCATTTACATTTCTGTTGTGCTTCATTTGTAATAATCCAGGTGTATTCAAACTTTATTAGTTTCACTGTATTTTGTTGTAAGCAGATTAAGATAGAGAGTTTCTGAAATTTGTGTGTGGTTAAGAGTGTTGTGTGTTCTTGTAGGGTTCAAGATCAACACTCTTAACTGTTTTTGTAAACCTTGTGTGTTTGGTTTAGTGAATTCTCAGTGGTTTGCTGAGGACTGGATGTAGCTCTTGGTGTAAGAGTGAACCAAAATAAATCTCATGTGCAATCTCTCTCTCACTCACTTTGATATTTTTTTTATCAATTGCTTTACAGTGTTATATGTTTAAATCAATTGGTTGAATTCTCATAACAACTGGTTTAATTTTTGAATATATACTTGATGTGCTTTTTATAATCAGTTGAACAAATAAATCAATTAGTTGATTTTATTGAGTTCTCAATCTGACTCCAGTATTTGCGAAAATCTTGTGAAAACAATTCACACCCCCCCCCCCCCTCTTGTGTTTAGGCCACTTATTCTAAGACTTTTAATTTAAAGGATCATGCCAGATGCATATTTTCAACTCAACTAAATCACTAGACTTGTGTGTATTCATCTTTACTTTTACAAGTGATTAAATAATAGTTTTAGTGCCTAACCAACCTGTATAGTTGGAACTCAGTTACTTATATTTAAAAACATTTTGATAGAACATTTTATTAATTATTCACACATCAACTCTCCTATTGTTAGTGTGGATGATCATAACATGTAAATGTAAAGGATATAAGAAGGAGAACACACGTACATAACAATTTATATTAATTCATCTGTTGCACATACTACATCTAGTTTTTGGCCAACCAGTCAAGTTCAACTAGGTAGACTAATGTTGTGAAGTACACTTCGAGTATTCTTTGGCTCATAGTCACTCCTCGTGTAACCACTCTTTTAGCTTTTGAGGAGGTCTCTTAATTTGAGCAGCATTTTGGCATCATATATCCTTTCTTCTTTATATTCATCATCTAGATGGAATTCTTTTTACAGACTCTTGAAGAAGGTAGTCATTAGGAGATCATTTATAGTTGTTGATCATCTTTAGTCCATTCTGCATCTGACAAGCTTCAACATGATTGTTGCATTTAATGTAAATTTGACATTTTCTCAACACCCTTGATAACTAACAATGCTTATCTCCTTAGATGGTATAGTCTTTTGCACAAATTCGTGATTGACGTGCTTTTCGTATTAGGCAGATAGTCAGGTACTGGTCAAAAAGCCTTTGGTGAAGTTGATGAAGAAAACAACTTTAACTCGTGTTTTGAGAAATCTTTGATATTTGTTTTGTATTTGATTTTGAAAAGGATCTTTTTGACAGACAAACATTCCCCACAAACAAAGAGTAAGCATATTAATATTTATTTCAAGTACGAGGTTTGCTTAATCTATGTGTATCGTCTGATATTTTGTGTGCATTTCATTTGTTTTTTTGTGTACCGTATCAAACTTTGAGAAAAGACTCTACAGAGTTGTACCATTTATGAGATGAAATATTTATGTTTTACATGATTTATTATTTTTATCGTTTTATAGACAAAGTATGATGATGTTTGATACTTAATTATTCTAGAAAAACAATTAAAATCTTGAGAATGTTGATTTTTTAAAAAAAAGCATGCAAGTGTCTCACGAGAATAAAAAATATCACAGTTAAATCCTTACTAGAAAGTTACAGCATTTTACTGTTCATCCATACGTTATACTTGGTGTTGACTTAACCACCTAGTATGTCTTTAAGCTTAGTAAATTTTAGTGTATGACTTCTTGTTAGAATTTATTTTAGGTTGTTGCATCCTTATTTATGTTTCAATATAATGTATTCATTATTATACTTATAAAAATCACAAGAACTTTAGTAAAATTATAGCGATAATTCTCATTTGAGCCTATTTTTATTTTTTACTAGCTATAAAAAAGTTGTTTGACGTAATGGAAAGTGAATTTTTTACTAGTTGATTACATTTTTTCTCTGAAAATAGTTTTCATTTTTACTCTTTTAGTAAATAAGGTAGGATTGAATTTGATATTATACTAATTTGATATTAATAACTTATCACTATCATGTGATATTTTTATATGACATAATTTATTTTAACCGTTGTATTATTCATAATATTTATTTTAAGTACTATTTTAGGATTATATTTTGAGAAATTGATACTGATATACATGATATAAGTCTTTTATTTTTAATATTTTTAAATATCTTTTATATTACATTGTGTGTTTTAACCACGACACTATCATATTGTTTAACTATTACATTTGAAGATATTTTAACTAATTTATTAATTAACATAATGAAAATGTTATATCTACTTATTTGTTTCATTCTGAATTTGATTTTTGTTGTAACATATAGTGTGATTAATAGTTAATATGAAAAAAATATCATTTGAAAATAAAATAAATGTAATTAAAATAATTTATCTATAAATAAAATATTATAAAAGTTTAAAATTAAATAAAAACAAAATTAGAAATAATCTCAAAATGTATTTTTATCAATAAAATAAAGTTAAACTTTATATAAAAATATCCGATAAACATAAACTATTTTAACTTATATTTTTATCAAATAATTATAATTCAATAAGCTAATTTAACAAATTTCAACTGTGTATTAGCTTTTGATCATTCTATAAAAAATTATTAATTTCATAATGATTGTTTTTGCTGGTTGACTTGGTCGTTGGTTGACTCTGACAACAAGTTCTGCCTCCGGTTGCCTCTTGATGAAATCTGTGCCTCCTTTGGTTGTTTGGATGTTGTTCCCGTTGAGACAGAGGGTGCCCTTACGGTACAATTCAACGATCAAGTCAATAAGGGTTTATCAAAGAATAAGAAATAGATAGCTTTAGTATTCAAAATGCGTATTCAGAATTGCGTACCTCACCTGGGACCTTAAGTCCCTTTTATAGAGTATCATTAGGTCACCACTGGTAACCAACTTCCCATACGAGAATCTTATCTCTAGTGAGAGAATATTCAATGGGCGAGAATTTTGTTGCGGTGTGTAATCTTAACAGCACAACTGTGTGAAATTCTATCTCTTTGGAGTGCAACAAACCCTAACAGAATAACCACCTGGGCACCAACTAAGGCCACCACTCCCGGGTCCAATCCATTTTTAAGTACATTTGCCTGCTTTTACATATAACATATGCAATTGCTCTAGAGAGAATAAAATCTCAACTGGAATATAAGTGGAAATATTCTCTTTTATCTTTAAGGTGTAAACCGTAAATAACCATTTTGTTTTAAATGCACAATAAACAACTAATTGCAACCCTTTTGACCCAACAACTGAGCTGACCTGCCTGTCGCACGCACCAATGTCCGATCTCCGAGGACTGAGATTTGGTCCACTACAATGATTGGTTAAAGTTAATATTTATACTAATTTTAAATTAATTTACAAATATATTTTTTTTAAACAATATTGAAAAATCAATCTCTTAATAATATCCAAGGTACATGGTGTAATTTTTTCTAGAAATATATATATATATATATATATATATATATATATATATATATATATATATATATATCGCGAGTCTGAATTTACAAGTTTCATTAATTAGTGTCGATTATTAATTTTCTATTTAAAAGAGATTAATAATATGCCTTTTTCTTTTGTGTTTTTTATCTATTTTTATCATCAGATATTATTATAAAAAAAAAAACATAGATAAACAAAATTGAACATAATTATTTTAAATTTTTTTTAGAGGATTAATCGAGCAGATTCAACTTATCCTTTTGATAGAGATCATCCATCAGAGTTATTTTAATTTTTACTTTCATTTATCTGCTAGACCCTACAGAAATCTCCTACGCCCAAAATGTGTATATATCCAGTTTCAAAATCGACAATCCCTACACCATGCAAAATAAAAGAAAATATCACAATCCATGCAAAATTGCTCTCCCATGCACACAAAATAAAATCGTTTTATATTTCTTCAGCAATGATCATATTTTACATCAAACACCAATAATATGTGGATGTTAAGGTAGGTTTGGATAGATTTTTGTCTTATATGTTTTAAAAATAAAATTATTTCTTTTCACAAACCATAATTAGATTATACATCTAAGTTAAAAATGAGAATTTGAAGTATATATATAAAGAAATTTCTTCAAATTGATTAATTTAAGTGTAAACAAAATTTAATTTGTGGACAAACTTGTTTTATATTTTTCGTCCCTCTCTTATAAAGACTTATAAAATAAGCTTATCTAAATATACCCAATTAACATTAACTTTTCTCCCAAAATTGAAGGTGCATTGAGTACCAAGAATATTCAAAAGATAGAATAGATGTGTAAGTAAGAAGGAAAGGAAAAGAATAGAAAGAACTCAAAGCAAGCAACAGCTAGCAATGTACAGTAAAGACCAATTCAAACTCCAATGTGACACAGCACTGATTGGTTCTTATTTGAGTACCAAACACTTCTTATATTTGAGACTAGTTTTGGTATATATACTTTAGTCTACTCTTGCTTGTATACTTTAGTCAAACACTTTGTTTTTGTTATATGAGTATTTTAAAAATCTAAGTCTGAATTTTTGTTATATCAGTATATTAAAAATCTAAGTGTGAGTATTACGTTAAATAGAAAATTGAACCCTATATAAAAATCCACAGATTTATTACTTTAAGATTTAAGATTAAAAATGATGTCAATTCTTTATATGTTTAACTTATGTTTCATTGTTGTTAAAGATTCAAAAATATTCTTTCAAACAATAATATTTTTTTATTTAAATTTCATAAAAAAAAAAAATCTTACGGTCTTTTAGTCGTGAAAATTAATTTTATTTTAAAACAATTTATTAAAAAGAACAAACTGTGTTTGTTTAAGCTTTTGAAAAAAAAAAAGTTTTTAACTATTTTGAGAACTAGGAGCAATTCATCTTTAGTACCATCTTTGACATTCTATAAAATTATATAATGAACATATACATACATACATACATATATATATATATATATATATATATATATATATATATATATTGTTATTTTCTAATTAATTTTTTTTATTCTTTAATAAATTAAAATAATTTTATTATTTAATAAAATAGGTAATTATATAAATTTCCTTTTAAAATAATTAATAAATTTTCTACTTAAAATTTTCAAAAATTATTCTTATAAAATTTTTTATTTTTAAAATTGCATTATTTTAATGTAATAAAACCATGTGAATATGCAAAAATTCGTGAGTTTCAGCTAATGATAAGAATAAAAACTGTAATGATCAGACAATGACTTTCAAAATAAAATTACTTTTTTTATAATTATAAGTAATAAGAATAGTCTATTAGTTTTATAAAATCTTAAAAAAAAAATGTTTTCATACATTCTTGAAATCTCTTTCTTTTAAGATTAAAAATGACAACATATACGTAAAATATCCTATTTCATTAAATTTAGAACTAAAGTTCTCGTCTATAATAATTTTAGACAATTCAAATAGAATTATTTTTCACTAAGGATGTCTTTAGTTCGTAACAAAATAAAATGTTAAGAGTTGATCCGGTCGGTCATCCGTAGTCGATGACATTAGCAGCAGTTGACCACGTGGACCATTCACAGGGTGACATGTGGTAGAAGATAGCAGGTGAATCAGGGAGGAAGATCACTCATAATGGTGATCGGTTGCCAAGGAACCACCACCCGCAGATCAGTGCCAGGTGAGCGCCTGGAAGCAGAGCACGAGAAGTAAAGAAGCACTGATCGATCATCGGGGGTTTCCTGTTAAACACACCGTTAAGCTGGGACCCAGGCTCCCAGCGAGAGCGTCGCGCAAGAAGCACAGATCAGTGATCGCCTATCGCCATGTGTGAGGATGAATAATTGCCTATCGCCGTGTGTGAGGATGAATAATCACCTATCGCCGTGTGTGAAGATCAGTAATCGCCTAGATTGCACATGATCGCCGGTGTGAAGGTTAGGAAATCAGGTGGTCAGCAAGTCGCCGAAAGAGCACATCGCCGGGTATTTAGGAAGACTTGATAAGCACTTGTTATATGGTCTAAATACAGAAGATAAGTGGCATGTCTGCCACCATGTGTAGTGTGAGTCGTGATACCCAGTGTTAACCAGCTCGCCATGTTAAGGTTGCGCCTAGGGTAGCCTGTGCACTAAGCTACTCCCTGTGTGGATAACTTAGTCGCAGGAGCAAAGTGGAAGTAACGTTTCAGCTGCAGGTACTCCAGATGGTGACACGTGTATGACCAGATGTTATCCACGTGTCAAAAGGAATAACCGTCAGGAGAGAGAAAGACTCAGGTATATATACAAAATTCTTAACGAAATTAGGGGGAGGATTCATTTTTGGTAGTGATTCACTGGTACACGGTTCTAAGTTTTTCTTTAAAGTTCTTTGTTGATTCAATCACTGACTTGAGCGTCGGAGCGCAACCGGTCGCAGAGGCGCCACACTGTTCTTTCAGGTTTCTTGGAGGACTATAAACTGAAGGTCATTGGAGTGCTTGGCGTGAAGCTGGTGAGGACGAGGTTCAAGAAGGAGAAGCTCTGACGCTTTGGTCAAGATGCTGGATCAAGAGTGATTTTATTTCAGAAGGTACAATGTATTTTGGGGATTTCCAATTATACCTAAGAATATCATTTTGATAAATATATTTGGTCGGTATATAAAAATTAAAAAAAAAATACTATAACGTTGGAAAATAAATTTCATTCATTAAAAAGTTGAAAAAGTAAAAGTGAAATAATATAGAGGGAAAATAGTAAGAAAACAACTTCCATTTTTTTGTGGGAATCTAAAATATTCATTTTGTTATCTTAAGAATTTGAAACAAGGTAAATGTGAAGATTTTGTATTTGTGTGGTAATCAATCAAGAAAAAGTTTACTTTTGAAAAAAAATCTATTTAACAACCTATTATAATAATATAATAATAATTTTAATTAAAAAATAAATTAAATATGATTTAAAAAATTATTTTATTAAGTTGTTAAGTGAATTTTTACACACCCAATCAACAATCCATTGAAATATTTTCTCAAAAATTGTACCAATTTTTTTTTTTTTATGAGAATGTAGTTTTTTCAACTTCATTTCTTCTTAAAATCTTTGTGATAGGTTGAAGTAAATGTGTGATAAGAAGGGAAAGAAATAACGTAAATGGAGTGGTTATGGTGTTAATAGAGTCAAACTATGAAGAAGTCAAGGAAATGTGGGGGCTATATATTACTACAAATGCTAAAGTCAAATACTCTTGATTATTGCTAATTATCATTTCTCCAATGGGAGGGAGTTCTCCCTTGTCACAATCTATCATCTTCTTTGTCTTGCATTTGTTTGCATGGCCAAGGTTACTACTGGCTAATCAAACAATACATCATTGCCTAACGACTCCCATTAAGAACATAGGTGTTGTTCTTGATTTGGATTCACTAATGGGCAAGCAACAGAAAGTAGCCATGGAAATTGCAGTCCAAGAGTTCAATAGCTTGAGTTGTTCAAAGCTGAATTTGAATATACAAAATTCCAAGGGGATTTCGGCTCGAGCAATTGCCAGTGGTAATGTCCCTTCCAACAATCTTTTGTTTCATGAATTCGGAATAAACTTCAAAAATAACATTTATGGTCACGTTAATTTGTCTAGTTGCTTTTTTTTTATATTCTTTTTTTTTTTTTTAATTTTACCTCCACTTAAGAACATTTCATATTATATAATAAGATGTAAACTTTACTTTATAACGTTGATTTAGGTTTAAAATCAACTACTTAATATAGTGTCAAAACCATTTAGAGTCTATCCTAATGAGAATTTTTTGTGTAATTGTCTAAAAAAAAAACTTAGATCGTAAGATGTGAAGTGGAAGTAGAAGTATTAATTATTGAGATTAAAAAAATTATACACATGTTACATAAAAAAAAATTATGATGTTTAATATCTTTTGACGTTAACTTTTTTTAAATTAGTAGTTAGATTGAAAGTTCCAATCACAAAAATGGATTATTTAAATCTTATATTAATTTTAAACAATATTTTATAAAAGTTAAAGTTAATGTAATGTATATTTTTCAAAATACACTAAAATATAAATTATATGATCATTTTGTTATTGTTGTTCAATTATTATAAAATTTGACATGAATAATCACAATTATATAAATCACAAATTAACAATTGAATTGATGAAATTCTATTTTTTTAATATATAAATTTAATATTAGTGTTACATTTGGTATAACTTACATGAATGTAATTTAGGTAAGAAAAACTAGGTTGTATATTATCAAAAGACTATATATTAATATTTTAAAACTTTTCTTACACTATTAACGTATCTTAAAAAACTATTCTTAAATCTATTAAATTAAAGTATTTGAGTTTTAACAAAATAAAAAAATATTTCAAGAATTAAAGATAAGAAAAGGGATAAAATATACATTGATATCAAGAGTTTTACCACGTATATTATACATTGATGCACTTTCTATATACATCTATATGAAAAATATATAATTTCAATACTCCCCCTGAAGTTGGTGAGTAAATATCATGGACTCCCAACTTGTTTTGCAAAGTCATGAACTAATCTTTCCCAAGAGGCTTAGTAAATATATTTACTAACTGACAATGTGAAGAGACATGTGATAGACTTATCATCCCAGCTTGCAACTTTTCCCGTACGATGTGACAGTCTATCTCGATATGCTTCGTGCGCTTATGAAATACAAGATTTTTTGCAATATGGAGTGCCGCTTGGTTATCACAATATAAAGGTGTAGGCATGCTAATTGGAACCTTAAGGTCTCGCAGGATATAACTTAACCATGTTAGCTCCAAACAAGCATTTTCCATGGCTCGATATTTTGCTTTGACAAATGACCTTGACATGTTGGTTTGTTTCTTAGACTTCTAGGATACTAATGAATTTCCTAGGAAAATGCAATAGTCGTTGATTGATCTTCGAGTAGTACGTCATCCTCCCCAATTTGAATATCAATAAGTTTTCTTCTTAAGATCATTATCATAGGGAAGTAATAATCCTTGCCCGAGTGTCCCCTTAATGTACTTCAAAACTCGTAATGTTGCATCCCAGTGTGTTTTGCGAGGCTCTTGCATAAACTGGCTTAAGGTTCTTACTGAGTAGACCATATCTAGCCTTGTGACAGTTAGGTAAATGAGCCTTCCAATTAACCAGTGATATTTAGTTGGGTCATGTAATAAATCACCATGATGTGAGTTGATTTTAGGATTGCACATTCTATGGGTTGCACTTTTGTTTATGAGTTTTTTTTTTTAGGCAGAATATGGTGAGAAACCCAAAGAAGATTTCCACTGGACACAAACTTAACCAAGTGGTTAAGTAAGTGTGAATGTTCCCTTCTAGAGGATAAAGAGAAAAACACAATTGTATGGTGAGAAGATGATGAGGTGCGAAAATTTAAAACAGTATAAGAGAAGTAGCAACAAGATGATGATCCAAGGTGAAAGAGGAAAACGAGAACATGAAAGGAAAGGTAAATTTGAAATTGAACATGAAAGGAAAGATTAAGAGATGCTTATGGAGTAAGGAATCACGCCACTTGGAGAGAGAGGAGACTTTAAGATGAGTGGTGAAGAGTTGCCACTTGAAGTGCATAAACACCTAAGATAAGACCCACAAAAAGAGAGCACTCAAGACTCACTCAACACTCTAACAGAGTTTCTTTTCTATTCAAAATTCAATGTGTAAATACATGAGGCAAGGCTCCCTTTATATAGGAAAGAGTGACTTGGAGAGCAAGATAGAGGGGTAGGGGTGTCATTTGTGAAAAACCTTCTAGAAGGTAGGTAAAAGAAACCTTAAACCTAGGTAAACATGTCATGAAAGGTGGGCTTTGCACAAGCCCAAATTACTAAGCACACCCTACTCAAATTACTAACTACACCCTACTTAAATTACTAAGCACACCTCACTCTAGCTTATTCTTCTATTTGGACCCCCAAAGTGAGCCCAATTTATTTACAAACATTTGTCTTGTAAGAAGACTAGAAGAAAGAACATCTGATGCTCTGGTTTGTGCCCAATTCTTCTTCTGCTAAGGTCCTTCCGATATTTGGTGGAGCCTTGTCTTGTATGCTGAGATGACTGATTGTGTCCTTGGTCATCTGCTTGGCTAATTGGGTTGTATTAACCAGTAAGAGTGAGTTTTAAATTTTGCTCCATGGAGAACTTCTCCGGTTTTGCCCTAGTTAGACCTGTATCGTCCAAAATGTCCAACATATATTTTCTTTGAGTCATAAAAATGTCATGTTTAGATTGAGAAAATTCAATTCCTAGAAAATATTTTAAGGTGCCAAGATCCTTGATTCGAAAATGTTGGAGCAAAAATACCTTGAGATGCTTGAGATGCTTGATTTCGACATCATCATTTACTGTTAAAAGTATATCATTGACATAGAGCAAGAGCTGTGAAAGATGATCCAATAGTCTTGGTAAATAAAGAATAGTCTGCTTTTAATTGAATATATCCTACCTTTTGAATAACCTTAGAGAAAGTAGCAAACCAATTTTGGGATGATTGTTTTAATCCGTACAAGGACTTACGAAGACGACAAACCAAATTTTTCTCCTGTCGGTGAAATCCGAGAGGAAGCTCCATGTAAACAGTTACATGAAGGTCACCGTAAAAAAAATGCATTTTGTATGTCAAGTTGAAAGGTGAATTAGTTTCTAGCAGTTGCAACCGTCAAAAGACAACATAATGTCATAAGTTTAGCAGTAGGAGAAAAAGTCGCAATATAGTCAATCCCTTCCACTTGCGTGTAGCCTTTGGTGACTAAGCGTGTCTTATATTGTTCAATGCACCCATCGAACCTGTATTTTATTTTATAAACCCATCGATATCTTATGGGTTTTTGGTCAACTAGTAATGAAACAATGCTCCAGGTATTATTTTCTGCCAATGCTGATAATTCAGCTTTCATGTCTTCCTTCCAGTGGAGAGAAAGAATGGCCTGATCATATGATAAAGGCTCTCTATGTGTAGAAATGTTAGCTAAAAAGGCGTAGTGAGTAGAAGATAATTTGAAATAAGAAATAAAATGAGAAAGTGGGTATCATGTACCTGGGAGAGAACCTTGGTTAGGAGTGGACTAATTGGCATGAGGTGGCAGGGAGTAATCTTTATGCCATGCAGGAAGATGCTTGAGATGTGTAAAATGTCGAAGTGGTTGTGTAGAAATATCAAGGGATGAATTAGGCGCAGGGGATTCAATGGTCATAGGTTTAGGAATAAGCTCAATGGGTGGAATGGGCTTAATGGGTATGGGTTCGATAATGGGCTCACTGGGCAAAGTTCGTGGAGCCAATTGTGAGTTCGGTAGTGTGGTAGGAAATGTAGAATTTTGAGGGTCTAAGTCAAGGACCAAATTTGGTAGGACAGAAGAGTGTGAGGGTGATGTTATTTCATGAAAAGGAAAAATGGTTTCGTGAAAAACCATGTCCCAATTGACAAAAACAGTGTTTTCTTCAAGATCATATAATTTGTATCCTTTATGATTTGGTGGATATCCAATAAAGACGCACCGTCGAGTGTGGAGATCAAATTTGTATTTGGGTTGATTCACTATTGCATAACACAAGCTGCCAAAAATACGTAAATGTGTAATAGATGGAACTTTGTTATATAATAGTTGAAAGGGTGTTTTATCTAATAGAATAGGGGAAGGTAAGAGGTTAATGAGGTAAACCGCGGTTAAAACACAATCTCCCCAAAAACGAATAGGTAAATTGGAATGATAAAGAAGAGATCGCGCAACTGTGAGGATATGTGTTGCATAAAAAAAACATGCAAGTGCATCTAGTGAAATCATCGATGATGGTTAAAAAAAATCGTGCATTTGAATAAGTAGGTGATTTATGAGGGCCCCAAATATCGCAATGTAACAAATCAAATGGACGTTATGTATTTATTGAACTGGAAGTACAAGGCAGTCTTGCTTGTTTAGCAATGAAATAGATATTGCGTATTTAGTAATGAAACATATTATTGAAAGAAAAATAACAAAGATGCCAATTTTAAATGGGATGAAGACGGATGGCCAAATCTCATATGCCAGAGATCCGTGTTGCTGGAAGCATGAAAAGAGTCGGGCAATTTGGAAGGTTTCATATACTAAAGACCACCTCGTTGTTCGCTCGAGCCAATCATCCTTCCCATAGCTAGATCCTGCAGAATACAACCATTGGGATGTAAGACAACACAAAAATTTAGAGCTTCGGTGAGTTTACTTGTTGCATTTGCGTAAACAAACATCATACCTTCAGTAATTGTGACAATGAATTTCTGTATGTGAAAAATTGCAGGCGTGTTCTTTTGTGTGAATTGATCTTTCAAATCTTGTCAAACCTGGTGTGCTAATTTCGTGTGTATGATGCCTTTGGCCAAATCCACTTCAACAGAATGTGTTAACCATGAAAGAATCATGCTATTGTGTTGATTCCATATAGCGTATTTTGTCGGCTACTTGTTCTCTGGAGGAGTACTGATTGTGCCATCAATGAACCCTATTTTGTTCTTGGCTATGAGGCATGAGTCATTGATTTGCTCCACATTGGGTAGTTTGAGCCATTCAATTTCTCTGGGAAAAGTAGGTGTTTGGGTTAATCTGAATGATCTACGTAGTATGAATTTGATGTATTTGTAGCAACATCTTTGGAGTTTTCGGCAGACATGGCTATCGAGGAAAAAAAAGGTGAAAGATATTTTTGTAGAGTCACTAGAAACATTACTCTGATACCATGTCAAATATTATGGAAATGATTTTTCTGTATATTCCTTTAATGCATGCCTACTATTTATATACAATCAGATTGGAGAGATATGCTTCATATAATTTCGCTACTCCATATGTTATACCTATCTATTAGCAATTACACCAAACTATTGCCTTATTTTTACCACGTATATTATACATTGATACACTTTCTATATACATCTATATGAAAAATATAATAATTTCAATACTATTGCACAAAGTCAAGTCACCTAATGTGATGGATATCCAACAAATTTAAAATCACAAAATATGCAACAAAGTCGCTATAGTGTCTTGATATGAAACCTTTAACAAAAGATGAAAAAATAGATGATTCCCAAGGTTTTAGAGTTTTTCTTAATGTAACAAAATGTTTAATAGAAGTGTAATTCATAAAAACATGAAAACTTGAAAATAATTTTAGAAATACATTTATGAAAAGAATTAATCGATTAAATTTAATGATAATCAATTATATTGTTCTTTGTTAACACAACTAGGAATAATGGGAATCATATGATAACATGTAAGATATAAGAAGGGAGAGTTTGAATAGATTTATTATAAATAATTTGAAAAAAAAATTGCAATAAGCTTACCAAATGTTATACTTGCTCTATTGATGGTTTTGTAAGCCACATTTATAAGGTATAACAAACATGTTATGCAATGTGTGTAATAGAAGGATCAATAATATTAAAATTTTATATTGGTTCATTCCAACTTGGCCTACGCTTAATTCTCAAATGCAAACTGTGTAGAGTTCCACCATATGAATCAAATTACAAATATTATCTATTACTTTTAACTTGCAATGAGTACAGAAAGTCACTCCTAGTTATCTAATTACACAACGTCTTTCAAAACTAAGTACACAAAGCCTCTCCAGGCTATCCACTTAAACTCCCCCTTATTTCAAGTATGAGAACACAAGGTCTTTCTATGAAAAGCACACAAAGGCTCTCCGATCTACACAATAATAAAGTGTTGTTTAATTACAAGGTTTACTCTCTCTAGAGTGGATATGAAAGATACACTTCTTCCTTTAGAGAATACTACTTCACAAGTGTGAAGAGTTTGCAATTAAAAGATATTTCAAATCAGATTTACTTGGATCATAATGAGATGCGAATTCACATAACAAAATCTACCTAACTAAACACACACTCACAACAGCATGTCTTCAAGATAGATTTAGAATCATCAAAGCTTCTTTGTTCAATAAATATCAACATTGATTATTAAAATCTATGTATTTTATGATGCAATCTCCCTTAGCTATATGGTCTCTAATGAAATAGTGTCTAGTTTCTATATGTTTTTATCCTAAAATGCATGATGGGGTTCCTAGTAAAATTGATGACACTTTTACTATTATATTTCAATGGAATGTGAACTAAGAAAATCTAAAAAATCATCCAATTTCTATTTCATTCAAAGAATTTATGCACAACAAGTACCAAACAATTGTGTACTCTTATTTTGTGGCAAAAAAATATACACATGCTTGTTTCTTTAAATATCATTTAAATATCTTGAAACTAATGAACATCCTTGCATGTAGCATGTAACATGTACCATGAGTACTCTTTCTATTTATCTTATAATCATCAAAATTTGAATATGAGTAACCTATAAGACTTAAAGATCACCTCTAAGATACCAAATACCTAATGATTTAGTTCCTCTAAGATATTTTAATATCTTTTTAACAACTATTAGATGAAATTGTCTAACTGATGCTTAAAATCTAACATAAGCACATACTTTACATAATATTAGGTCTACTAGCTTTAAGATGTTTAAGATGTAGAAATGAAAAAAATCACACCCATATACTTGAGTAAATTAACTGATTTTCCTTTTTCATCCGCATTCAGGTAGCATGTGATATTAATGAGAGTTACTAATTCTTTTGAACTATCCATTCCAAACTTCTTTTAAGAGTTATGTAAAGTATTTTGATTAGTGCATAAAACAGTTTTTTTATTTTAAGTTGTCTAATTAAAAAAAAAATTGTTATCTCACCCGTTATAGACATATGAAACTCTCCTATGTGAATTTTATATTAAATAACTTTGAATTAATATAAAATTGCATGCATATGGTCTATGTTGAAAACTTTAGTGATTTTTAAGATAAAATTAATTTATTTACAAAAGATTAAGTTAATATAATTTTGATTTTTTATTGAAAAGTGTATAATTTATATGAAAATTGAATAAATGATCAAAGGGATAGTATCAGCTGATTCAATCAACATATAAATAGTTAATTTGGTATTCTAAATAAAATTAGCTTAGTTATGGTCATTGTCTTAAATCTTTGGGTGTGGATTTTTAATGCAGTCCAACTAACAACAAGGTTACAGATTAAGAATCCCTGTATGGTGAGAAAAAGGAAGAGAGGTTAATTAAGTAAATTTACATTACATAAATAATGAACCATAGACTATTTTGATAAACCTTTAACCCTATTTTAATTATACGTGTATTTACAACACACTTAGAATAGTTTGAGTCCCTTGATTGTTCTTGTAGTTAAATGGTTATTGTTATGACACTCTTAAAATGAAACATTGTAACACTGTCATCCTTTTATAAGTATAGCTCTGGATCTCACACAGAGCAAGCAAGTGGTTGTCCTCATTGGAACAATAACACACAGCGAAGCAACTCTTGCAAGTGAGTTAAATGACACCATAAAGAATATTCCTATACTGTCTCTAACTTCTTCCACAGCCAGCAGGGAGATAGTATCTCCACAATTGCCACATTTCATCCAATTTGGCGATGATACCAAGATTCACATGCAATGCATTTCAGCCATTGTAGGAGAATTCAGATGGAGAAAGGTGACAGCAATCTATGAACTTAATAACAGGTTTTCCTTTGATCCGGGGATGCTACTTGGCCTCTCCTATTCTCTTAGACTTGTTGGTTCTGAGATTGATAATCATTTAGCGTTGCCTTCCTTATCCTCCCTCTCAGACCCAAAATCTACCATTAAAAATGAGCTTAAAAGGCTCAGAAGAAAAAGTAACAGGGTCTTCTTGATTGTGCAATCTTCCTTGGAGATGGCTAACATACTATTTGAGAAAGCAAAGCAAATGGGTTTGATGGAAAAAGGTTATGTTTGGGTTATCCCAGATGGGGTTGCTGGCCTTCTTGATTCGGTTAACTCAACTGTTATCGTTAACATGCAAGGGGTTATTGGATTTAAGACACACTTTAGTGAAACAAGTGAGAAATTTAGGAGATTCAAGTTCAAATTTCGAAGAAGGTTTACATTGGAGTTTGCTGAAGAAGATAACATTAACCCAAGTATCTTTGCACTACAATCTTATAGTGCAACTTGGGTTGTTGCTCAGGCTACAAGGAAATCACAATGGAAGTTTACCCTTGAACAATTATCCAGAACTAATCTCTCCAGGAATAGGAAATTTCAGCAATCACCAACCTTTAGCATAATTAATGTGATAGGTAAAAGTTACAGGGAGTTGGCATTATGGTCTCCAGAACTAGGTTTGACCAAAAACCTTGTTACACAACAGCTAACAGAGATAATGAAGACAGATACTGCTTCAACTAAAATTTTGAGTACAGTTTATTGGCCAGGGGGCTTACAGTTTGTTCCTAAGGGATGGACTCACAGCACCGAGGAGAGGACATTGCAAATAGCAGTGCCTGCAAATGGTGTCTTTCATCAGTTTGTAAATGTGACATATGATCAAAACACAAATAACACTTCTATCACCGGTTTCTCAATCGATGTCTTCAAAGCAGTCGTTAATACTTTGCCTTATGACTTGAAATACACGTTTGTCCCCTTCAATGGTTCTTATGATGAAATGGTAGAGAAAGTCTACAATAAGGTATGGTTAACAATTAACTAGTACCAACCAAAAACCCCATTTTTTCTTTCTTGCATTCTTTTTTCTTCTTTTTACAAGGTTGCATTTCATAGTACAAATCTAAACTTTTATTTCTGGTGTAGACATTGGATGCTGCTGTCGGAGATACATCAATAATGGCATATAGATATCATCTAGTGGACTTCTCACAACCGTATCTTGAATCTGGCCTCAACATGGTGGTTCCAGAGCAATCAACAAAATCAAAGGAAACATGGATGTTTTTGGATGCCTTTACAAAAGAGATGTGGTTGATGATGGCAGCATTGCACATTTTTGTGGGATTGGTCATTTGGTTGATTGAGCGACAAGTTAATGCAGAACTAAAGGGATTGGGGTCCATGCTTTGGTTTTTAGTCACTGTAATATTCTATGCACACAGTAAGTCCTCTAACATTAAGTTCAGGTTCAGAAAATATCAATATCAAGTGAAGACCAAAACATCATCTAGAACTCTGATATTTTTCAATTTCTTTGTCCAACTACCACAATCTTTTCCGTATGAACCTGATTGTTGGTACATTTCCAAATCTAATATGCAGGAGAACCAATTAGAAGCCCCTTGGCTCGAACTGTAATGACACCATGGTTATTTGTTATCCTCATTGCAACTAGTACTTTCACTGCAAGTTTGACTTCCATGATGGCTTTTTCACAGCTAGTGCCATCTGTTTTAGAGATCCAGACCCTTCAGAAAAGAAATTCCCCGGTTGGTTGTAATGGAAATTCATTCATTGTGAAGTATTTGACTGACGTACTAAAGTTCAAGCCTGCGAACATAAGGAAAATTTACTCCGTAAGTGATTACCCTGACGCCTTTCAGAATAAGTATATTGAAGCCGCTTTCCTTAGTACGCCTCATACAAAGGTGTTTCTAGCAAAGTACTCATGCAGGGGTCTCATCAAAGCAGGGAACACTTTCAAGCTTGGTGGCATAGGTTTTGTAGGTCTCTCCCCCTCATTGTCTCCATTTTATGATATGTTTGGTACTAGTGAAAAATAGGATTATTGTAAGGGAAATTTGAAATTGGAGACTTAGTGACTGTTTTCTTTGTTATGTGCACTCCCCACTTCTCAGTCCTACCAAACTTAAATACTTTATTTAACATTTTTTGTTTGACTACTTAGGTATTTCCAAAGGGTTCCAATCTGGCTGCTGACATATCTGAGGCATTGCTGAAAGTGATAGAGAATGGAGAGATAGAACAACTAGAAAAAGAGATGTTATCTTTAGGAGGCAATGACAGTTGCTCTCCTTTACAGACCAAGATGAAAGATGGGTCATCCACAGGATTTCAGCCTTTCCTTGGCCTATTTTGCATATGTGCTGTTGTTGCTATTTTGGCATTGTTATATAATATGATTTGTGAGTTTAAGAAAAATGTAGAGACATTCACTAGCTATATACGTGTAACATTGACACAATTGAGGAGAATATGTAGATGGACAACCGCTTATTTTACATTGAGTTGTTCAAGACTCCAATCGGGGAGTATCAGAAGTGTAATTACTGCCACAGTAACAAGAAATGCAGAGGAGACTAGCATCAATAGTCAGCAAAGCACCATGGTTGTTGAGGTTATTGATGTTGTATTGGCTGCTCATCCTTCCTGAGCCACTAATTTTTCGTATTGTTGTAAAAAACATTTTACCACCAAAGATTTAAATGATTTCAATGCACATATTTTTTTGTTTTGGTGATACCGTGACAATATATGATGTTATGCTATACAAAGATAAAGAGATTTATGCACCGATTTAATCAGGAGTAGTCCATGAAAATAGTGGAAGGGGTTTATTATTTTTTTATGAAAAATAAAAGTGAGAGAGAGAGTGGGAGGTTAAAGTCCTATGTACCTCTTTCTTGTTACTTTGTTGTTTCTTTCTCAATTTACCTCCCCCTCCCCAAAAAAAGAAAAATCTTACATCACGGGGTGGTTGGGACCAAGGATCCAGACAAGCACATATGATACAACCCAAGTCCACAAGCACATGAATAAGGGCCTAAAGCACACTAAACACCTATGTCAGTCATCTCAAAATAAAAGACAAGGTGGCACCAGGCCTGAGAGGAGTCACGGTAGAAGAAGACCCGGACATGGGCTAGCATCATTAGTTTTTTCTTCTAGTATTTTTAAGACATATTAAAATTGTAATCAAATGGGCTCACATTGGCCCAAGTAGAATAACCTAGCTTAAGGCTTCTCGAAAACCTAGCTTCTAGAAGACTTTTCTCCCCCCATGTGCTGCCCATATGCATCACTCTTTGACCTACCTTCTAGAAACATCACCCATGGTGCGACATTACCTAAGCTATACCTAGATTCTAGAAGCTTTTTGTAATCGCCACCCCCACCCTTCACCCTTGCTCTCCAAAGCACTCTCTCCTATAAATAGGGTGCCTTGCCTCATTGTAATAGACATTGAATATTCTAGAAAAGAAACTTTGTCAGAGTACTTCCCTGAGTGTCTCTAAATTCTTATGAGTCTTTTTTAGCACAGTGTGCTTCAAGTGGCGACTCACTCCTCACTCACCTTGGAGCTATCTCCCCTAAGTGGTGTGGCTCTAACTCCATTTCTCCATTTTTCCTAAGCCTTTCCTACTCCATCTTACTCTTCATTTTCGCCATTATGCTTTCCATTACTTGTTACTTTTCTTCATTTTTAGTCTCGATTTCCTCATTCCTATGCTTTATTTTAATTTCTGCAATCATCATCATTTTAGTAATTGTGTTTTTCTATTTGCTCTCTTGAAGAGAACCTTCATACTTACTTAACCACTTGGTTAAGTTTGTGTCCAGTGACAATCTTCATTGAGTCTCACTATATCCTGCTAAATCAAAATTCATAATCCAAGTAAACACATCTAAAATGTGCAATTCTAAAATCAACTCACATCATATGGTAATCAAAGCATGGTTATTTTGCGCTTAATTTTTTCCGAGTTGATTTCTACTTTACAATTTCAACACATTTCAATTATGTCTTTATTTTTCAACACTTTACATTCCTTGTCATTTCAATTTAGCCTTTAAATTCCTTGCCATTTCAAATCAACCTTTAAATTCCTTGTCAATTACAATTCCGCTTTTATATTCATTAAGCAATTTAAATTCTACTTTTGAATTCCTTGTCATTAAAATTTGCCTTTGCTTTTTGCTTGAGTCATTTTGTTCTTAGTGTTCTAGGAGTCTTAATTCCATTATGCTTATTTAGATTTTAATTGTGAAGAACTAAAAACAAATTAGAAGTTGTTTGAGTAGTGATTGATTTAATTCCAAACATAGAATGCAAGTGTTCATATGGATTGAATCCCAATCCAAAATTATTTTCGAAAATTGAAAAGTGAATTAAAAATATGCAGGAAAAAAAAAAGAATATGGAAATTTTGAATCCATAAAAACATACAAAAGTTAAGTGCATTCACATTTAAAAATTCAAATTGCTAAAAATAAGAATTCTATTTGTGTGGCAAATTGGTTTTCATAACTATGGAATTTTATCCTTCTTGCTTTGACAATTTCTAAAACATAAAACTTCACAGTTAAAGTCCAAGTAAGTGTCTTTGAGTCTTAAAAGTGCTTTTATTGTTTGTCTTCTTTATAGTTTTGCTCCATATTGATTCAACTTTGGTTTAGCTTTTTTTCTTTAATATTTTCTTACTTGTTTTAAAATTTTCTTAAGTTGTGTGGAGTCCTTTTTGAGTGAGTGATAAGAGTTTTGACCTCTTTCACTTGAAGCTTTTCTCACAAGTGTTGATTATTGGGAATTTTGAACCTTTCTTTTTGAGTGGACCTTACCCTTTTTCATCCTTTTTCTCAAAGAACCGAGTGATACATGTGAGTGAGTGAATTAATTGTTGTTTTAAACTAATTGTTTGATTTTGTTTGTGCACAATTATGTTTCATTTGTCATAACACTACGAAAAATAGTGTATAATGTGGCTGTTATTTTCATATAAACTGGCATTTATAACCGCCACAATATATGCGTGTGGTAGTTTCCCAAATCGCCATAAAACTTGATGTGAGTTGATTTTAGATGCTTTCATTTAAGGTGACACTTTTACTTAAGATTGGGATTTTAACAATTAATGGTGAGGATCTAAGGAAGATTCTCACTGGACACGAACTTAACCTAGTGTTTAAGTAAGTGTAAAGGTTCACTTCACAGAGGGAAAGATAAAAATCAGATTATGGTGAGGAATGCATGCAAGCAGAAAAGGAAAGGCTACAAGTTAACATCATTGGAGAACATAGCCAAACCAAATGATGAACCACAACAAGCCACACAAAAGGGAAAACCGAGACAAAAGAAGATAAAGACAATATGGAAATGGAAATGGAAGAAGAAACTTATAGAATGGTGGATGGATGGTCACGCCACTTGGTGTGTGGAAACCACCAAGATAAGTGATAGGCCGCCACTTGAGAGCTTCATTATCATCAAGATAAGACCAAAAGAAAGAGGAGATAACACTCACTCAAGCTCAAACAATATTTGTGAAAAGTAACTTTACTTCAATTTCAACATTTAACAATGAAGTTTTATTCTTCATATAATTTTGTAAAAGCAAAAGGATAAAATTCCACAAGGATGTAAATGCGGAATTGAAATTGCTTGAAAGTAAAAGTAAGAATTTAAAGGTGCCTGAATGTAAAGACAAGGAATTAAAGATGCAAGAAAGTAAAGTGCCAAATCAACTCAAAGCAAAATAAAGCTCAAAGAACCAAAGCTTTGATAACCATATGATGTGATTTGATTTTAGATGTTTTCATTTAAGGTGACACTTTTACTTAAGATTGGGATTTTAACAATTAATGGTGAGGACATAAGGAAGATTCCCACTGGACACGAACTTAACCAAGTGATTAAGTAAGTGTGAAGGTTCACTTCATAGAGGCAAAGATAAAAATCAGATTATGGTGAGGAATGAATGCAAGCGAAAAAGGAAGGCTACAAGGTAACATCATTAATGGGTGAACATAGTTGAATCAAAAGATGAACCAAAACTAGCCACACAAAAGGGGAAACCAAGACAACAAGAAATGACCAAAGATGCACACTATGAAAGGTCATCTCAACATTCAAGTGAAGACCTCACCAGAGGGTGAAATGGACAAAGACCAGAGCATCTCAAGTTTTTCCTGCTGGTCTTCTTAAGAATAAAACAAGTTTTAAATAATTTGGGCTCACTTTGGGGGTCCAAATAGCAAATATAGGCTAGAATAAGGTGCCTTTAGCATAATAGGGAGTGTAGTTATCATTTTAGCTTGTTCCTAGCCCTTTAGGAGGGCATTTTGGCCTAACATTTATCTTGGTGGTTTCCACACACCAAGTGGCATGACCATCCGCCACCGCCTCCATAAGTTTCTTCTTCCATTTTCCTTCATGTTTCCTTTCCATTTATGTTAATTCTCCTTTGTGATGCTCTCGATTTTTGGCACTCTTATTTGAGTATGGAACATCATTTGATTGGCCTTGACCACCATTGATGTTTCCTAGCTTTCCTTCTTTTTTTTCGCAATTGCATCCATTCTCACCTTATAATTGTCTTTTTATCTTTGCCTTTGTGAAATGCACCTTCACACCTACTTAACCACTTGGTTAAGTTAGTGTCCAGTCGAAATTTTCCTAAGGTCATCACCTTTAATTCCTAAAATCTCAATCTTAAAGTAAAGTGTCACCTTAAATGAAAACATCTAAAATTCAACTCACATCATGTGGTTATTAGAGCTTTGGTTCTTTGAGCTTTATTTTGCTTTGAGTTGATTTGGCACTTTACTTTCTTGCACCTTAAATGAAAACATCTAAAATTCAACTCACATTAAAACTGGCCACCACAAAGTTTAATGTAGCGGTTTTACGCTACTCGCCGCAACACCTGCCACTTTAACACTATGTTTAACTTTAACACTATGTTTAAAGTGGCAATTTTTATATATAAGTAATGTCAATTATAACTGTCGCAAATTAATTCATTGAAGAAGATTCCGACACCATCATATAGGGTATAATGTGACGTTTTTAACTGTTAATATTATAATAAAATTGTAAAAATAATACGTTTGTTTCAACTTACGTATTTTAATTCTAAATAAATGAAATTTAACCACCACTTTTTTATAATCTCGTTTGTACAATTAAACTAAACATAATATATTTTCATAATAAAAAAATAAAATACTAATAAAATGAAATAATGTATAAATTTATAAGCATCTATTCATTTCATTGAAAATTAAAGCACACATAATATTGTTCAAAAATTGATACATAATTGAAAATTAAAACACATAAGTGTTCAAAAGTTCATACATCCCTAATCAAGTTTAAAATTAAAACACACATCCCTAATCAGTTTTGCTTCCAGCACTTGATCCTATTATTTGATTAGGTAATGGAGCACCACTTCCATTATCTTATGCCTGAAATAAATAATTTTAAGTTAATAAATTTCAATATTTATAATTATAAAATAAAAGACACCAATAATTATTAAAATATATTAATACGTCATTGATGGATGCGTGAACCAGATTAGTTGCCATTGCAGCAAAATGTTCTGGAACATCTTTTCTGGAATCAATATATGCAAGCAAAGTGTTCATTTGATTTTTCACAGTTGCAAGCTCAATTTCATTTGAGTTACCTTGTCCTCCATATTTGATGAAGTTGAACTAGAGGAAGCATAGTTCATACCACTTAGCCTTGTTGTGGATCCTTTGAAAGCAAGGCTGGGACAAGCTCCATATGGTAGCCCTTTAACTCGACTTGGATGCTCCTTACCTAATATGACACCAATTGGATCTTCTAGAGATATATTTGAAGCACCTTTTGGATTTTTCAACATTAGTTCATCAATTGTTTTCCTGAATAAAATTGAAAATAATCAAAAGAACAACATATATCTGTTAGAATATATTATGACAACAATAAACATAATCAAGCACTAAACCCCTTTTCATTAAGCATTTCAGAACCAGGAACTGGTCATTTGAACCCTTTAAACCCCAAGACTTATCAAGTCCTAAGGAATGTCATATGTGACGTGATCACATTATTCCCAGAACCATTTTACCACTCAGGTGCTGTTGAGATTATACTAGGTTGCTGGAAAACCGATCCCACAATTCAGAAATATCTATCAAATGGTTGAACTCTCAACTATAACTACAACATAGATTCCAAACAGCATGATCATTTTGCATGTAATTAGGATGTTTACTCAGGAGGAAGATTTGATGAATGCAGGGTTATGATCAAGATATGTATGCAAGTAGTCCAATATATCATCATGATCAATACATCATCATCAAAGCAGTCCAAACACTTACCCCAATTTCTAGCACCTCATCATTCACATATGTGCCATTTTTCCTCTTATGTGTGATCTTCCACATTTCAGCTTGTCCAATATTCTTACTTGTCTCAATTTTCTATATGTTCAACAATAATAATATAAGTATAACTTGGCGGAAATTATAATATATTAAAATAGAGAGCATAATATAAGTAAAAAAATACCAAATTATTTCTTCTTCTTGACAAAGACATAACACCACCAGTGTGTGGAATAATTTGTCTCTTCCTTATATCTCTATTTCTGTTACACATGTTCTACAAAGTGAAAATGAAATCAGTTTTGTGTAAACTTAAAGTAAGCTTATTAACAATAAAAAAAAACAGAGTTTACCACTGTAGAAGGCCTCAAACGATAATCAACAAAAAAAACCCATTGTTCCATGTTTAATCTAGCTGGAACATTCTTTATGAGGTCACTTCTACTCATAAGTGGGTCATAAAATTCATTCCAAAGCTTGCATCTGTATTCCCTCCACTGTTTCCCAATTTTAAACATAACATCTCTTTTAGCCAAATCTTCATTTACCTCAAAACAAAATCAAGACTTCAAAAAAAGAAAAGAAGTTAGTCCAAATGTATTGAATAAATTAAATAAGACTGGAGTTATTTCAATGTAAGTTCTATTACCTTTAGTGCACTCTCCCACACTGTATCCTTGTAAGTATCTGGCAAAGTTGACCACTTTTCAAAACTAATAGGGAACAATACATGATTTGCTGCTAGCTGTCCACAAACTCCAGCAAGTAGACCAAATGCTTCTCCAATTGGTTGAAAATTTTCATCAGAGTTCACCGCCACACGTAATCCGTTAGGTAAGTTATGAGTATCCCTAACCTTCATCTTTAGTTTTTGACTAACTCCTCCCCATCTATAAAAATCCAAATACATTATTTCATGTGTAGTGAAACTTATTACATGTAAAGAAAAAAACAAAAGATTTTACCTATAGCATCAACAAACCAATAGTGGTTTGAATGCCTTGATTTTCTTGGCTGCACTCTTTCAGGTTCAGACTCGGAAGTTGGTTGTGTTGGTGTAGATTCAAAAGTTGCTAGAAGTACAGATTCAGATGATTTAGGATTTTCAGATTCAGTCTGTGGTTGTGGAACTTGTGAAGCTTGTGATTGTGGAACTTGTGAAGTTTGTGGTTGTGTAGGTTGTGAGGTTTGTTGATGTATAGATTGAGAAGCTTGTGGCAGTGGAGATCTAAATGGACTTCTAGAAGTAGTTCTTGTCTAGTCTTGTGTAGCAGAAGGTATAGCATTAATGTTTACATAGTTGGCCACAAATTTGTCAAAACCAGCAAATGACTTAAGCAAGTTCTTGATCCTTTTAGGTTTAGGCATATCTGCACATAAAAATGAAGTAATCAACAACATAATTTAAATTTTA
The DNA here is from genome assembly GCA_013389735.1 of Phaseolus lunatus. Taxonomy (NCBI): domain Eukaryota; kingdom Viridiplantae; phylum Streptophyta; class Magnoliopsida; order Fabales; family Fabaceae; genus Phaseolus; species Phaseolus lunatus. The sequence goes on along the minus strand of CM023864.1, from coordinate 36,790,386 downwards.
AGATATATTAAAAGTGAAGATATATTAAAAGCTTCATACATGCACATAGTAGATGAATGAACATATTAATAGTGCAACTGAACCAAGGTTATTATTACTCTGACATTAAGTCATTTTCATGAAGTTCATCGTCATTGTTGTCCTCATTTAGTAATTCATCATCTTCATCCTCCCTAGATAATGCCAATTGGTCAGAGTTGCTGAAAAATTCACTCTTGTTGTGGACACGGTTCTACTTCACAAACTTCGCCATCTCCTTCTGTAACGCCCCTCAGAATTTTTGTTCATTTTTATATAATAAAATAAAGGTGAAACAGTAATATCAAAAATTTAACATAGATATATACATAATATAATTCATCCATTAATAGAAACGTGCCTCAAAATAATATCCCTTTTTGAGGAAGTTTTAATACATCTCCATACAGGAGTTTTCAAAATAAAACAAAACAACAGCATTCAAAATCGGCGATCTCCTCCTCCAGAAAATGCTCACTAGGGAGCTCTACTACCTGCAACCTCATATGCTCCCGTGCAAATATACACGATCATCACAGGTTTAAGAAAAACAACCACGATACAAAACAAAAGGGTAAACTAGATATTTTTAAAAACTTTAAATATGAAACTTTATATCAATAGAAAGCATAAATCTTCACACCATTCATAATCTATATCAATTTCAACCATCAACATCCCCATATTCCACAAACTCGTCAAGTGTCTATTCAATACATTCAATACTCATGGTTCACACGTCAGACTTTCCACTGACTCATAACATATAGACACATGACTCTACTTCCGGAAGACTCGTGCATTGACTAGACTCAGAGATCTGCACCTGTCATACTATATTGCTGTAAAGATTCCACAGCTATGCGCATAAACATAATCTCAATCTCAATCTCATCACTCTCCTAGTATGACAGGGTTAATCCATACAACAGGTCAAGTAGTTATCTTTCAAACCACTTACCCATACATATGAACCTCCATCGACTCTCAACGCCTGAATAACTTCATCTATATGATTCCATTATATCAGGAGAGTCAGGATATCTCATTATAGAAATCACCGATCAATGCACATTCTACAAAATCTTACACGGTATTTTCTTTCCTGAAAATACTATGCCTTGATTCCACATTCACAACATTCAACACATCATATAACACTTAAATGAACGATGCTAATCACAGCAACAATCATTCCAAGGTTCAGATTTTCGAATATCACATGCATTTCACATTTCAATCTCAAACAGTTTCAAACGACACTAAAACAGGGGAGTTCGAAATCAACATTAAAACCGGCGATCACGTCGCCCCACACATAAAAACAGAGCATCGTGAAATAGAATATGAAACCGGCGACCACGTCGCCCTCACTTCAGAACCTACTCGCCTAAAGTTTTTATAAACGAAAATGCTAGCTTCCCTTACCTGGACTTGCATAGAATCTCACTACGAGCTCTAACCCACCGACTTAAGGATGCCTTAACTCTGTTTCACGGCTTTGATCAGAACACTTGCAGAGCACAACGCCAGGAATCCAGGGGCAATCGCCGATCTTCAACTGGTTCGCTAGGACGTCTGAACGCAGGGAGAAGGAGAGGAAAGGAACAGGGAACCAACGCTAACTCACTCAATCACTCTCGAACCACAGCAACATCCACTGCCTCTCAGGAGTGAGTTTTGAATCTAAACCAACTTTCCCAGAAATGCCGCTGCCACCACCCACTCTGCAGGAAAGCTTGCGTGCACACTTCCTTGAACAGTATGACCACGTGGGTTTCTGCGCATACCAACTCTCTGATGCTAACTATTCTGAAACACCCTTTCTGTCTACGTGTCGCGCATGCAGAACGTTCATGCTGGGAGCCTGGGTCCCACCTTATCTGTGTGAAACACGACATCGCGCGATAACCATCCACCGATGACTGCTCGCGCGATGACCATGCCCCTCATACCGGCAATGACCGATGCCTCTCATACTGGCGATGATTGATTCCTCTTCCTGACGGACGACTGATGTCTCACCCTGGAGGACCACCGATGTCCCACCCTGGCAGACAACCGATGTCTCACCCTGGCAGACCACCGATGTCTCACCCTGGCAGACAACCGATGTCTCACCCTGGCAGACCACCGATGTGTCTCCCATCCTAGTTGATGACCGATGTTCCTCTCATCCTGTTGGCGATCTCTTATCGCCCTTGTGTGTGATGAGAACACATCGCCTTACTCTGGTCACCGATGTTACCTCGTCACACCTTGCTGGAGGTTCATCCTCCCATTATGTTACGTCCAAGGTACCACCTCCACATGGCTTGGTGACGTCGGTAGTTTCACATTTCCAAGAATAGATCAGCACTACTCCTCGTGCGCCCATGCATGCAACACTAAGGACGATTTCTTATGCTCCAGCATAGAGCTTCGCATGCACAACGTATCTAAGGCTCAACCCACACCTTGATACGTGTGGTTTTTGGAACCCACTATGGTTGATCCAGCATCTTGACCACATGCTAAGTGCACTTTCGGCGATCATGTACACCATAGGCGATTGGCGATCATGTGTACTCTAAGCGACAGACGATTATGTACCAGAGAAGTCGGAGATCGCCTCCGTCTTCAACAACGGCGATCTCGTAGACTTCTAAGTTACACTTTCATTCCTTTATATTTTAAATAAAAACATACTTAGAATTCACTTAAAATATATCACTTTCATTCCAATAAAATTTATAGGTCCTTACACCTTCTCCCATATCATACAAGTCTCGTGGTTTCAAATGGACAACAATTGACCATTCCTTATTCACCTTATCATCTATATAAGATACAATTTCAGCTTGTGGAGCTTCAATGTATGGATCATGCTCCTCACAATCTCTTGTATGAATTAACCTTAAAAAATTAATACAAGTGAAACCCCAAGGATCCTTCCTCAACCCCAAGTCCCTTGTGGTGTCAACCCATTTAGATTTGAACAAGGTAACCTTAAATAAAGTCATATACACTAACAGGAGAAGAAATAAAATATAAAAATATGAGGTTCTCATATAAATAGGACAAAATCAACTTTTAATAAAATCTTTCATTTAACTTATATATCCAAAAGCTGAAATGCAAAAGTTCACTGTTTAGGCATATATCCTTAATGAAATGTTCATTGTTGGAATAACATAACTGGGTAGAGGAAATAAAAGAAAAAAGAAGGAAGAAATAATAGAGTAATTAATGATTTTGATGTGTTTACGCAATATAAATATTAATAATTATGGTAGTTGTTGGGAGAGAATGAAAGTTGGAAAAAGAGTAGACCGTTGTTATCTTACACTCATCTGTCTAGTTGTGTGACGAGCCCAAAAAAACTTTTGACCAAGCAATCATCAAAACTTTGAACTAAGAAAAGGGTTGCTTCGTTATGCTTAGTTATTGGATCATTTGAATTCTGTCTCGAATACTTAAGTCCTCCTTCTCTTATTTTCAGTTCATCAGTTTATGGAAAGTTCATAATTATGCGAGGAAGAAAATTAAAAAATTGAAAAAAGTTTCATGAATGCAATTATTTTTTCGTGTACATGGAGTAGGAAAGATTATTTGACAAACTAATCTCCTTCCACCATTTTATAAAGTACCATCATTACTCAAAGTAATCTTAATTTAAAATTATGATTTTGAAATGGCATGGCAGAGTAGTAATTAGGAGAGTGAGGGGGGACAGAAGGTGGTATGTTGGAAGATCATAAAGAACTAATTCCAAAAGAAAAAAATATTTACTTATCACGTTAGACTAATGTGCTAGTAAAAGTAGGTACAATATCGTTGTGGAGTCATACTAAGAATTAGGGTCAAAAGCTTCAACGTGGTTATAAACTCACAATACACTCATCTTAGTTCATAAATGAGCAAAGTAACAGACTTTGGTTAAAATGCTTCAATATTAAATTAAAGATGTATATTACTAACAATAAAGTATCTTACTAGCAAGATATCAAATAGTGTGTATTAGTTGTCCCTTTTAGCGGCTTTCGAAAGGCATTAGACAGCATCGAAAGGTATTGTGGTGTAATTTTTATTGATAAACATACCTTAACCAACCTATCATGGATCTAGTTTACCATATTTAAAATTAAAACTCGGTTTAGTGGTCCTCAATTCAATTTGTAGCTGTAGTATTCACTCTCCTACTATCTAATCGAAAGTAAGTTTGAAGATAATCATTAGGCTTATAGTTAATTTAAAATCTTAAAGAAACAGCAACCATATACTATCGCTTACGCTATTGCAGCACTGAACGCTAACACTACTTATTAAAGTTGTGGATGTCCTTGTGCGCAACACTGGCTGCTCATACTAGCAATTAAAAAGGAAGAATATTATGTTAACTATAGCTCCTTATACTCAAACATTCATATAATCTACGCAACGTAAAATATGTTCATTCTTCAAACCTTTTTTTTGAACACCAACGCTGATGAAGATGGGACGATAGAAAAACAAAAACTATTTTGTCGCCTTAAACTCTGCAATTTAAAAAAAAAAATTACATCAGCACACAAACTTAAGCATGGGAAATACAAGTTTACTAGAACCCAACAAAACCAATTATGCTACTAAATTTTATTCAATCAGTTACAACCACCAGGGCCTTGGGAATTGGATTGTGTAAGGCCGCCTCATGATATATATTTGGGGCTAACCTTAAATCTACATTTGTTTTGTAAACTAGTGCTACCTCTTTCTGTTTTCTCACTATGAGTAACACTTATAGCCCCATTAATGCACTTTTATGATCCAAATACTCACATAAGTCATAACCAATCATCCCTTCTATTTGAATAAATTTCACCATAAACACTTATAAGAAGGGGAAAAAAATATTCTTTTGTAAATTAAAATTAGGTAATGCATAAGCTACTTTATAGAAACTCACTCATAATAGTTTCTTCTGGATCTAACTTCTAGAACAGAAGATAAAGTACTTTTACTTACTAAAAGGTCAAGCACCAATTATCACTAATGTTATTTGAAGTTTTTATTGATGAGAAATTCAACACAATAAAAATAATATCTCAACAAGAGCAATAAGCACCGGATAATAATTTTCCCAACTAGCAATAATCTGTGAGGAGCAATAACAAATAATGGCAGCAACAAAAACACACTTCAGGAAGACACAAAAATTTTTAACGTGGAAAACCTTCTCAATGTGAGAAGTAAAAACCACGGGCACAAGCCAGTCAATCAAACTTCACTATGATCAATGTTATGGTTACAAGAGAGTCTCAAAACAACACAAATTGTGCTCAATAACTAGCCAAATAGCAATACAATAGAGATGAAACAAAGAACAAGAAACCTGAAAAATTCCCAAAACTACAGCTACCGTACGCGGCCTATATGTCACTGTTCCGATGACTTTTGAACAATCCGAACGGTCCAATTGAAGCACCACGAGGTATGAACCTACTGACAAATTTCAGCCCGATCCAACGGTGGACGAAACAGCAGCAGCAATCCGAAAAAACTCGTTCTCAATAGAAACGCTGAAAACGCTGCTGTAATGTGAGATGAATTTCTCTCTGCTCAAACCACTTCTGCAAGATCCGAACGGTCAAATTGAATTCACACAAAGTATGAACCTGCTGACAAAATTTCAGCCCGATCCAACGGTGAACAAAGTGTCGGCGGCGGCCGGAAGTTACTGGGCGAAACTTTTCTATCTTTTTCTTTTCTCTCTCTTTTTCTCTCTTTGTCTCTGATGACGGCTGTCACACTCTCTGTTCAGGAAAAACCCTAAAGGTGATTAAAAATTAGATTGGGCCTCCACATAGGAAGTGAGCCCAACCCAACAAATCTCCCCCTCACAACTATGTGGAGATGATCAACAAACTGGCAATCTCACAACAAGTTAAACTTGCTTCTCAGTAGTGTCTTAGTCATCATATCAGCACAATTATCATCTGTATGAACTTTTTCCAACTCCAGTAACCTAGCTTCCAAAGCATCACGTATCCAATGATACCTCACAATATGCTTGGACCTAGAATGAAAAGTTGAATTCTTACCGAGATGAATGGCACTTTGACTATCACAAAATATCAAGTACTTGACTTGAACAAAACTAAGCTCTTGCAGGAGTTTCTTCATCCAAAGCAACTCCTTGCATGCTTCTGTAATGGCAATGAACTCTGCCTCAGTAGTGGACAATGCAACACACTTCTGCAATCTAGATTGCCATGCCACAACTCCCCCTACAAATTTAATCACGTAGCCTGAGGTAGACCTTCTAGTATCTATGTCTCCACCCATATCAGAATCAGTATAGCCTACAAGAGTAGGCTTATCACCTCCAAAACAAAGCTTCAAACAAGTAATACCACAAAGATACCTTAAAATCCATTTCACAGCATTCCAATGCTCTCTACCTAGATTAGACAAAAATCTACTAACAGTACAAACAACATGTGCAATATCAGGTCTTGTACACACCATTGCATACATCAAACTACCCACAGTAGATGCATAAGGAACCCGTTGCATATCTAATTTTTCAGTTTCATTAGAAGGACTTTGTTTTGCACTCAATTTAAAATGAGTAGCAAGAGGAGTGCTTACCGCCTTAGCATTTTCCATCTGGAACCTCTGTAGCACTCTTTTAACATAGTGCTCCTGTGACAACCAAAGCTTCTTCTCTTGCCTATCATGCATGATTCTTATACCAAGAATTTTCTTAGTAGCTCCCATGTCTTTCATAGCAAATGACTCACTCAATTGCTTCTTCAACCTGTTGATCATGGAAATATCTTTTCCAACAATAAGCATGTCGTCAACATACAACAACAGGATAATGAAATCATTATTAGCAAACCTTTTAACAAAGACACAATGATCAGAAGTAGTCTTCTTGTAGCCGTGCTCACACATAACAGACTCAAACTTCTTGTACCATTGACGCGGAGCCTACTTCAAGCCATATAGACTTTTCCTCAGCCTACACACATGATTTTTCTTGCCTTTAATAAGAAAACCATCAGGTTGCTTCATGTAAATCTCTTCCTCCAAATCACCATGAAGGAAAGCAGTTTTAACATCCATTTGCTCTACCTCTAAATCAAAAGTAGCAGCCAAACTCAGCACAATTCTAATGGATGACATTTTCACCACAGGAGAAAAAATCTCATTGAAATCAATGCCTTTTCTCTGTCTAAAACCTTTCACCACCAATCTGACTTTATATCTTGGAGATGTAGAATTGCTTTCTTGCTTTACCTTGTAAATCCACCTATTTTCTACAGCCTTCTTGCCTTTTGGCAATTTCACCAAGTCAAAAGTGTGATTATCATACAAAGACTTCATTTCATCTTGCATTGCATCCAACTACTTTTTCTTTTCTTCACTCTCTATGGCCTCAAGATAACACTCAGGTTCTCCTTCATCTGTCAAGGTAACATAGTCATCAAAAGGATACCTGGTAGATGGTTCCCTCTGCCTATTAGACCTCCGAATTTGAACTTGAGGTGGTTCAGAAGCATAACCAAGATCTTCATCTTGTGACATCCCATGTTCCTCGTCAACGTCATCAATAGGAACATCAAAATCATCTCCAAGTTGTTGATCATCAACATTATCATGTTGCTCATCATTCTGAACATTATTCTCAATAGTATCCAGATCACGTAGAGGCATTCGAACTGGATCAACATTAGACAATCTATTATCTATCTCAAATGTCGTCTTCTCTATCTTGTCAATATCTTCAATGGTTTGATCTTCCATGAACTTCACATCACGATTTCTAATTGACTTCCTCTCAACAGGATCAAAGAACTTGTAGCCAAATTCATCCTGACCATAACCAATAAAGATGCACTGCCTTGTCTTCGCATCCAACTTGGATCTCTCATCCTTTGGAACATGCACATATGCTTTACAACCGAAGACTCGCAAATGATCATACATGACATTCTTGCCAAACCAAATCTTGTCTGGCACCTCACCATTCAAAGCAACTACAGGACTCAAATTAATAACATGCACTGCAGTGTATAATGCCTCATCCCAAAAATGCTTAGGCAACTTTGCTTCATAAAGCATACACCTAACTCTTTCGATCAATGTCCTGTTCATCCTATCTACTAAACCATTCAGCTGAGGAGTTTTAGGAGGAGTCTTTTCATGTCTGATACCGTGTTGCTTGCAATAAACATCGAACAGTCCATAATACTCACCACCATTGTCAGTACAAATGCATTTCAGCTTCTTGCTTGACTGCCTCTCAACCAAAACATGAAATTCTTTGAATTTTTCTAGAACTTGGTCCTTTGTCTTCAAAACATAAACCCAAAGCTTCTTGGAACAATCATCAATAAAGGTAACAAAATAAAGTGCACCAGTAAATGACTTTACCTTCAATGGGCCATAAAACATCAGAATGCACCAATTCAAGCAACTCTGACTTCTTTGAGGGAGGATGCTTCTTGAAGGTTACTCTGGTCTGCTTACCAGCCATGCAATGAGAACATTTCTCCAACTCTGCACTCTTCAATCCCGGAAGCACATCCTTTTTAGCTAAAAAATTAAGCCCCTTCTCATTGATATGACTAAGCCTTCGGTGCCACAAAGAAGCATCCATATCCATGGCGTTCACACTGTCTTTAGCAACCAATGTTTTTGTCCAATACAGTTTACTAATTCTCTCTCCTTTGGCCACAATTAGATTACCTCTAGAGAGTTTCAAATTTCCTAAACCAAAGTGATTTTCATAACCACTATCATCAAGCAACTGCACAGAGATCAAATTAAAGCAGATATCTGGAGCATGTTTGACTCCTCTAAGCAACAACTGCATTCCCATATTGGTTTGCAAGCAAACATCACCAATACTAACTACCTTAGACACACCATCATTACCCATCTTCAACACTCCAAAATCACCAGAAGTGTAAGATGTGAAGAACTCCTTCCTTGGTGTAACATGCAATGTAGCACCACTGTCAATTATCCACATACTCTCATCTGATACAAGATTAACTGAATCATGGTCACGGTCACGGAGAATAATAAGATCATCATTACAAATAGCAGTAGTAACACGATCATCATTGTCATGATGTTTCTCCTTTTGCTTCCCTTTCTTATCTTTGTTCTCCTTTTTCCAAAGAAAACAATTTCTCTGAATGTGCCCTGTTTTGTGACAATAATGACACTCCACATTTTTGTATCTAGACTTGGACTTACTTTTGCTGTTTTGTCTACTCCCTTTCGGTTCCTTTTTCTGACTTCTCGCCCTATTTTCAGTGACATGTACCTCGGAATGAGATGAAGTACCATGAGCCTTCCTTCTCATCTCCTCATTAAGTACACTACTCTTGACATTTTCCAAGGAGACAACACCATTAGGAGATGAGTTTGTAATTGAAACCCGAAATGTTTCCCAAGAATCTGGTAGAGTATTCAGTAGCCATAATCCCAACACTTCATCATCAAATTTGATGCCCATTTGTGACAATTGACCTCGGAGCCCCTGAAAATCATTTAAGTGATCTGAAATAGAAATCCCCTCCTTGTACATCAAATTCATCAAGGAATTCAACAAATATAATTTATTGTTTCCTGTACTAGAAGCATACAAAGTCTCAATCTTCTTCCACAAGGATTTTGCATGTTCCTCATTAGCAATGTGATTATAAACATTGTCTTCAACAAACTGACGAATAAAACCACAAACCTGCTGATGCTCAAACTTCCATTCCTCACCAGTCTTGTCTTCTGGCTTTTCAGTAGCAAACACAGGAAGATGCAATTTCTTCACAAATAACAGATCCTTCATTTTTCCCTTCCATAAGTGATAGTTAGTGCCGTTCAAATAGATCATCTTATTTGTATTTGCCTCCATCATTCAAGTAGTCAAATAGCTCCAACCTAGGAGCTTTGATACCACTCTGATGGGAAATTCAATACAATAAAAATAATATCTTAACAAGAGCAATAAGCAGAGGATAATAATTTCCCCAACTAGCAAGAATCTGTGAGGAGCAATAACAAATAATGGCAGCAACAAAAATACACTTCAGGAAGACACAAAAATTTTTAACGTGGAAAACCTTCTCAATGTGAGAAGTAAAAACCACGGGCACAAGCCAGTGAATCAAACTTCACTATGATCAATGTTATGGTTACAAGAGACTCTCAAAATAGCACAAATTATGCTCAATAACCAGCCAAATAGCAATACAATAGAGATGAGACAAAGAACAAGAAACCTGAAAAATTCCCAAAACTGTAGCTACCGTACACGGCCTATATGTCACTGTTCCGGTGACTTTTGAACAATCCGAATGGTCCAATTGAAGCACCACGAGGTATGAACCTACTGACAAATTTCAGCCCAATCCAACGGTGGATGAAACAGCAGTAGCAATCCGAAAAAACTCGTTCTCAATAGAAACGCTGAAAATGTTGCTGTAATGTGAGATGAATTTCTCTCTGCTCAAACCACTTCTGCAAGATCCGAACGGTCAGATTGAATTCAAACAAAGTATGAACCTGCTGACAAAATTTCAGCCCGATCCAACGGTGAACAAAGTGTCGGTGGCAGCCGGAAGTTACTGGGCGAAACTTTTCTATCCTTTTCTTTTCTCTCTCCTTTTCTCTCTCTGTCTCTGATGACGGCTGTCACACTCTCTATTCAGGAAAAACCCTAAAGGTGATTAAAAATTAGATTGGGCCTCCACATAGGAAGTGAGCCCAACCCAACATTTATATCATATTTTCATCAAGAATAAACTCCTGATGAACAAAAAAGAAAATTACTTACCCAGGAAGAGAGGCAGAATAAATGGACTGTTGTCGTTGTTCATGAGAGGGAGACTTTGACATTTGCACCAATTTTCCAGTTTACCATCCTTGTTGTTGCCAGAAAATTCACATATTCTAAAAATTAAAACAAAAATTCCAGAAAAGCAATTTTCTTGAAGAGCTTCCTGATCTCATTAATTTTACTGTGGTTCTCAATCTTAGCCCTAAACAAAAGCTTGACATTTATGTGAATCAGATGTCATCTCAATCTGAATTTGGACTTCATCATTCTTATTATTTCAGGTTCTAAATTCTAATTACTTGGGCAGAAAATGTCTCATGAGGAAAGAGTGTTTAGCAAAAAGAGAGAGGGAAAAGAGGTTTCGGTTCCCAAGGGTGAATAGTCAAACCAAGTTTTCAAAAATAATTGGAAATAATGAGGAATGGTGTATGGAGGGAAGGAAAACGTAAGGTTTTTATTCTGAAGGATAATTTTGACAGTTCAAAATGACATATTTTGAAGGATAACTGTGGCGGTTAGTCAAATGGCGTATTATACGGAAACTTGTGGCGGTTATTAATAACTGCCATATTAAAATCGTCATTTTATACACAATTTTTTGTAGTTTAAGGAGAATCCTCCAAACCACTATCTCCTCAAAGGGCAATCCTTATGGTGGAGCTTGAGGAAACCAAGAGGAGCTTGGTTAAAAAAGAAGAAGATATGCGCCAAATGATGGAGAGGCTCCAAATACTAGAAGAATCCTAAGAAAGGCAGATTCGATATAGAATATGGCAGCCTAGAAGAGTCACAAGATATCAAAGAAATTATGGAAGTCAAGAGGAAGGTGATGAAGAATCGGGCACAATTATGAAGATAGGTGCCACCACCATCAACAACACAAGAAGACAATTCCTTTTGTAAAGTTACCATGTTTTAATGGAGATAATGACCCAAATTTGTATCTAGGATGGGAAGTTAAAGTAGAACAAATCTTTAGTGTATATAATGTAGATGAGGATCAACAAGTTTGTTGAGCAAGGTGCTTTGATGTTTCCAAATCTGCCTTAAAGACTTGAAGAATCGGTTGTTGTGTGTTACTTAGTAGATTTTGAGTTGTTAATTTACACTTAGTATCAATCAAAGTTCATTTGATTTTAAATCTCTTTTGAAAGATTAGTTTTCTAAAATTTTTGTTAATTTTAGTCCGTTGTTTCGTGTTTTCAATAAGTTGAAAAAGGTTATGTTCAAAGACTGGTGACTACAACAAGTTTTTCAACCAATAGATTTATCGTGACAACCAACTGAATTGCACTTAGTGTTTTTCAAAGGATTTGAAAAAACTTTGTTTTCTTTTGTCTTTTTCTGTGAGGCAAAAAAATTCGATTATTTCAATAAATCAACTGCTTGTTTTATGTATAGTTTTTAATAGAAAAAAAATCAATTAGTTTGTTTTGAAAATCAATCAAGTGTTTTTAACAGAATTCTATTATGTTTTCAAAACTGTTTTCTAAATGTTGTTAACTGTTTTCAATTAATGATCAAGTTTTAACCTCTTTGTTAAGTCTATATAAAGGTTATTTCATGATCATTTCAAAAAACTAGAAGAGAGTTCTATAAAAAACATTTTCAAGAGAAGATCAAAGAGCTTTTGGTTCATTACTTGTGTGTCAAGTAGGAATTTGGGTTTTTCTATTCTTTTACTTAACTGCTTTATAAAGCCCTGGTGTATTGTGTTTCTTTCCTTTTAAAATGTAATTGTGCGTAAAACAGTTTTAGAAAGTGGTTCTGGAAACTATGGTGTTGCTAAGAGTGTTGTGAGTTCTTGAAGGGTCCAAGATCAACATTCTTGGTGTAGTTTTGTAATCTGGTTTTGATTGCATAGTGAATTCTCAGTGGTTAGCTAAGGACTGGATGTAGCTCTTGGTTAAGAGTGAACCGGTATAAATCTTTCTGTGTGAATCTTTCTTTCTTTACTTTGATGTACTGCTTTAAATTTTGTTCTTTATATTTTGTTGCATTAAACAGTCAGTTATTTCGATAAAACAACTAGTTGATTTTTTCTTAAAGAACTGTTAGTCTGATAATAAATCCAATTGAACAAAAAATTAATTAATTGATTTTATAGATCTTTTCACTCTACTTCCTATATTTTGCGAAAATCCAGCGAAAACAATTCACCCCCCTCTTGTTTAGGCCATACATTCTAACAAAGTTAAATTAGCTTCCTTAGAATTTTAGGACTATGCAATGCGGTTGTGGCATCAACTTGTATTGGACATTAGGCTAAACAAGATGCCAGTAGTGGTCTCTTGGGATGATTTAAAAATGTGTATGCACGTGCAGTTTGTTCCTTCTCATTCTAGGAAGGAACTCTTGTTGAAGATCCAACAACTTTATCAATGATCTAGGACTGTAGATGAATATTTTAAGGATTTAGAAACCACTTTGACTAACATTAATATGCATGAAATTGAAGAGTCAAAGATTGCTAGATTTGTTAGTGGGTTAAGGAGAGAAATTCAAAATGTGGCAGAACTATATGAGTATACATCTTTGGAAAATTGATTCACCTAGCCATCAAGGTTGAATCCCAAATTTTAAAGAAAAAATCTTTTAAAAATACTCATAATGATGGATTTTACCAATCATCTTGGAAGGACAAACAAAAATTTTCAAAACAAGATTTTCCTTCCAATTTCTCAAAAGAACCCACTCCACATCATAAAATTTCTAAAGATAGAGCTTCTACTTCTAATCCTAAATCACCCACCGAAACCTCAAGTCAAAAATGCTTTAAATGTCTAGGTTTTGGGCACATTGTTGCTAATTTCCCAACTAAAAGAACAATGATGGTCATGAGTGACCATAATTCCCAATCATCTAGAGTTAGCTCCCCTTCCTCTTCCAAAACCCCAAGTGAGGAGGACGAGTGTGAAATCCCTTGTGAAAGTGACTTATTGGTGGTAAGACGAATGTTGGAACAAATTCAAAAACCTTTTGATAAAACCCAAAGAGAAAATATTTTTCACACTTGTTTCCTTATCAACGACAAATTATGTTCCATGATCATAGATGGGAGTAATCGTGCAAATGTGGCAAATACAAGAGTATTGGAGAAACTTGGATTATCCAATATCTCTCATACAAAGCCCTATAAATTACAATGGCTTAGTGAAAAGGGTGAAAGAATGATTAATAAACAAGTCCTCAAAACATTTGCCATTGGAAAATATAAAGATGAAGTTTTATGTGATGTTGTGCCAATGGAAGCCACACATGTGCTTTTGGAGAGGCCTTGGCAATATGATACAAAGATTTTACATGATGACCATACTAATAAAATTTCTTTCAACTTCCAAGGGCATAAGATTATATTGAAACCTTTATCTCCAAAAGAGGTTAATGAGGATCAAATAAAAATGAGAAAAAAAAAAGAGAAAATGAAAAAGGTGAGAAAAATAACAAATTCAAAACGGGTCTCATCATCTCACTTCATGTAGTAAAAAAACGGTAATGTTGACTCGTCCAAAAATAAATATTACCTATTCTACTAGCTATTCTCTTTCCTTATCTTTTTCATCTAATTATTCTGAATACTTGACATATTTGTTAAAGAAATTTAGGGATGATTTTCAAACTCCTCCTAAAGGTTTCCACCTTCTAAGAGGACTTTCACAAATTCGCTTAATCCCTCAACATTCTCTACAAATATGTCTTGTATATAGAACTAATCCACCTAAACATCCAAAGCTCAACGAACATAAGTTTGTTTCACTTCACACCTCTAGAAATGTTTCTAACTTTACTATGAACAAACTAACTATGTTATCTACAGGAGTTCTAAATTCAAGGTTGAATTTTGTCCAACCTGGAAGGCATGATACAACCCAACTCCAAAAGCAGATGACCAAAGGCCCAAAGCACAGTTCACACCTAGGCCCATCTCAAAATAAAAGACAAGGTGCCACCAGGCCTTAAAGGAGTCTCAACAAAAGAACACTCGGACATGACCAGAGCATAATTTGTTTTTCCTTCTAGTATTTTTAAGACACATTAAATTGTAATCAAATGGGCTCACCTTGGCCCAAATAGCATAACCTAGCTTAAGGATTCTAGAAAACCTAGCTTCTAGAAGACTTTCCTCCCTCCATGTGTCACCCATATGCATCACTCTTTGACCTAACTTATAGAAACATCACCCATGGTGCGACATTACCTAAGCTAGACCTAGATTTTAGAAGCTTCGTGTAATTGTCACCCCCTACCCTTCACTCTTTCTCTCTGAGACACTCTCTCCTATAAATCGAGTGTCTTGCCTCATTGTAATAGAAATTGAATATTTAGGAAAAGAAACTTTGTCAGAGTATTTCCTTGAGTGTCTCTAAATTCTTATGAGTATTATCTTGAGCAAAGTATGCTTCAAATGGCAACTCACTGCTCACTCATCTTTGAGCTCTCTCCCCCAAGTGGCGTGACTCTACCTCCCTTTCTCTCCATCTTACTCTTCAATTTTGCCATTATGCTTTCCATTACTTGTTCCTTTTCTTCATTTTTAGTTCCGGTTTCCTCATTTCTATGCTTTATTTTAATTTCCACAATCATCATTATCATCATCATCATCATCTTAGTAATTGTGTTTTTCTCTTTTCTCTCTTGAAGAGTGTAACATCCCGCCAAATTTCTTTTCATAAATATAAAATGGAATAAAGGTAAAACAAAATATTTAAGTGAACATACGTATTTATATAAAATGAAGTTGCTCCTCACAGGGAGTTTAATACATAACCGGTCAATTTTTCCAAAACTTAAACAAAATACAGCCAAATAAATTGAAACCGGCGGTCTCCCTACATAAACCGGCGATCTCCGATCAGAAGACCCAAAACAGCCGATCTGCTATCAGAACAGAAATCAGGCGATCACCACATAGAGACAGAAACAGGCGATCTCCTTCCGGCGACCACCCACTAAGGAGCTCTACTTCCTGGAAGATCATCTGCTCCCGTGTAAAATACACGATCATCATAGTTTTTAAGAGAAAACAGCCACATAACAATACAAGGGTAAGCTAGATATTTTTAAAACTTTAAATTATAAACTGGACAACCAACGTAGATCAGCCTTTTTAAACATTCACAAGAGTCCATCACTTTCTCATTCATATCACACAACCATCAAGTGTCTATCAACAATTTCTCAACATTATTCACGTCAGACTTCCACTGACTCATCACATCATAGACACTTGACACTACTTCCGGAAGACTCGTGCATTGAACTTAGCATCCAGAGACCTGCACCTGTCATACTTCATTTGCTGTAATGTTTCCACAGCCATGCGCATCAACACAATCTCGATCTCAATTTCATCACTCTCACAGTATGACAGGGTTAATCCATATAACAGGCCGAGCTCGTTCTTTTTCACACGACTCACCCATTCATATGAACCTCCTTCGACTCTCACCAACTGAATAACTTCCTCTATGTGATTCCATTATCTCAGCAGAGTCAGGATCGTCTCATTCACAGGATACTCACAGATCAATACACCCTCATAACCAAATCTCAACACGGTATTTCCTTTCCTGAAAATACTATGTCTTGATCCCACATTCACAACATTCAACATGTCATACCACACTTAATGAACGATTTCAGTCACAGAAAAACTCATGCCAAGGTTCAGATTTTCGAATATCACATTTAAATCTCAAACAGTTTCAAACAACACCAAAACAGGAGAGTTCGAAAAATAACGCCAAAACCGGCGATCTCGTCCAAAAACAGGGGATTTCGAAATCTGTATTTAAAACCGGCGATCACGTCCAAAACAGGGGATTTCGAAATCTGTATTTAAAACCGGCGATCACGTCGCCCAAACACATAAGAACAGAACATCATGAAAAGAATATGAAACTGGCGACCACGTCGCCCTCACTTCAGAAACAACAAATCTATGGCTTTTATTGAAAATAAAGCTAGCTTCCCTTACCTGGACTTGCGTAAAACCTCACTTCGAGCTCTAACCCACCGAACTTAAAGGATGCCTTGGCTCTGTTTTAGCGTCTGGTTTGTAGAACTTGCAGAGAACCTCCCAGGTGCTCTATGGCAGTCGTCGATAGCCAAGCAGGAACGTGATAGGGCCTGAATCGCAGAGTGAAGGAGAGAAAAGAGAAGGATAAAGGTGAGCTCACTCTTTCACTCTTGAACCACTGAAAACGTTCTTTTTTTCCTCTCAGAAGTGGGTTTTTGTATCTTAAACCAACTTGCCCACAAAAGCCGCTGCCACCACCCACTCTGCAGGAAGCTTGCGTGCACGCTGCCCTGAACAGTACGTCTACGCGTGACTCTGCGCATCCAACATTCTGAGGTCACTATTCTGAACCACCCTTTTTGTCTACGTGTCGCGCGTGCAGTACGTCTCCTGCTGAGAGCCTGGGTCCCACCTCACCTGTGTGAAACTCGACATCGCGCGATAACCTTCCACCTATGACCGCTCGCGCGATGACTATCCACTGATGTCTCATACTGGCGGACGACTGATGTCTCTCCCTGGAAGACGACCGATGTCTCTCTCTGGGAGGCGACCGATGTGCCTCTCATATCGGCGATGACTGATGTGCCCCATCCCGGTGATGACTGATCCCTCACACTGGCAGACAACCGATGTCTCACCCTGGCAGACCACCGATGTCTCTCCCTGGCAGACCACCGATGTCTCACCCTGGAAGACAACCGATGTCTCTCTCTGGGAGGCGACCGATGTCTCTCTCATCCTATTGGCGATCTCTTATCGCCCTTGTGTGTAAAGAGAACACATCGCCTTACTCTGCTCACCGATGTCATATCGTCACACCTTGCTGAAGGTTCTCCATCCCACTATGTTACGTCCAAGGTATTACCTCCACATGGCTTGGTGACATCGGTAGCTTCACATTTCCAAAAGTAGATCAGCACTACTCCTCGTGCTCCCATGCATGCAACACTAAGGATGACTTCTTATGCTCAAGCATAGAGCTTTGCATGCACAGCGTATCTAAGGCTTAACCCTCACCTTGATACGCGTGGTTGTTGGAACCCACTCTAGTTGATCCAGTATCTTGACCACATACTGAGTGCACTTTCAGCGATCATGTCTCCTCTAGGCGACAGGCGATTATGTGCCAGAGAAGTCGGAGATCGCCTCTGCCTTCAAGAACGGCGGTCTCGTACTTCGGAGCTACACTTTCCTTCCTTTTCTCTTCTTGATCCACATGTCAGCCGACCGACCCCTACCAGCTTACCCCAGACCTTGGGCGACGTCCGACGTCCGACTACTACGAAACTTCATTTACCAACTCTTTGTGTTTTAAATAATAACATCTTCTGAAATTGCTTAAATATAACACTTTTATTCCAATTAAAGTTTCTAGGTCCTTACAAAGAGAACGTTCACACTTACTTAACCGCTTGGTTAAGTTTGTGTCCAGTGGCAATCTTCATTGAGTCTCACCATATCCTGCTAAATTAAAATTCATAATCCAAGTAAACACATCTAAAATGTGTAATTCTAAAATCAACTCACATCAACATAGATGCCTATGTAACATAAGTCAGCCTATATACGACAGAAGATGTGTTGCTTTGTTGAGTATTCCCTATTGATACAATCCAATTAGCCAAGCAGATGACCAAGGACACAAGAGACAATTTACACTATGATCAGTCATCTCAGCATTCAAGACAAGGTCTCAGCAAATATCAGAAGGACCTCAGCAAAAGAAGAACTAGGCATAGAGCAAAGCATAATATGTTCTTCCTTCTGGTCTTCCGAGAAGACAAAAATTTTTGTAAATAAATTGGGCTCACTTTGGTGGTCCAAATATAGAAGAATAAACGAGAGTAGAGTGTGCTTAGCAATTTGAGTAGGGTGTGCTTAGTAATTTGGGCTTATGCGAACCCCACCTTTCATGACAAGTGCTTATAGGTTTAGGGTTTCATTGACCTACCTTCTAGAAGGCTTCTCACAAATGACACCCCTACCCTTCTATCTAGTTCTCTAAGGCACTCTCTCCTATAAATAGAGTGTCTTGCCTCATGTATTTCACACATTAAATTTTTATACTAAAGAAACTCTGCAAGAGTGTTTTTTATGTGAGTTGATTTTATGATTTAGCATTTTATGGTGGCACTTTAATTAGGATTGAGATTTTAGGATGATTAAGGTAAGAACCTAAGGAAAATCCCCACTGGACATTAACTTAACCAAGTGGTTAAGTAGATGTGAAGGTTCATTTCACAAAGGCAAAAGGAAAACACAATTATGGTGAAGATGATGACAAGTAAAGGTGTTGAAATTAAAGAGAGGAAACTAAACATAATGAAGGAAACCGAATAAGAAACAAAGCATTAAAACAAGAACAAGACATAGATTTCGGAATTGAAATTTGGAATGGAAATGGAATGGAAAAAGATGAGTGAAAGGAAACTTAGGAGAATGAAGCTAGAGAAGTTATCACGCCACTTGGATGGTGGTTTACTCCAAGATGAGTGAAGAATGCCGCCACTTGAGAGCTCTCTAAATCTCACAAGATAAGACAATGGTGTAAGGAGACAATGCTCACAAACTCTAACACAAATTGTGTATAGTAACTTTACTCTAATTTCAACATGAAAATACATGAGGTAGGCCTCCTTATTTATAGGTGAAGGAGCCTTGGAGAGCAAGCATAAGGGGTAGGATGGGAAGAGTGAAAAAATGGGCAGTCTTAGGGTTTGACTAAGTCAAACCCGCATCCTAGGCTTGTCCTTCTAGAAACTAGGTTAAAAAGCCTTCCAAAAGGGCCAAGAACATCCTAAAATGCTAACTACTCCCCCTATTATACTAAAGGCATCTTATTCTAGCCTATATTTGCTATTTGGACCCCCAAAGTGAGCCCAAATTATTTACAATATTTTCTAATCATTAAGAAGACCAGCAGGAAGAACTTTAGGTGCTCTGGTCTTTGTCCCATTCTCCATCTGGTGAGGTCTCTACTTTGAGGTGACTTCTCTTTATATTCTTTAGCGTCCTTGATCATCACCTTGTGGGCTTGGTTTGCATCAGTTTTTATGAGACTTGAGAGTTCTCATAGTGGGTTTTATCTTGAGTGTGTGAGTACTTCAAGTGGCGGCTCTTTAACCACTCATCTTGGAGTGCCTCCTTCTCCAAGTGGCGTGACATCCCTTCTTCTTCCATAAGCTTTCTTCACCCCTTCCTCTTTTTATCTTCCTTTTTGCGCTATCCATTCCATTCCTTTTTTTAATATCATGTTCGTCTTTTAATTTTGGTTATCACTTGTCTTTCTTCATCTTATGTTCTTTCCGTTTCTGCAATTTACCTTCATCATCATAATCACCATATTGTGTTTTTCTCTTTGCCCTCTAGAAGTGAACCTTCACACTTACTTAACCACTTGGTTAAGTTCGTATTTAGTGGGAATCTTCTTTGGGTTTCTCACCATCATTTATAATTCAAAAAAATCCTAAACAAAGTGCAACCCATAAAATGTGCAATCCTAAAATCAACTCACATCACCTACCGTGTTGAAAGGAATGGCCTTGAATTGATTAACCTGACTACCTCCATTATCCATTAACAAGATTGAGACATTGATAACTAAATTTTTCATCCAATTCGCCACAAGCCGTCCTCACCACCTTACCTCTATCACACTGGTGAACATCTGACAAGAAAAGTCTGAGTCACTTCGAACGTTTATGGAACGATTTGGAAAAGTTGCTCTCAACATTCAAAACTTGATTATGGAGGTAGCCTTGCATCATTTAGTTACTCCTCTTAAATTAGGCCCATTTTTTTGACAGTTTGTGCATGAAATTGGCCAAGAACATGGACGAACTAAGGCAAAGAGCTGCGAAGTTCATGCGGTTAGAAGAATTGCGATAATTTTGAATTAAGGTTAGGGACACTGAAGACATTCACAATCGAGGAGTCGAGAAGGAAGGAAAACGAATACAACAATCACCAAGAAGGCCAAGAGAATTCCTACGACCCATGCACTTTGCACAATATACCCCCCTAACAACCGAACAATCCCGGGTTTTGGATGAAGCTTTGAATGTCGATTTCATCTCGGCTGCAAAAAAGACGCCTACACCTTCTAATACCGATCAAAGCAAACACTGTTGGTATCATCATTTTGATCACACAACGGGAACTGTGTATCCTTGAAGGACAAGATCAAAGAGTTGGTATAGGCTGGATAACTTAGACGTTTTGTGCAGAATGGGGAAGACAGAGGAAAAATAGATGACCAGAGGGAGCCCAGGGCGAATCATCGTAATGATAGGCAAAGATCGAGAACACCAGAGCGTAAAGCCAATGATCAAGATCGAGACCGAGGTCAAGCCGAGACCCCTATGGCCATGATCAACACCATAATAAGAGGCTTCGCAGGTGCCACTTACTCCTCCCGAAAATTCCACATAAGGAGTCTACTTTTAGTTAATGTAGTGGGCGTTGAACAAGATGCTTTGATGTTTCCAAATCCAAGTGGAAAGCTTGAAGACCTTGCTACTGGGTGTGTGTGTGTGTTGTCTAGTTGTTTGAAACTTGTTAATTCACTACTTAAGATGATCCAAGTTCATTTGAATCTTTAATCTTTGAAAAGATGGATTTTCTAAAAAGCTGTTGAAATTTCAACAGGTTGAAATTTTCAATCAACAGGTTGTTTTACACTGAGTGGATTTGGAAAAGGTTTTGAAAAGCTTGACTTTGTTTCACTTTGTTGTCAAATAAATTCAACTGGTTGTTTCGAGAATTCAACTGATTGTTTTTCTAAAAACTTTACAGAATTTTGTTAAGTGATTTTAATCTGTTTTAAATGATCCTAACTACCTTGGTTCCTTTATTAAATGTTTTTAACCACTTAATTGGTCTATATAGAGGTGGTTTTACGCTCCTAATCTTGAAGTAAGAAAGAGAGTTTATAAAAAACAGCTTTTCCAAGATTTGAAAGAGCTTTGGATCATTCTTAAGTGTGTGGAATAGGATTGGGTTGTACTTCTAAACTTTAAGCTTAGTAATACCCAGGTGTATTCTATTTTCTTCTTCCTTGATCACTGTATTTCTGTATTTGTGTTTCCAAGGAGTGTTGTGTGTTCTTAAGGGGTTCAAGATCAACATCCTTAGTGTGTTTTGTAATTTGTGATTGATTGCATAGTGGAATACCCAGTGATTTCTGGGGACTGGATGTAGCTCTTGGTGTAAGAGTGAACCAGTATAAAGATCTTGTGTGAATCTCTCTATCTCTTCTCTTATAAACTATTTTAACTTAGTTTTATTTTTTGTTGGTATAAACAACTGATTGTTTCGTAAAAACAACGGGTTGATTTTATGGAATCTAGCTTAAAACAGTTTTTATTGTTTGAACAGATTTTTCAATTGATTGATTCTTCATAGCTTTTCACTCTACCTTCAATATTTGCGAAAATCTTTCAAAAATAATTCACCCCCCTCTTGTTTAAGGCCATAAATTCTAACAATTGGCATCAAGAGCTAGGTTCTTGAAAGTCATTCAAGTTTTCATCCTAAAATCTTTTTTAATGGCTGAAAAACTACCCTTTGGGGAGGGTGCTTCAATTAATAGGCCACCTTTATTTTATGGTTTGAATTATTAGTTTTGGAAGATTAGAATGAAGATATTTGTGGAATCAATTGATAAAGGAATTTGGGATGCAATTGAAAATGGTCCTTTTATTCCTATGCTTGTAAAAGATAAAGTTTTTTCTGATAAACCTTGGTCCCAATGGACTAAGAGTGGAAGTAAAAGAGCATAATATGATTGTATTGCCAAAAATATTATCACTTCTGCTTTGAATTTAGATGAATTTTTAGGGTCTGTCAATGTGGATCTGCAAAGGAAATGTGAGACATCCTAGAGGTTACCAATGAAGGCACAAATGATGTGAAAAGGGTAAGGAAGCATGCCTTGATCCAAGAGTACGAAATGTTTAGAACCGTTAAAGGGGAAACCATCTTGGAGGTGCAAAAAAGATTCACCCACATTGTGAATCACCTCACTAGCCTTGGAAAAATTTAAAAGGGAGGAGTTGAACATCAAGATCCTCAAATGCTTGGATAGATCTTGGCAACCAAAGGTGATTGCTATTTCAGAATCCAAGGATTTGACTACATTGACCACTGCCTCCTTGTTTGTAAAGCTAAGAGAGCATGAGCTTGAGATGAATCGACTGTATGATCAAGAAAATGAAGAAAAGCATGTGAAAAGCATTGCTTTTAGGGTTGCTGGTCAAAAGGGTGATCAAGACTCAAGTGATGGCAATGACAGTGAGACTCTTAACTTGCTCACTGTGAAATTTAACAAGTTCTTGAAGAAGAAGGGCAGGGACAAAAGTCAGCCATCAAATAGGTACAATAGTAAGAATGTTAATGATTTTAATTCTACAAACTATACTCGTTTTGGATGTAGAAAACAAGGACACATTAAGGCTAAATGTCCAAGCAATGTGAGAAAAGAGAAAAGGGGCTATAAGAAGTATGAGAGGAAAGACAAATCAAGAAGAGCATGCAATGATGATGAGGAAGCCAAACTTTATTTCATGGAAAATGAAGAATCAGAATCAAGTAGTGCAAGTTCAAGTACTTCTATTAATTTTAGTCAACTTCTTGACGCCTTCAAAGAAACTCATGAGGAAGCTAATAGGTTTGCCCTTTTGAATAACCGATTGAAAGGATTAAACAATTGGTTGGAAAATAGAGTCAAGACCTTGGAAGAAGAGTTGAACAATTTAAAAACAAATTTTGAAAATTTGGAAATGATTTACCAAAACTCTTCTTGTAAGTGTGTTGATTCAAGTTTTTGTGAAAATTATGAATCTCTTCAAAAGAAGGTTCACTATCGTTTAAAAATGGTGGACAAGTTTTCCAAGGGCCAATCAAATCTTGAAACAGTTCTTAAATCTCAAAAGTGTGCTTTTGGAAAGGTTGGACTAGGATTTAACCTAAACAGCAAGAGCAGATCTGTTTCAAAACCCTTTTCCAGTTTCTTTGAAGAACAACTTGTTGTTTTGTCTAAAAAACCGGTTGAAATTTGTTTTTACTGCATGAAAAGGGGTCATACTGTTAGATTCTGCAGCGTAAGAAGGTTTTCTGTTCCCAAAGGTATTTTGAAATGGGTTCCTAAGGTTTCTAAGGTTCCTACTAAAATTATTGGACCCAAATTTATAAGGGGACCAAATCTTGCTTCTTAACCTTTTCTTGTAGGGATCTTTGACAGCCAAGAATCACTTTTGGCCTGTGCAAGAAAGTTGTATATTTTCAAATTAGAGAACTGCTGGATGAAGAGAAGAAAGGAATAAATGCTTCTGCTCCTAGACCATTGTCCTAGACAAATAGGGGGAGAAGTTTGTGGTTCATTTGGTTGTATTGATGGGTTTAATTCTACTACATTTTGTTGTTGCCCCACTTTGCACTTGCACTTTGAATTTTGAGTTATTTTACTGCATAATCTGCATTACTATATTGCACTGCCTCGTGAAAGGTTTTTTCTCTCAAGAAATGAGTTGGATATTCTTGCCTCTGACCATTTTTCTGATTTTTTATTTTATCCCTTCTTCTACTCTATTTGTGAAGACAAATAGGGGGAGAATGGTGGGGTTTTATGTGTTGTATTGCTGCTGCTACACTCTAGTTTTATCTGGTTTTATCATGGTTTAAATTCTATTGCTGCCATGCTCTGATTCACCATAGTTCTACTACACACAAGTCTATTTTTGGCACTGGTTTTTCTGGTTTTTTATTGGTTTTTCTGCTTAAAGGCTTATGCAGAAAACTGGTTTTGTGTGCCTTGGTATCCTGCTGCTATGTATGTTTTGTATATGCACAAATTCTATTTTGCAGGACCTTTCAAGTTCTAAAACAACAACACAATCAAACTAGGGATTTGTCTTCATCAAATAGGGGGAGATTGTTGAACAAGATGCTTTGATGTCTCCAAATCCAAGTGGAAAGCTTGAAGACCTTGGTACTGGGTGTGTGTGTGTTGTCTAGTTATTTGAAACTTGTTAATTCACTCCTTAAGATGATCCAAGTTCATTTGAATCTTTAATCTTTTGAAAATATGGATTTTCTAAAAAGCTATTGAAATTTCAACAGGTTGAAATCTCGAATCAATAGGTTATTTTACACTTAGAGTATTTTGAAAAGGTTTTGAAAAGCTTGACTTTGTTTGACTTTTTTGTCAAGTCAATTCAACCGGTTGTTTCGAGAATTCAACCAATTGTTTTTCTGAAAAACTTAATAGAATTCTATTAAGTGATTTTAGTCTGTTTTAAATTATCCTAACTACCTTGGATCCTTTATTAAATGTTTTTAACCACTTGGTTGGTCTATATAAAGGTGGTTTTAGGCTCCTAATCTTGAAGTAAGAAAGAGAGTTTATCAAAACCAGTTTTTCCAAGATTTGAAAGAGCTTTGGATCATTCTTAAGTGTGTGGAATAGGATTGGGTTGTGTTTATGAACTTTAAGCTTTGTAATACCCATGTTGATGTGAGTTGATTTTAGGTTGATTCATTAGGTGACACTTATTAGAATCATGATCAAGATTCTTAAGCAATTTGTAACATCCCTCCAAATTCTTTGGAATTATTTATATAATAAAATGAAGGTAAACAAATATATTGAAGTGAACATAATTATATATATGTAATGAAGTTTCTCCTCACAGGGAGTTTAATACAAAATCGGTCAATTTCCAAAACTTAAACAAAATACAGCCAAAAAGACGAACAGGCGATCTCCTATCAAAAAAAAGGGCGATCTCCCATCAGAGAAGGGCGATCTCCTATCAGACAACAGAAAAAAAAGGTGATCGCCTAATAGAAACAGAAACGGGCGATCTCCTTCCGGCGACCACTCACTGAGGAGCTCTACTACCTGCAACCTCGTCTGCTCCCGTGCAAAATACACGATCATCACAGGTTTAAGAAAGCAATCACAATACCAGATGAAAGGGTAAGCTAGCTGTTTTAAACACTTTAAATATGAAACTTTAAATCAATAGAAAACATAAATCTTCACACCATTCATAATCCATATCAATTTCAACCATCAACATTTCCATATTCCACAAACTCGTCAAGTGTCTATTCGCTACTTTCAATATTCATGGTTCACACGTCAGACTTTCCACTGACTCATAACATATAGACACATGACTCTACTTCCGGAAGACTCGTGCGTTGACTCAGGCTCAGAGATCTGCACCTGTCATACCACACCACTGTGAAATCCACACAGGGTCGCTGTGAAATCCACACAGCCATGCGCATTCATAATCTCAATATCATCACTCTCCCGGTATGACAGGGTTAATTCATATAACAGGTCAAGCTCGTTCTCTTTCAAACAACTTACCCATACATATGAACCTCCTTCGACTCTCCACAACTGAATAACTTCATCTATGTGATTCCATTATATCAGCAGAGTCAGGATATCTCCTTCTAGACAAGCCCCTAGTCAATACACATCACACACGATCTTACACGGTATTTTCTTTCCTGAAAATACTATGCCTTGATCCCACATTCACAACATTCAACACATCATACAACACTGAATGAACGATTCAGTCATAGCAACATTCATACCATGGTTCAGATTTTCGAATATCACATGCATTTCACATTTAAATCTCAAACAGTTTCAAACAGCACTAAAACAGGGGAGTTCGAAAAACAACGCCAAAACCGGCGATCTCATTCAAAAGCAGGGGATTTCGAAAACAAAGTTAAAACAGGCGACCACGTCACCCCACACATAAAAATAGAGCATTGTGAAAAGAAACATGAAAACTGGCGACCACGTCGCCCTCACTTCAGAACTTACTCGCCTAACGTTTTTATAAATGTAAAGTACTAGCTTCCCTTATCTGGACTAGCGTAAACTTCTCTAAGAGCTCCAACCCAACGAGATTCAAGGGTGCCTTAACTCTGTTTTAGCGTTCGGTTTGGAGAACTTGCAGAGAACCTCCCAGGTGCTCTATGGTAGTCGCCGATAGCCAACTGGTGCGCTAGGACGTCTGAACGTATGGAGAAGGAGAGGGAAGAAACAGGGAACCCAAGTTAACTCACTCAATCACTCTCGAACCACAACAACGTTTTCTGCCTCTCAGGAGTGAGTTTTGAATCTAAGCCAACTTGCCCAGAAATGCCGCTGCCACTACCCACTCTGCAGAAAAGCTTGCGTGCACACTTCCTTGTGCAGTATGACCACGTGGGTCTCTGCGCATACCAAATCTCTGATGCTACTATTCTGAAACACTCCTAATGTCTACGTGTCGCGCATGCAGAACATTCATGCTGGGAGCCTGGGTCCCACCTTATCTGTGTGAAACACGACATCGTGCGATAACCTTCCACCGATGACTGCTCCTGGCGGACGACCGATGTCTCTCCCTGGAAGACGACCGATGTCTCTCTCTGGGAGACGACCGATGTCTATCCTTGGCAACGCCCGCATGTCTCTCGCGCCCTGGCGATGCCCGCATGCTTTGCGCCCTGGCGATGCCCGCATGTCTCTCGCGCCCTGGCGATGCCCGCATGCCTCTCGCGCCCCGCCGATGCCCGCATGTCTCTCGCGCCCTGGCGATGGGCGATTATGCACTTAGCAAGCGATCTCATAGTCTTCTAAGCTACACTTTCTTTCCTTTTTATTTTAAATAAAAACATACTTAGAATTCATTTAAAATATATTCCTTTCATTCCAATTTAATTTTACAGGTCCTTACATTCTCCCCAACAAGAAAAATTTTCGTCCTCGAAAATTGAATTACAAGGAAAAGAGGTATGGATAGGCTTCTCTCATGGGTTCTTCTAACTCCCAAGTTGAATCACCCGATCTCTCATCCCACACCACTTTCACCCTGTTGATGGTCTTGCCTCTGAGCTGTTTACTTTGCCGATCGTCAATCCTGACTGGTTTCGCTTCAAAGGACAAGTCATCCCTGATCTGCACATCGTCCACTTCCAGCACATGACTAGGATCGGCCATGTACTTTCTCAGCTGTGATACGTGAAAGACATTGTGCAGATTCGCTAAATGGGGAGGTAGGGCGATCTCATAAGCCACTGGACCAATCCTCCTTAAGATCTGATATGGTCCCACGAACTTAGGGGACAACTTCCTTGATCTGATCGCCCGTCCTACACCCTTGGTTGGTGTCACTCTCATGAACACATGGTCTCCAGCAGCAAACTCCAAAGGCTTCCTTCTCTGATCTGCATAGGATTTCTGCCTACTTTGAGATGCTCTCATTCTGTCTTTTATCTGTTGCACCTTCTCGGTCGTCTGCTGAATCATCTCTGGTCCTACCAATACTGTTTCGCCCTCTTGGTACCAGCACAATGGAGTTCTGCATTTCCTTCCATACAAGGCTTCGTATGGTGCTATCCCTATGCTGGCGTGATAACTGTTATTATAGGTAAACTCCACCAGCGGCAACACCTCATCCCAACTTCCCAATTGATCCAAGACACACGTCCTCAGTAGATCTTCCAAGGACTGGATCGTTCTCTCTGACTGTCCATCTGTTTGGGGATGATATGCAGAGCTCATCTTCAACTTAGTTCCCAAGCAATCTTGTAAAGTCTGCCAAAACCGTGAAGTGAACCTGGGATCTCTATCTGAAACAATGCTGGAAGGCACTCCATGCAACCTCACTATTTCTTGGATGTACAACTGTGCCAACTTGGCCATAGGCATCTTCATATTCACTGGGAGAAAGTGGGCACTCTTCGTCAGCCGATCAGTGATGACCCATATTGCATCATGACCCTTTACCGATCTGGGTAAATGGGTAACAAAATCCATGGCAATGCTGTCTCATTTCCACTCAGGGATATCCAGTGGCTGTAACAACCCACCAGGTCTTTGATGCTCTATCTTCGCCTTCTGACATGTTAAGCAGGTTGTAACATACTGGGCGATGTCTCTCTTCATGACCGACCACCAAAATGACTCCTTCAAGTCATGGTACATCTTGTTCATGCCTGGATGTAGGCTAAGGCGACTCTTGTGACCTTCCTCTAGGATCATCTTCTTCAACTCTTCATTTGCAGGTACGCAAATTCTGCCATTAAATCTCAAGATCCCATCATCGCCCATCACAAAGTCTCTAGCCTGGTCGGTCCCTAGTGACTCCACAGTACGTTTCAGACTAGGGTCCTCCAACTGCTTATCCCTTATCATTCCAAGGAAGTCATTAGTTATAGCCAACTTACTACAACTAATGTGATTTATGTGAAATTCTACCCCAAGGTTTAAGTCTCTGAACTGCTCGATCAGTTTCTGCTCTTCCATCATCATGGTTGCTACTTGTATTGATTTTCTACTCAAAGCATCTGCCACTACATTGGCCTTCCCTGGATGATACATGAGTTGAAAATCGTAGTCCTTTAGAAACTCCATCCACCTTCTTTGTCTCATGTTTAGTTCCTTCTGATCGAACAGGTATTTCAGGCTCTTATGGTCACTGAACACCTGGAACCGAGCTCCATATAAATAGTGCCTCCAAATCTTCAAGGCAAACACCACAGCTGCCAACTCCAAATCATGAGTAGGATAGTTTCTCTCATGAACCTTGAGTTGCCTTGAAGCATATGCAACCACTCTTTTCTCTTGCATCAAAACACATCCCAAACCCTGATGTGAAGCATCACAGTAGACATCAAAAGGTCTTCCTACCTCTGGGATCACCAGCACTGGAGCACTAGTCAACCTCTCCTTTAGTTCCATGAAGCTCTGCTCACATCGGTCGGTCCAAGCAAAAGGTTGATCCTTGCGGGTCAGCTGTGTTAAAGGAGCCACTACCTTGGAAAAGTCCTCAATAAACCTCCGATAGTAGCCAGCCAAACCCACAAAGCTCCTTATCTCAGTGACTGTCTTAGGACGTTCCCACTGCAGCACTGCCTCTACCTTGGCTGGATCCACTGAGATTCCCCGAGCAGATATCACGTGTCCTAAGAAATTGACTTCCTTCAGCCAGAACTCGCACTTGGAGAACTTGGCATAGAGTTGCTTCTCCCTCAGAATCTCCAACACTGTCCTCAGATGTTCTTCATGTTCTTCCTCGGTCCTTGAATAAATGAGTATGTCGTCTATGAAGACTACCACAAACTTATTCAAGAAAGGGCGAAAAATCCTATTCATGTAGTCCATGAACAGAGTTGGAGCATTTGTGACTCCAAACGGCATCACCACATACTCATAGTGCCCATACCGAGACCTAAATGCTGTCTTTTGAACATCTTCAGCTTTTACCAAAATTTGGTGGTACCCCGATCTCAGATCAATCTTGGAGAACACCGAGGCCCCATGTATTTGATCCATCAAATCGTCAATTCTAGGTAGGGCGTACTTGTTCTTGATGGTCAACTTGTTCAACTGCCTGTAATCTATACACAGCCGAGACCCTCCATCCTTCTTCTTAACTAGGAGCACTGGAGCCCCCCATGGAGATACACTGGGTCTGATGAATTGTTTCTCCAACAACTCTTCCACTTGCTTCTTTAATTCTACCAACTCGGCTGGTGCCATCCTGTAAGGTGCCATTGACACTGGTCCAGCTCCAGGTACCAAATCAATAGAGAATTCCACTTCTCTCTTCGGGGGTAACCCAGGTACCTCTTCTGGAAATACATCCATGAAATCTTTCACCACATGTATCCTGCTTATGTCCCCTTCATTCTTCACTTCCAACCGAGCTAGAATCACAAAGCACCTCGCCCCTTCTTCCAACACCGACCGCCCTCGCTGAGCAGATATCACGTCTGACTCTTGGAGGTCTGGAAACGCTATCTTCTGACTACCGCAGTCTATGAGAACGTGATTGGCAGCTAGCCAATCCATTCCTAGGATAACATCTAGGTCCTGAAGAGGTAGGCAGATCAAGTTCACTTTGAATCTGCGTCCCTCTACTACCACTGGACATTCGGGGCAAACTGTAGAGGTCAACACCTGTCCTGACGCAGGTGTAGAGACCAACAGTTCGAAAGGTAACTCCTTCACTAGAAGGCCCAACTCGGCTACACACAGGCTTGACACAAAGGAGTGTGTCGCTCCAGAATCAAACAAGGCTTTTACACCTCTACCAGCTATAAAACAAACTCCTTGCACGAGGTTACCTGACTGAGATGCCTCCGCTCCTGTCATGGCAAACACTCTCCCTGCTGCCTGAGGTCTGCTGCCTTTGTTTCTCAGCTGCTGAGAACCACTGGGTTGAGTCGCCCCATTCCTGTTAGGGCACTCTCTAGCAACGTGCCCCGTCTTTTGGCAGGTGTAACACCTTCTCTCTGAACTCCTCTTGAAGCACGCATTGGATGTGTGTGGTCCACCACAATGGAAACATTTGGGTTTCCAAGATTGTTGCTGCTGCAACTGGGATGACGCTGCTCCTGCCCGATGTGGTGGAGGTCTCGCATAGGGCTTGCTTTGTGGGTGCTGCACCTTGGCCTTCCCATTGAAAGAACCCCCTGGGTGTGACCTGATCACCCGGGAATCACCCTTTTCCAGAGTCTCTACCATCTTCGCCTTCTCTACTAAGGCGTGAAATTCCCTGATGCACATCGGGGCTATGGTCCTCTTCAGCCCATGCTTCAGTCCCTCTTCAAACTTCCTACACCTCCAAGCCTCGGAGGTCGCCTGGGTATAGAATCGGGCGAGATACTCAAACCGAGCAGCATAAGCATTTACAGACATATCCCCCTGCTCCAACTTTAGGAACTCAGCTTCCCTTGCAAACCTTACGCTGTCTGGGAAGTATTTCTCCAGGAACCTCACCCTGAAGCTCTCCCAGTCCAACACATCCTCTCGGGCCTCCATCATCTGCTGAGCTCCCATCCACCAGAACTCAGCTTCTCTAGACAGCAGATAGGTGGCGAACACCAACTTCTTCTCTTCAGGGCAGGAGGTCGCCCTAAAGATTTTCTCCAACTCTCTGACCCACTGATCTGCTTGATCAGGGGTAGCATTCCCACTGAACTTGGGTGGGTTGTGCCTCATGAACTCGGTCAGTCCCATCTGTTCCTGAGGCTGACCGACGTGGGAATTTGTTTCAGCCGATCGAGCAGTTTCCGAATGGTGCATAGCAGCTTGATGATTCTGAGCCATTGCTGCATTCTGTTGTTGGATGGCAGTTGCCATCATCTCAATAGCCTTGGCAATCTGGCTCATCTCCGAAGAAGGTTGGGGAGGGGTAGGAGGTCTACGTGCCATCTTCTTCGTTTCAGATTTTGAAACTATGGGTTGCTATATTCCCTACAACTACAAGAATGAGATCGATAAGAAATCAATTCATTCAGGAGGTAACATCTAGACCTTAAAAAGGTCAGCATCTCAAAGTTATTAAGAAACTTGAGTTCATCAACAGAATCACAATATTTATAACTTCAAGCAAAACACCAGAACAGCTACTGGTATACAACCATCAATCCAAACAACCACTTTCAATCAATTACAAAAACACTCAATAAAATGAAATAAATCACACCAGAATTCAATGTATGCTAAACATCAAATCTTTGGAATTAAGATTGAGAATCATCTCGACCCAGTTATGAGTGTGCACCCTCACTACTTTATCAAGATCCTCTCATTCTTAATACTAAGCTTTTCAGTTAGGGCATACATTCACTAAAGCACACACAAAATTTAAATACAAAAACGTTTGAAAACCTTTCACTATAGTTGTTATTTAAAACTCAAATAAATTTTACGAGCAGA
Organism: Phaseolus lunatus; assembly: GCA_013389735.1. Classification (NCBI taxonomy): domain Eukaryota; kingdom Viridiplantae; phylum Streptophyta; class Magnoliopsida; order Fabales; family Fabaceae; genus Phaseolus; species Phaseolus lunatus. The sequence goes on along the minus strand of CM023864.1, from coordinate 36,757,785 downwards.
AGAAACACAATGGATCCACAGCCCTCAGGTCACCCTAAGGACGAACTTCTCTGATACCATTAATGTAACATCCCTCCAAATTCTTTGGAATTATTTATATAATAAAATGAAGGTAAACAAATATATTGAAGTGAACATAATTATATATATGTAATGAAGTTTCTCCTCACAGGGAGTTTAATACAAAATCGGTCAATTTCCAAAACTTAAACAAAATACAGCCAAAAAGACGAACAGGCGATCTCCTATCAAAAAAAAATGGCGATCTCCCATCAGAGAAGGGCGATCTCCTATCAGACAACAGAAAAAAAAGGTGATCGCCTAACAGAAACAGAAACGGGCGATCTCCTTCCGGCGACCACTCACTGAGGAGCTCTACTACCTGCAACCTCGTCTGCTCCCGTGCAAAATACACGATCATCACAGGTTTAAGAAAGCAATCACAATACCAGATGAAAGGGTAAGCTAACTGTTTTAAGCACTTTAAATATGAAACTTTAAATCAATAGAAAACATAAATCTTCACACCATTCATAATCCATATCAATTTCAACCATCAACATTTCCATATTCCACAAACTCGTCAAGTGTCTATTCGCTACTTTCAATATTCATGGTTCACACGTCAGACTTTCCACTGACTCATAACATATAGACACATGACTCTACTTCCGGAAGACTCGTGCGTTGACTCAGGCTCAGAGATCTGCACCTGTCATACCACACCACTGTGAAATCCACACAGGGTCGCTGTGAAATCCACACAGCCATGCGCATTCATAATCTCAATATCATCACTCTCCCGGTATGACAGGGTTAATTCATATAACAGGTCAAGCTCGTTCTCTTTCAAACAACTTACCCATACATATGAACCTCCTTCGACTCTCCACAACTGAATAACTTCATCTATGTGATTCCATTATATCAGCAGAGTCAGGATATCTCCTTCTAGACAAGCCCCTAGTCAATACACATCACACACGATCTTACACGGTATTTTCTTTCCTGAAAATACTATGCCTTGATCCCACATTCACAACATTCAACACATCATACAACACTGAATGAACGATTCAGTCACAGCAACATTCATACCATGGTTTAGATTTTCGAATATCACATGCATTTCAAATTTAAATCTCAAACAGTTTCAAACAGCACTAAAACAGGGGAGTTCGAAAAACAACGCCAAAACCGGCGATCTCATTCAAAAGCAGGGGATTTCGAAAACAAAGTTAAAACCGGCGACCACGTCACCCCACACATAAAAACAGAGCATTGTGAAAAGAAACATGAAAACCTGCGACTACGTCGCCCTCACTTCAGAACTTACTCGCCTAACGTTTTTATAAATGTAAAGTACTAGCTTCCCTTACCTGGACTAGCGTAAACTTCTCTAAGAGCTCCAACCCAACGAGATTCAAGGGTGCCTTAACTCTGTTTTAGCGTTCGGTTTGGAGAACTTGCAGAGAACCTCCCAGGTTCTCTATGGTAGTCGCCGATAGCCAACTGGTGCGCTAGGACGTCTGAACGTATGGAGAAGGAGAGGGAAGAAACAGGGAACCCAAGTTAACTCACTCAATCACTCTCGAACCACAACAACGTTTTCTACCTCTCAGGAGTAAGTTTTGAATCTAAGCCAACTTGCCCAGAAATGCCGCTGCCACTACCTACTCTGCAGAAAAGCTTGCGTGCACACTTCCTTGTGCAGTATGACCACGTGGGTCTCTGCGCATACCAAATCTCTGATGCTACTCTTCTGAAACACTCCTAATGTCTACGTGTCGCGCATGCAGAATGTTCATGCTGGGAGCCTGGGTCCCACCTTATCTGTGTGAAACACGACATCGTGCGATAACCTTCCACCGATGACTGCTCCTGGCGGACGACCGATGTCTCTCCTTGGAAGACGACCGATGTCTCTCTCTGGGAGACGACCGATGTCTATCCCTAGCGACGCCCGAATGTCTCTCGCGCCCTGGCGATGCCCGCATGCTTCGCGCCCTGGTGATGCCCGCATGTCTCTCGCGCCCTGGCGATGCCCGCATGCCTCTCGCGCCCCGGCGATGCCCGCATGCCTCTCGCGCCCCGCCGATGTCCGCATGTCTCTCGCGCCCTGGCAATGGGCGATTATGCACTTAGCAGGCGATCTCATAGTCTTCTAAGCTACACTTTCTTTCCTTTTTATTTTAAATAAAAACATACTTAGAATTCATTTAAAATATATTCCTTTCATTCCAATTTAATTTTACAGGTCCTTACACAATTTAAGTGAGAAATCTATGGAAAATTTCCACTGGACATTAACTTAACAAGTGTTAAGTAGATGTGAAGGTTCATTTCCAAAGATCAAAAGAAAAACACAATTAAAAGTGATGGATGAATGAAGAACAAGGTACGAAACATAAAAACACAATAAGGTGTAGAATTAAAACACCAAAACAGAATTGAAAACACAAACAAAGACAATTTAACCGATTGGAATCATAAAACAAAATAAGATAACCGATTGGATTCAAGACACATGAACAAATGGTGCAGAAATGGAAAAAGGAAGATGAAAGAATGAAGAACTTATGTGGTTGAAGACATGGAAGGGAAGAACATGCCACTTGGAAGGTGATTGATCCAAGATAAGTGCAAGAATGCCGCCACTTGAGAGCTTCCCAAACACTCACAAGATGAGACAAGGCTAGGAGAAACAATTCTCACAACTCACACACAATTTGTGTACAGTAACTTTACTTCAAATTCAATGTCATTTTACATGAGCTAAGCTCCTCTATTTATAGTGTGAGGGGGCTGAATTTAAGGTGGGAAAATTCAAATGAGAAGCATTTGAATTTGGAGCCTAAACACATGTCACATGGAAGGTGTGACTTGGTTTCTCACATTAGCACCCCCTAAATCTATATCTACACCTTTCTTTTATGTTCTACTTAGAAACTACTCTAAAGGAATTACAAAAAGAGATATTTATCACCCAAATTCTTTGCATTGCTTCTAACAATCATTTGAGGCATGGTTGGTGCTGAGATCATGGTTTGGGCTTGGGCCTCAGATTTGGGCTTTGGTCTTGTTGGGCTTGGACTTCTTGGACTTGGGCTTCTTGGGCTTGGGCCCTCTTTATTTTATTCTTTTATCCTACTATTTTGGAACCCAAAAGAGAGCTCCAAATTATTTACACAATCTTCTAATCTTTAAGAAGACTAGCAGGAAGAACTTTAGGTGCTCAGGTGGATGGTCCTTTCTTCCTCTTATGAGGTCTTCCTTTGTTTGTTGAGATGACCCTTCATAGTTGGTATCCTTGGTCATCTTCTTGTGGATTTGGGTCATATCACTTATGTATTCTATTTCCTTCTTCCTTGATCACTGTATTTCTGTATTTGTGTTGCCAAGGAGTGTTGTGTGTTCTTGAGGGGTTCAAGATCAACACTCTTGGTGTGGTTTTAGCTAAGAAGTGTTGTGCATTCTTGAAGGGTTCAAGATCAACATTCTTAGTGTGTTTTGTAATTTGTGATTGATTGCATAGTGGAATACCCAGTGGTTTCTGGGGACTGGATGTAGCTCTTGGTGTAAGAGTGAACCAGTATAAACATCTTGTGTGAATCTCTCTATCTCTTCTCTTATACATTGTTTTAACTTAGTTTTATTTTCTGCTGGTATAAGCAACCGATTGTTTCGTAAAAACAACAGGTTGATTTTCTAGAATCTAGCTTAAAACAGTTTTTATTGTTTGAACAGATTTTTCAATTGATTGATTCTTCATAACTTTTCATTCTACCTTCAATCTTTGCAAAAATCTTTGAAAAACAATTCACCCCCATCTTGTTTAAGGCCATAAATTCTAACAGTGAGAAGATACAAAAGGAGCATGCCACTAATAACCTTTTTGGATGAATAATTTTGGGGAATCGATCTGGATTATGACGACCCCATGGTCATCATAGTAGAAGTTGCAAATTTCGTAGTAATGAAGACCATGGTGGATCAAGGGAGTTCGATGGACATCCTATACTTGAAAACCTTCAAGAAGTTAGGGTAGTCCCCGGATGTGGTGATTCCCCATGATGAACAGATAGTAGGATTCTCGAGAGAGAGGGTGGATACCATAGGGTATGTTGATTTGTACACCAAGTTTAACGAGGGGGACAAGAAGTACAAAACTATTAAGGTTAGATGCCTTATAGTCGATATCGACACATCATACAACATTTTGTTGGGAAGTTCGTCCTTGAATCGATTAGGGGCCATCATGTCCACACCGCATTTAACCATGAAATTCCCATCCAAAAATGGAGGGGTGGTGACATTCCAAGTAAACCAAAAAATGGCCCAGGAATGTTATGCCACCAGCTTAAGAATAATACCTAGGCTACCCAGCTAAAGACCATAAGTAAACCTGGTAGCTGGGACAAACGAATTTCATTCGAGACCAAATCACGAACCATGAGAACAACCTAAAAAAAAGACCATCCCGTGGCAAATCGAGCAACCTGGGGAAAGCACGCAGCTAAGTGCGAAGTTGGAAGAGGAGGATAAGAGAATCATAGCGAAGGTTATTGATACAAACCCACAAAGACTCCAAAACCAAGTCCACAAGACGATGACCAAGAATGCCAACTATAAAGGGTCATCTCAACAAGCAAAGGAAGACCTCTTCAATAGGAGGAATGGACAAGGTCCAAAGCACTTGAAGTTCTTCCTATTAGTCTTCTTAAATATTTAGAAAAATGTTGTAAATAAATTTGGCTCAAATAAGGGGCCCAAATAGTAGAAATAAGGTAGAATAAAGTGCCTTTAGCATAGTAGGGGGTGTGGGTAGCATTCTAGCTCGGTCCTAGCCCATTTGAAGGCATTTTGACCTAGTTTCTAGAAGGATAAGCCTAGAATACGGGATTGACTTAGTCAAACCCTATGGCTGCCCACTTTTTTTCCTTTTCCCATTCTACCCTCTTTTCTTCTTTTCCAAGGCTCCTAAATCTATAAATAGGGAGGCCTACCCCATGTATTTACAAGTCGAAAATTAGAGTAAAGTTACTACATACAAATTCTTGTGTGAATTGTGAGTGAGTGAGCTCCTCCAAAATTGGTCTTGTGGGTGATGATGCTCTCAAGTGGCGGCCTCCCTTCACTTATCTTGGTGGTTCCATCCTATCAAGTGGTGTGATACACCATTGCTCCACCTCCATAAGTTCTTTCTTTCATCATCTCTTCCATTATTCCATTCCAATTTTATGTCTTTAGTTTCTTTTGTTCTTTAATCTTGTTCTCGGTTTTGGAGACTCCTTTGTGAGTTGGAAGCATCATTTGGAATGGCTTGTACACCATTGATGCATTCCTTTTCTCCTTTCCAAATTTTAAGTTTTGGTTTTGCATCATGATCCTGCCGCGGACTCAAGCGTGGGGAAAGTGCCTCGTCACTCCTTCGTCTAGCCTTCTAACTGCTGCGCGTTCTGCAAGGAGGATCCAGGAACCTTCGCCGGAACTCCAAATGATGCCTGCAAAACACACAGACGGCGCCTCTAGCGGCCGTTGTAGCTCCGACGCTCAAGTCAGGCAACAGGAACACCAAAACTCTCTCTAGGATCTCTTTGTGTGAGACTCGTGTGTGCCCTCAGTCCTCTTTGATTCGAAAACTGAGTGTTCTTGGTTCGTGTTGTGTATTGTGTGGCAAAAAAAATTGCGTTCCTGGTTCAGCGTTCTTCTTCCTCATATAATCCCGCGTCGCCCCCTACTGGCTACCTCTAGGGCCACTTGATTACTCTGCACCGCCGCTATCCACCCCTCAGGGCTACCTTGCGTGCAGGCTTTTCTCACTTGAGTGCAAAGTCTGACAGGGAAGGCCGCGTGAGTACCTCTGTACCCCTCAATTTCTGTGCCCATCTGCCCTACCTAATCTCTGGGAACACCTTCACGGTCCACGTGGCATGCATGCAACCTCACTAGGAGACTCTAACCTTGATGGGTTCTCGTCCCAGCAGGATTCTGCACCTAACTGCGTCTTCCCATCTTCATGCATGGTGGTCTTGCGACTAAGGCCACTCTCTACCTTTGGGCGCTTTACTGATCACTGGTCGCGTTGTTCACATCACCATGGCCGATGTCACCTCGACACATACCGATGACCGAGGTGTCCCTCATCCTGACCGATGATCGATGTGTCACCTTGACCGATGACCAGGAACCGATGACTGATCAGCGCTTCTTTACTTCGTCGCGCTCTCCTTCTAGGCATTGGTCTGCTGGTGATGGCCACTCAGGGACCGACCACCGATCACAGCTCCGAATGATCTCCACCCTGATTTACGTATCTGCTTCCACGTGTCACCCTGTGAGTGGTCCACGTGGTCATTTGCTGCTGACGTCATGGACTGCCGATGGCCGACCGTATCACATCATAATCACCTTAATCCATGTCTTTTCCTTTTGCCTTTGTGAAATGAACCTTCACATTTACTTAACCACTTGGTTAAGTTAATGTCCAGTGGGGATTTTCCTTAAGTTCTCACCATACTTGTCTCATAAAAATCCAATCCTAAGTAAAGTGTCACCATAAAAATGAACCATCATAAAATCAACTCACATCAGTGATATCCAAAAATGGAGACTTGTTCGCATGGATGACAACTAATATATCGGGAATAGACCTAAGAGTTATGTCACATAGGCTGACTGTTTTTTGGTTTATAGTGACTAATTTAGAATTTAAAGTAGTTAGTAGCTAATGTTAGATACCGATTTAAAAATTAATTTATAAATTATTATTAATAATATAAATTACTTTAAATACCAATAATTTTTTAATTTACAAATTTGTATCTAATTTAGTTAATAACTAATTATTGTTGGTCTCTAAAATTAGTTGTTATTTAGTGATTTTTTTATATTGCTAGCTTATAAGCTGGCTAGTAACTGATAACATATTAATTCTTATGAGTTTTGAGTTAATAAATTAGCTTATAAGATTATAAGTAAATAAGTTTATAAAAATGAAATTTGTATTTTTTAAACAAAAATATATTATTATATAATTATAATTTTAGTTTTCTAAATAATTAAAGTCTTATTAAATTTTTAGTATTTCTATTTATTTTTTTTAAGTACTATAGGCTTTTTTATTTGGAGAAATAATTTTATTTAAATGAGTTTATCATCTAATGAATCATAGTAAATTTTATTTTAAAAAATTTAAACTTTTTATTTTTCAATATAAACTATTGTTACATTGAATTTGTCTTTTACAATATTCATTGTATTGTATGTAACTTTTAATGAAATGTTAGTTATTTTGATTTATAATGTTGAATATTTATAATTTGAACTACATAAAATTTTTTAAAAATTAACCCAATAAATACTAAAAATAGTGTAATTAATTATCTCTATAAAATTGAAATAAATGAATAAAAAGTTAAAATAAAGAAAAAAAGTTAAAGAAAAATAAGTAAATGTATTAAAATATAAAAAGTAATAATATAATAAAATTAAATAGGTTACAAGTTACTAGTTTGTAACTTATAACTAGAAGCTTCTAAAATAAACTATTTTAGATTTATAAATAAAATATTTTTATATTGGTGAAACTAACTTGTAAACTAATAATAAGTTAGTAGCTAACTTATTAGCGTTAGCAAACATATTCATACACTAAAGTGGAAAATTAAGACCAATAATCTCGGTTGAACAATATTTTGCAATAGATAATGTGTTTTATATGTACTGTCATTATATATTATGATGTTAATAGGAATTTCTTCTTTTTTATCAGCAATGAATTAATTAATTAAAGGGAACACTTTAGGGGTGTCCCAACCCTTATACAAATTCCTAATCATGTTACAAGCAAAATCATAGGTCATAGATGCCTACATTTATTGCGTAATTTTGCAGTATAAAAAGACAGTACAACTTGCAATATATTAGCTAAAGAGCTCTTTATAGTTGCTAAAACGTGTTGTCTTTAAACTTGCCTATGCTCCCATACATCCTCACGTTGACCTTCCTTTGTTGTCAACTTAGTTCATATGGTTTGTGCTCCAACATGTTGGCTTAAAAGAAGAATGAATCACTAGCTTAGCCCTCCAATAAACACCCCAATCTAAGAAACATATAAAATTTTGTACCAAAAAAAAACCCAAAACCAGCATCTGAACTTAGAATTGGCTTCCAAGTATAGCAGCATTTTGGTCCTTAATCCTTCAAGACTATTGCACTATTGATACTAGAATTATGCAGCAAAAATTCTGCATAAAATTGGCTCACACTTTCCAGGAAAATTCTGCAAAAACTACACTACTTGCACCTGTAGCATCCTTCATCCTAACTTCATACACGCGCACATCCGTCTTAGCAGATTTAGGAGCAAGCATCTGCGTGATTCCAGCCCTAACTCTTCAATCCACGCTGCACCAAAAGCTAGACACATCTCCTTTACTTGTTAAACCTGTTCTCCATTCATGGCAGGCTACCATTCCAAGCAACTCCTCCTGCAGGCTTCATTTTACAACATCAAGCTCCATCAACAAGATTAAAATTATTGCATCAGAGTAATGAAATCTATCCTCCAGTGAGTACTAGTCCAAACTGAAGCCTACCTATACCTTCCTTGACCTGCAACAACTTGTAAAGCCATGACTAAACCACACAAATACTAGTACAGAAACCACACTCTTAGCACTCTGCCACCAACCCCCTGCATGCTAATAGGTGTTGATCAAGGTTGATCATGAGCTTTGAAGAATCCAAATCCTATGTGTTTTGTAACATCCCGCCAAAAACTATTCATATTTATATAATGAAAATAAAGGTAAACAAATAATGTTGAAGAGAACATAATTATATATATAAGTAATGAAGTTGCTCCTCACAGGGAGTTTAATACATAACCAGTCAAATGTTTTTCAAAACTTAACGAAATCAATCAAATACAACGAAAACGGCGGTCTCCATACATAAACCGGCGATCTCCAAACAGAAACCCCAAAACAGGCGATCTGCTATCAGGACATAAATCCGGCGATCACCACCAAGAGATAGAAACAGGCGATCTCTTCCCCGGCGACCACTCACTAAGGAGCTCTACTTCCTGGAAGATCATCTGCTCCCGTGTAAATTATTACACGATCATCACAGTTTTAAGAGAAAAACAGCCATAGAGCAGAACACGCAGGGTAAGCTATATATTTTAAAGAGAGTTTAAATATGAACATAAAAATCAGAATAAAACAAATTCAAGATACCCACATAAAACTATAAAGTTTCTCATTCCCTTCACCTGATCGCCAAGAAATCACACACTTTACAATATTTGCACAGAGTCATTCTATTTCACAAACTGCATCAAGTGTCTATCAATTTCAAGGTCCCTCATTTCTCACGTCAGACTACCACTGACTCAGCACACAAGACACTTGACACTACTTCCGGAAGACTCGTGCATTGATTAGACTCAGAGATCTGCACCTGTCATACTAAACAGCTGTAATGTTTCCCCAGCTATGCGCATCAACACAATCTCGATCTCAAGTTCATCATTCTCACAGTATGACAGGGTTAATCCTTGGAACAGGCCAAGCTCGTTCTTTTTCACACGACTCACCCATTCATATGAACCTCCTTCGACTCTCACCAACTGAGTAACTTCCTCTATGTGATTCCATTATCTCAGCAGAGTCAGGATATCTCATTAGGAATCACCGATCAATGCACATCCTACACGATCTTACACGGTATTTTCTTTCCTGAAAATACTATGCCTTGATCCCACATTCAACACATCACATAACACTTAAAGGAATGATTTCAATCACAGCAAAACTCACTCCAAGGTTCTTATTTTCGAATATCTCATTTAAATCTCAAACAGTTTCAAAGCAACACCAAAAACAGGGAGTTCGCAAACAACGCCAAAACCGGCGATCTGGTTCAAAAACAAGGTATTTCGAAGTCTGTATATAAAACCGGCGACCACGTCGCCCAAACACATAGAACAGAGCATTCACGAAGAAGAATATGAAACCGGCGACCACATCGCCCTCACTTCAGAAACAGCTAAATCTACGGCTTTTATTGAAAATAAAGCTAGCTTCCCTTACCTGGACTTGTGCAAAACACCAGGAGCTCCGAAACCCAACGAAGCTTAACGAATGCCTTGGCTCTGTTTTTGCGTCTGGTTTGAAGGACTTGCAGAGAACCTCCCAGGTGCTCTAATGGTGGCCGTCGCTCGTCATACTCTTGTGTGAAGGTGCCAGAATCGCAGTGCGAAGGAGAGAATGGAGGAGAAGGGAGGTAAACTCACTCTTTCGCTTTTGAACAACTGCAACGTTCCCCTCTCTCAGAAGTGGGTTTTTGCATCTTAAACCAGCTTGTCCACAAAAGCAGCTGCCACCACCCACTCTGCAGAGAAGTCTGAGTGTACGTTTCTCTGAACAGTACGACCACGTTTGTCTCTTGCGCATGCCAACCACTTCCTGAACAGTACGACCGCGAGTGTCTCCTGCGCATGCCAACATTCTGATGTCACTATTCTGAATCATCCTTTTTGTCTACGTGGCGTACGTGCAGGACGTTCCATGCTGGGAGTCTGGGTCCCACCTTCTCTGTGTGCAACTCGACATCGCACGATAACCTTTTGCCGATGACCTCTCGCGCGAAGACTATCCACCGATGACCTCTCGCGCGAAGACAATCCACCGATGACCTCTCGCGCGAAGGCTATCCACCGATGACCTCTCGCACGAAGACAATCCACCGATGACCTCTCGCGCGAAGGCAATCCACCGATGCCTCATCCTGGCGGACGACCGATGTCTCCCCCTGGAAGATGCCCGCATGCCTCGCGCCCTGATGATGCCCGCATGCATCGCGCCCTGGCGACGTCTGCATGCCTCGCGCCCTGGCGATGACGTGTAGTCTAGGCGACCGGCGATTATGTACTAACAAGGAAATCTTATAATCTTCTAAACTACACTTTCCTTCTTTTTTTTGTTTTTTGATTTTAAATAAAAACATACTTAGAATTCATTTAAAATATATCCTTTTATTCCAATTTAATTTTTCAGGTCCTTACATTCTCCCCATCAAGAAAAATTTTCGTCCCCGAAAATTGAATTACAAGGAAAAGAGGTATGGATAAGCTTCTCTCATGGGTTCTTCTAACTCCCAAGTTGAATCCCCCGATCTCTCATCCCACACCACTTTCACCATGTCGATGGTCTTGCCTCTGAGCTGTTTACTTTGCCGATTGTCAATCCTGACTGGTTTTGCTTCAAAGGACAAGTCATCCCTGATCTGCACATCGTCTACTTCCAGCACATGACTAGGGTCTGCCATGTACTTCCTCAGCTGTGATACGTGAAAGACATTGTGCAGATTCGCTAGATGGGGAGGCAGGGCGATCTCATAAGCCACTGGACCAATCCTTCTTAAGATCTGATATGGTCCCACGAACTTAGGGGACAACTTCTTTGACTTGATCGCCCGTCCTACACCCTTGGTTGGTGTCACTTTCATGAACACGTGGTCTCCAGCAACAAACTCCAAAGGCTTTCTCCTCTGATCTGCATAGGACTTCTGCCTACTTTGAGAAGCTTTCATTCTGCTTTGTGTAAGGACCTAGAAACTTTAATTGGAAGGAAAGTGTTATATTTAAATAATTTCAGAAGATGTTATTATTTAAAATACAAAGAGCTGGTAAATGAAGTTTCGTAGTAGTCGGATCGGACGTCGCCCAAGGTCTGGGGTCAACTGGTAGAGGTCGGTCGGCTGGCATGTAGATCAAGAAGAGTAAAGGAAGAAAAGTGTAGCTAAGAAGTCTTCTACGAGATCGCCGTTATTGAAGACGGAGGCAATCTCCGACTTCTCTGGGACATAATCGCCTGTCGCCTAGAGGAGACATGACCGCCGATCGCCTATGGTGTACGTGATCGACGAGAGTGCACGTAGTATGTGGTCAAGATACTGGATCAACCAGAGTGGGTTCCAACAACCACGCGTATCAAGGTGTGGGTTAAGCCTTAGATACGCTGTGCATGCGAAGCTCTATGCTTGAGCAAAAGAGATCGCCCTTAGTGTTGCATGCATGGGCGCACGAAGAGTGGTGCTGATCTACTCTTGGAAATGTGAAGCTACCGACGTCACCGAGTCATGTGGAGATGATACTTTGGACGTAACATAGTGGAATGAAGAACCTTCGGGAAGGCGTGACTATGTGTCGTCGGTCATCGCCAGGGCGCGAGGCATGCGGGCATCGCCAGGGCGCAAGGCATGCGGGCATCGCCAGACGCGGGACATGCGGGCATCGCCAGGGCGCGAGGCATGTGGACATCGGTCGTCCTCCAGGATAAGTCATCGGTGGATAGTCATCGCGCGAGAGGTCATCGGTGGAAGGTCATCGCGCGAGATGTCATCGGTGGATAGTCATCGCGCGAGAGGTCATCGGTGGAAGGTTATCGCGCGATGTCGAGTTTCACGCAGATAAAGTGGGACCCAGGCTCTCCGCATCAGACGTACTGCACGCGCGACACGTAGACAAAAAGGGTGGTTCAGAATAGTGACCTCAGAGTGTTAGCCTGCGCAGAGGCATGCGTAGTCGTACTGTTCAGGGAAGCGCACACGCAACCTTTCCTGCAGAGTGGGTGGAGGCAGCGGCATTTCTGGGCAAGTTGAGTTAGATTTAAAAGCTCACTTCTGAGAGGCAAAGAAGGGCTACGGTTCAAGAGTGACAGAGTGAGTGAGTGAGTTACCTTCATCCTTCTCTTTTCTCTCCTTCACTCTGCCATTCAGGCCTTATCACGTCCCTGCTTAGCTATCGACGACTGCCATAGAGCACCTGGGAGGTTCTCTGCAAGTTCTACAAACCAGAAGCTAAAACAGAGCTAAGGCATCCTTTAAGCTCGGTGGGTTGTGGAGCTCTTGGTGTTTTGCGCAAGTCCAGGTAAGGGAAGCTAGCTTTATTTTCAATAAAAGCCGTAGAACGGTTGTTTTCTGCAATGAGGGCGACATGGTCGCCGGTTTCATATTCTGTTTCGTTGATGCTCTGTTCTATGTGTTTGGGCGACGTGGTCGCCGATTTTAAATACAGATTTCGAAATCCCCTGTTTTTGTGTTATTTGAAAACTATTTGAGATTTAAATGTGATACTCGAAAATCTGAACCTTTGAAATGATTGTTGCTGGGATTTGAATCATTCATTTGAGTGGTATGATGTTTTGAATGTCGTGAATGTGGGATCAAGACATAGTATTTTCAGGAAAGGAAATACCGTGTTGAGATTTGGTTATGAAGTGTATTGATCTGTGAGTATCCTGTGAATGAGGCGATCCTGACTCTGCTGAGATAATGGAATCATATAGAGGAAGTTATTCAGTTGGTGAGAGTCGAAGGAGGTTCATATGAATGGGTGAGTCGTGTGAAAAAGAACGAGCTCGGCCTGTTATATGGATTAACCCTGTCATACTGTGAAAGTGATGATATTGAGATTATGGTTATGTGCACAGCTGTGGGAACTTTACAGCAATGAAGTATGACAGGTGCAGGTCTCTGGATGCTAAGTTCAATGCATGAGTCTTCCGGAATTAGTGTCAAGTGTCATGTGTGATGAGTCAGTGGAAGTCTGACGTGAGAAATGAGAAACATTAAAAATTGATAGACACTTGATGGAATTATGTGAACTGAACGACTCTTGAGGAAATTGAGAAATATGTGATTTCTTGATGGTTGTGTGATATGAATGAGAAATTGATAGTTTTACGTGGGTATCTTGAATTTGTTGTATCTTGATTTTAAAGTTTCATATCTAAATTCTCTTTAAAAATATCTAGCTTACCCTTTATTTTGTATTGCTCTGTGGCTGTTTTCTCTTAAAACTGTGATGATCGTGTATTTTACACGGGAGCAGATGATCTTCCAGGGAGTAGAGCTCCTCAGTGAGTGGTCGCCGGAAGGAGATCGCCTGTCTCTGTCTCTATCGGGTGATCGCCTGTTTCTGCCTCTATCGGGTGATCGCCTGTTTTTCTGTCCTGATAGCAGATCGGCTGTTCTGGGTCTTCTGTTAGGAGATCGCCTATTTTGTCCTTTTTATGCTGCATCTGGTTTTATTTCGAAAGAGTTGATGGAATGTATTAAAACCTTATAAGAGGGACGTCTTTTTTTGAATATGATGTACGGGATGAGGTATTTTAAATAGCTATATACATATGTTGATTTTATAAATTTAATATCTATGCTTTATTCTATTATATAAATATGGAAAGGTTTTGTAGGGATGTTACACTTTGTATCTGTTGCACTTTCTCGGTCGTCTGCTGAATCAACTCTGGCCCAACCAAGACTGCTTCGCCCTCCTGGTACCAACATAAGGGAGTTCTGCATTTCCTCCCATACAGGGCTTCATATGGTGCCATCCCAATACTGGCGTGGTAACTATTATTATAGGTAAACTCCACCAGCGGCAACACCTCATCCCAACTTCCCAATTGATCCAAGACGCACGCCCTCAGCAGATCTTCCAAGGACTGGATCGTTCTTTCTAACTGACCATCTGTTTAGGGATGATATGCAGAGCTCATCCTCAACTTAGTTCCCAAGCACTCTTGTAAGGTCTGCCAAAACCGTGAAGTGAACCTGGGATCTCTATCTGAAACGATGCTGGAAGGCACTCCATGCAACCTCACTATTTCTTGGATGTATAACTGTGCCAGCTTGGCCATAGGCATTTTCATATTCACTGGAAGAAAGTGGGCACTCTTCGTCAGCCTATCAATGATGACCCAGATTGCATCATGACCCTTTACCGACCTGGGTAAATGGGTGACAAAATCCATGGCGATGCTGTCCCATTTCCACTCAGGGATATCCAGTTGCTGTAACAACCCGCCAGGTCTTTGATGCTCTACCTTCGCCTTCTGACACGTTAAGCAGGTTGCAACATACTGGGCGATGTCTCTCTTCATGCCCGACCACCAAAATGACTCCTTCAAGTCATGGTACATCTTGTTCATGCCTGGATGGAGGTTAAGGCGACTCTTATGACCTTCATCTAGGATCATTTTCTTCAACTCTCCATTTGCAGGGATGCAAATTCTGCCATTAAATCTCAAGATCCCATCATCACCCATCACAAAGTCTCTAGCCTGATCTGTCCCTAGCGACTCCACAGTACGCTTCAGACTAGGGTCCTCCAATTGCCTATCCCTTAACATCCCAAGGAAGTCATTAGTTATAGCCAGCTTACTACAACTAATGTGATTTACGTGAAATTCTACCCCAAGGTTTAAGTCTCTGAACTGCTCGATCAGTTTCTGTTCTTCCATCATCATGGTGGCTACTTGTATTGATTTTCTACTCAAAGCATCTGCCACTACATTGGCCTTCCCTGGATGATACATGAGTTGAAAACCGTAGTCCTTTAGAAACTCCATCCACCTTCTTTGCCTCATGTTTAGTTCCTTCTGATCGAACAGGTATTTCAGGCTCTTATGGTCACTAAACACCTGGAACCGAGCTCCATATAAATAGTGCCTCCAGATCTTCAAGGCAAATACTACAGCTGCCAACTCCAAATCATGCGTAGGGTAGTTTCTCTCATGAACCTTGAGTTGCCTTGAAGCATATGCAACCACTCTTTTCTCTTGCATCAAAACACATCCCAAACCCTGATGTGAAGCATCACAGTAGACGTCAAAAGGTCTTCCTACCTCTGGGATCACCAGCACTGGAGCACTGGTCAACCTCTCCTTTAGTTCCATGAAGCTCTGTTCACATCGGTCGGTCCAAGCAAAAGGTTGGTCCTTGCGGTTCAGCTGTGTTAAAGGAGCCACTACCTTGGAAAAGTCCTCAATAAACCTCCGATAGTAGCCCGCCAACCCCACAAAGCTCCTTATCTCGGTGACTGTCTTAGGACGTTCCCACTACAGCACTGCCTCTACCTTGGCTGGATCCACCGAGATCCCCTGGGCAGATATCACGTGTCCTAAGAAGTTGACTTCCTTCAGCCAGAACTCACACTTAGAGAACTTGGCATAGAGTTGCTTCTCCCTCAGTATCTCCAATACTGTCCTCAGGTGTTCCTCATGCTCTTCCTCGGTCCTTGAATAAATGAGTATGTCGTCTATGAAGACCACCACAAACTTATCCAAGAAAGGGCGAAAAATCCTATTCATGTAGTCCATAAACAGAGCTGGAGCATTGGTTACTCCAAACGGCATCACCACATACTCATAGTGCCCATACCGAGACCTAAAAGCTGTCTTTTGAACATCTTCAGCTTTTACCAAAATTTGGTGGTACCCCGATCTCAGATCAATCTTGGAGAACACCGAGGCCCCATGTATTTGGTCCATCAAATCGTCAATTCTGGGTAGGGGGTACTTGTTCTTGATGGTCAACTTGTTCAACTGCCTGTAATCTATACACAGCCGAGACCCTCCATCCTTCTTCTTGACTAGGAGCACTAGAGCCCCCCATGGAGATACACTGGGTCTGATGAATTGTTTCTCCAGCAACTCTTCCACTTGCTTCTTTAACTCTACTAACTCGGCTGGTGCCATCCTGTAAGGTGCCATTGACACTGGTCCAGCTCCAGGTACCAAGTCAATAGAGAATTCCACTTCTCTCTTAGGGGGTAACCCAGGTACCTCTTCTGGAAATACATCCGTGAAATCTTTCACCACGTGTATTCTGCTTACGTCCCCTTCATTCTCCACTTCCAACCGAGCTAGCATCACGAAGCACCTCGCCCCTTCTTCCAACTCTGGCCACCCGTGCTGAACTGATATCACCTCTGATTCTTGGGGGTCTGGAAACGCTACCTTCTGACTACCGCAGTCTATGAGAACGTGATTGGCAGCTAGCCAATCCATTCCCAGGATAACATCCAGGTCCTGAAGAGGTAGGCAGATCAAGTTCACTTTGAATCTGCGTCCCTCTACTATCACTGGACATTCGGGGCAAACTGTAGAGGTCGACACCTGTCCTGACGCAGGTGTAGAGACCAACAGTTCGAAAGGTAACTCCTTCACTAGAAGGCCCAACTCGGCTATGCACAGGCTTGACACAAAGGAGTGTGTCGCTCCAGAATCAAACAAAGCTTTTACACCCCTACCAGCTATAAAACATATACCCTGCACGAGGTTACCTGACTGAGACGCCTCTGCTCCTGACATGGCAAACACTCTCCCTGTTGCCTGAGGTCTGCCCCCTTCGTTCCTCATCTGCTGAGAGCCACTGGGTTGGGTCGCCCCATTCCTGCTAGGGCACTCCCTAGCAACGTGTCCTGTCTTTTGGCAGGCAAAACATCTTCTCTCTGAAGTCTTCTTGAAGCATGCATTGGAGGCGTGTGGTCCACCACAATGGAGACACTTGTGTTTCCAAGGTTGCTGTTGCTGAAACTGGGGAGGCGCTGCTCCTGCCCGATGTGGTGGAGGTCTCGCATAGGGCTTGCTTTGTGGGTGCTGTGCCTTAGCTTTCCCACTGGAAGAACCTCCTGGGTGTGACCTGATCACCCGAGAATCACCCTTTTCCAGGGTATCCACCATCTTCGCCTTTTCTACTAAGGCGTGAAATTCCCTGATGCACATCGGGGCTATGGTCCTCTTCAGCCCATGCTTCAGCCCCTCTTCGAACTTCCTACACCTCCAGGCCTCGGAGGTCGCCTGGGTATAGAATCGGGCGAGGTACTCAAACCGAGCAGCATAGGCGTTTACTGACATATCCCCCTGCTCCAACTTTAGGAACTCAGCTTCCCTCGCAAACTTGGCACTGTCTGGGAAGTATTTCTCCAAGAACCTCACCCTGAAGCTCTCCCAATCCAATACATCCTCTCGGGCCTCCATCATCTGCTGAGCTCCCATCCACCAAAACTCAGCTTCTCCAGATAGCAGATAGGTGGCAAACAACAGTTTCTTCTCTTCAGGGCAGGAGGTCGCCCTAAAGATTTTCTCCAACTCTCTGACCCACTGATCTGCCTGATCAGGGGTAGCATTCCCACTGAACTTGGGTGGGTTGTGCCTCATGAACTCGGTCAGTCCCATCTGTTCTTGAGGCTGACCGACGTGGGAGTTTGTTTTAGCAGATCGAGCAGTTTCCCAGTGGTGCATCGCAGCTTGGTGATTCTGTGCCATCGCTGCATTCTGTTGTTGAATGGCAGTTGCCATCATCTCAATGGCCTTAGCAATCTGGCTCATCTCCGAAGAAGGTTGGGGAGGGGTAGAAGGTCTACGTGCCATCTCTCTTCGTTTCAGATTTTGAAACTATAGGTTTTCTATGTTCTCTACAACTACAAGAATGATATCGATAAGAAATCAATTCATTCAGGAGGTAACATATAGACCTTACAAAGGTCAGCATCTCAAAATCATTAAGAATTTGAGCTCATCAACAGAATCATAATGCTTATAACTTCAAACAAAACACCAGAACAGTTACGGGTGTACAATCATCAATCCAAACAACCACTTTCAGGCAATTACAAGAGCACTCAATAAATCACACCAGAATTCAATGTAGGCTAAACATCAAACCTTTGGAATTAAGATTAAGAATCATCTCGATCCAGTTATGAGTGTGCACCCTCATTACTTTATCAAGATCCTCTCATTCTTAATACCAAGATTTTCAATTAGGGCATACATTCACTAAGGCACACACAAAATTTCAATACCAAAAATATTTTGAAAACCTTTCACTATAGTTGTTATTTAAAACTCAAATAGATTTTATGAGCAGAAGAAACACAATGGATCCACAGCCCTCAGGTCATCCTAAGGACAAACTGCTCTGATACCATTAATGTAACATCCCGCCAAAAACTATTCATATTTATATAATGAAAATAAAGGTAAACAAATAATGTTGAAGAGAACATAATTATATATATAAGTAATGAAGTTGCTCCTCACAGGGAGTTTAATACATAACCAGTCAAATGTTTTTCAAAACTTAACGAAATCAATCAAATACAACGAAAACGGCGGTCTCCATACATAAACCGGCGATCTCCTAACAGAAACCCCAAAACAGGCGATCTGCTATCAGGACATAAATCCGGCGATCACCACCAAGAGATAGAAACAGGCGATCTCTTCCCCGGCGACCACTCACTAAGGAGCTCTACTTCTTGGAATATCATCTGCTCCCGTGTAAATTATTACACGATCATCACAGTTTTAAGAGAAAAACAGCCATAGAGCAGAACACGCAGGGTAAGCTATATATTTTAAAGAGAGTTTAAATATGAACATAAAAATCAGAATAAAACAAATTCAAGATACCCACATAAAACTATAAAGTTTCTCATTCCCTTCACCTGATCGCCAAGAAATCACACACTTTACAATATTTGCACAGAGTCATTCTATTTCACAAACTGCATCAAGTGTCTATCAATTTCAAGGTCCTTCATTTCTCACGTCAGACTACCACTGACTCAGCACACAAGACACTTGACACTACTTCCGGAAGACTCGTGCATTGATTAGACTCAGAGATCTGCACCTGTCATACTAAACAGCTGTAATGTTTCCCCAGCTATGCACATCAACACAATCTCGATCTCAAGTTCATCATTCTCACAGTATGACAGGGTTAATCCTTGGAACAGGCCGAGCTCGTTCTTTTTCACACGACTCACCCATTCATATGAACCTCCTTCGACTCTCACCAACTGAGTAACTTCCTCTATGTGATTCCATTATCTCAGCAGAGTCAGGATATCTCATTAGGAATCACCGATCAATGCACATCCTACACGATCTTACACGGTATTTTCTTTCCTGAAAAAACTATGCCTTGATCCCACATTCACCACATTCAACACATCACATAACACTTAAAGGAATGATTTCAATCACAGCAAAACTCACTCCAAGGTTCTTATTTTCGAATATCTCATTTAAATCTCAAACAGTTTCAAAGCAACACCAAAAACAGGGAGTTCGCAAACAACGCCAAAACCGGCGATCTGGTTCAAAAACAAGGTATTTCGAAGTCTGTATATAAAACCGGCGACCACGTCGCCCAAACACATAGAACAGAGCATTCACGAAGAAGAATATGAAACCGGCGACCACGTCGCCCTCACTTCAGAAATAGCTAAATCTACGGCTTTTATTGAAAATAAAGCTAACTTCCCTTACCTGGACTTGCGCAAAACACCAGGAGCTCCGAAACCCAACGAAGCTTAACGAATGCCTTGGCTCTGTTTTTGCGTCTGGTTTAAAGGACTTGCAGAGAACCTCCCAGGTGCTCTAATGGTGGCCGTCGCTCGTCGTACTCTTGTGTGAAGGTGCCAGAATCGCAGTGCGAAGGAGAGAATGGAGGAGAAGGGAGGTAAACTCACTCTTTCGCTTTTGAACAACTGCAACGTTCCCCTCTCTCAGAAGTGGGTTTTTACATCTTAAACCAGCTTGTCCATAAAAGCAGCTGCCACCACCCACTCTGCAGAGAAGTCTGAGTGCACGTTTCTCTGAACAGTACGACCACGTTTGTCTCTTGCGCATGCCAACCACTTCCTGAACAGTACGACCACGAGTGTCTCCTGCGCATGCCAACATTCTAATGTCACTATTCTGAATCATCCTTTTTGTCTACGTGGCGTACGTGCAGGACGTTCCATGCTGGGAGTCTGGGTCCCACCTTCTCTGTGTGCAACTCGACATCAGCAGCAGTTGACCACGTGGACCATTCACAGGGTAACACGTGGTAGAGGATAGCAGGTGAATCAGGGAGGCGATCACTCAGAATGGTAATCGCCTATCGCCTTGAGGATAAGTAATCGCCTATCGCCTTGAGGATGAGTAATCGCTCATCGCCGATATGGATCAGTAATCGCCTAGATTGCACATGATCGCCGTGTGTGAAGGTTAGGAGATCAGGTGGTCAGCAAGTCGCCGAAAGAGAACATCGCCGGGTGTTTGAGAAGACTTGGTTGTGCCCAGAGTAGCCTGTGTACTAAGCTACTCCCTGTGTGGATAACTTAGTCGCAGGAGCACAGTGGAAGTAACGTTTCAGCTGCAGGTACTCTAGACGGTGACATGTGTATGACCAGATGTTATCCACGTGTCAAGAGGAATAACCGTCAGGAGAGAGAAAGACTCAGGTATATATACGAAACTCTTAACGAAATTAGGGAGTTTTTTACAGATTCTTACAGCTTACACATTTGAGAGAGAAAGTGGATCTGAGAGCACACACGAGTCTGACAGAGAGATTCAGTGATAGTTTTGGTGTTCCTGTTGCCTGACTTGAGCGTCGGAGCTACAACGGCCGCCAGAGGCGCCGTCTGTGCGTTTTGCAGGCAGCGTTTGGAGTTCCGGTGGTGGTACTTGGAGCGTTCCTACAGAACAGAAGGCTAGACGAAGGAGTGACGAGGCAATCCTCCACGTTCGAGTCAAGCGGCAGGATCAGTTCTTGAAAGCACTCAAGTTTTGATCCTAAAATCTTTTTTCTATGGCTGAAAGACTACCTTTTGGGGAGGGTGCGTCAACCAATAGACCACCTCTGTTTTGTGGTTTAAACTATCAATTTTAGAAGGTAAGGATGAAAATTTTTGTGGAATCTCTAGATAGAGGAATTTGGGATGCAATTGAGAATGGTCCTTTTATTCCCAAATTTGAAAAAAAAGGTGTTCTGATTGAAAAACCTTGGTCCAAATGGACTAATGCAGAGAATAAAAAGGCCAAGCTTGATTGCATTGCCAAGAATGTTATAACCTCTGCCTTGAATGCTAATGAATTTTTCAGGATCTCACAATGCACATTAGCTAAGGAAATGTGGGACACTCTGTAACATCCCGCCAAAATACTATTCATGTTTATATAATGAAAACAAAGGTAACAAATAGATTGAAGTGAACAAAATTATATATACGAAATGTAGTTTCTCCTCACAGGGAGTTTAATACAAATTCGGTCAAATTTTCCAGAAACATAAACTAAATACAGTAAAAAAAAACAAAACAGGCGATCTCCTATCGGAAGAGGCCGATCTCCTGTCAGAAGAGGGCGATCTCCTATCAGAAGACAGCAAAAGGGTGATCGCCTAACAGAAGTAGAAACAGGCGATCTCCTTCCGGCGACCACTCACTGAGGAGCTCTGCTTCCTGCAACATCATCTGCTCCCGTGTAAATTATACACGATTATCACAGGTTTAAGAAAGAGCCAAACACAACACCAAAGAAACACCACAGGGTAAGCTAGACATTTGAAAAAGAGTTTAGATATGAACTTTAAAATCAAGATAAAACAAATTCAAGATACCCACGTAAACCATCAACTAACACATATTGCACGATTCCTCAAGGGTCATTAAAATCACAGCATTTATCAAGTGTCTATCAATTCAATGTTTCTCATTCTCACGTCAGACTTCCACTGACTCAGCACACAAGACACTTGACACTACTTCCGGAAGACTCGTGCGTTGAACCTAGCATCCAGAGACATGCACCTGCCATACTAACCCACTGCGAAATCACACACATTCACAGGGGCGCCGTGAAATCACACACATTCACAAGCGTATAAATGAATCTCAATATCATCACTATCCTAGCATGACAGGGTTAATTCATATAACAGGCCGAGCTCATTCTTTTTCACACGACTCACCCATTTATATGAACCTCCTTCGACTCTCACCAACTGAATAACTTCCTCTATGTGAATCCATTATCTCAGCAGAGTCAGGATCGCCTCATTCACAGGATACTCACAGATCAATACACTTCGTAACCAAATCTCAACACGGTATTTTCTTTCCTGAAAATACTATGTCTTGATCCCACATTCACGACATTCCACACATCATATCACTCAAATGAATGATCCAAATCACAGCAACATTCATTTCAAAGGTTCAGATTTTCGAATAGCATATACATTCTTCATTTCAATCTCGACAAATTCAAAGCGACACTAAACAGGGGAGTTCGAAATCTGTATTTAAAACCGGCGACCACGTCGCCCAAACACATAGAACAGAGCATCAACGAAACAGAATATGAAACCGGCGACCACGTCGCCCTCATTTCAGAAAACAGCCATTCTACGGCTTTTATTGAAAATAAAGCTAGCTTCCCTTACCTGGACTTGCGCAAAACACCAAGAGCTCCAAAATCCACCGAGCTTAAAGGATGCCTTAGCTCTGTTTTCAGCGTTTGGTTCGTAGAACTTGCAGAGGACCTCCCAGGTGCTCTAAGGGCAGTCGCCGCACGTCGCACTGGTGTTGGAGGTTGCCTGAGTTGCAGCGCGAAGGAGAGAAAAGAGAGGGATGAAGGTGCAGACACTCTTTCACTCTTGAGCCACTGTAACCTTCTTTGCCTTCCCGCAGTGGGCTTTTGAATCCAAGCCTACCTGTCCACACATGCTGCTGCTGCCACCCCTTCTGCAGGAAAGCCTGAGTGTACGTTCTCACTGAACAGTACGGCCACGGTTGTCTCTTGTGCCTGCCAACCACTGCCCTGAACAGTACGACCACTGTTGTCTCTTGTGCATGCCAACCACTGCCCTGAACAGTACGACCACTGTTGTCTCTTGTGCATGCCAACCACTGCCCTGAACAGTACGACCACTGTTGTCTCTTGTGCATGCCAACATTCTGATGTCACTATTCTGAACCACCCTTTTTGTCTACGTGGTGCGCGTGCAGGACGTTTCATGCTGGGAGTCTGGGTCCCACTTTCTCTGCGCGAAGCTCGACATCGCGCGATAACCTTCCACCGATGACCGCTCGCGCGATGACTATCCACTGAGGTCTCATACTGGCAAACGACCGATGTCTCTCCCTGGAAGACGACCGATGTCTCTCCCTGGGAGACGACCGATGTCTATCCCTGGTGACGCCCGCATGCCTCTCGCGACCCGGCGATGCTGCATGCCTCGCGCCCCGATGACGCCCGCATGCCTCTCGCGCCCTGATGACGTCCACATGCCTCGCGCCCTGGCGATGCCCGCATGCCTCTCGCGCGCCCTGGTGACGTCCACATGCCTCGCGCCCTGGCAATGCCCGCATGCCTCTCGCGCGCCATGGCGATCATGTGTAGTAGGCGACCGGTGATTATGTACTAACCAAGCGATCTTATAGTCTTATAAGCTACACTTTCCTTCCTTTTTATTTCAAATGAAAACATACTTAGAATTCATTTAAAATATACCCTTTTATTCCAATTTAATTTTACAGGTCCTTACACACTCTAGAGGTTATTCATGAAGGAAAATTCAAGAAATACTACAAAGCAAGGGAAGAAAATAAAGAATCTTCATCAAGCTTCTCATCAAGTAGAAATGAAGAAGTCAATCTGTGTTTGATGGCAAATGAAGAAGATGATGAGAGTAATGTAAGTTCTAGTGCTTCCTTAAATGCAGAAAATTATAGTCAATTACTGATTGGCTCTCTTGAACAATCGGTTGAAAGGGTTGAACAACTGGCTTGAGAAAAGAGTCAAGGCACTGGAAGAAGAATTGGAAAACTCTAAAACTATTTTTGAAAACCCTGCCTCATGTTGCAAAAACTCTTCTTGCTTGTGTGATTTAGAAGTTTGTGAAAATTGTGAAAACCTTGAAAAGAAGGTCCTATATCTTGTTAAAACTGTGGACAAGCTTTCAAAAGGCAAATCCAACTTTGAAACTGTTTTATCTTCTCAAAAATGTGTTTTTGGAAAGTCTGGATTGGGCTTTAATCCACAAAGCAAGAAGAGTTGAATTTCAAAGCCTTTCTCTAAAGTGCCAGAAAAACAACCGATTGAAAACACGAAACAACCGGTTGTTACATGCTTTTACTGCATGAAGAGAGGTCATTCAGTTAGATTCTGTAAAATCAAGAAATATGTTGTTCCTAAAGGTAAAATGAAATGGATTCCCAAACCATCTGAGGTTCAAACTGATAAATGTGATTCAAAAGGACCCACTTTTGTAAGGGGACCAAATCTTGGAACTTGAATTTGTCTCTTGTAGGAAAACTTGATGAAAGGCATGCAGCTGTGGTACCAGGACAATGGCTGCTCCAAACACATGACAGGAGACAAATCTCAGTTTGTGAATATCAATTTCAAACAAGAAGGGCATGTGACATATGGAGACAACAACAAGGGAAGAATTCTTGGAAGAGGATCTATAGGAGACAAGAACAACCTAATAATTCATGATGTCTTGTATGTGGAAGGTCTAAAGCACAATCTGCTAAGCATTAGCCAATTGTGTGACAAAGGATATCAAGTCATCTTCAAGCCAAGCTCTTGTGAGATCTACATTCCCAACTCAAAGGAAGTAATGTTGATTGGTAAAAGAATCAACAATGTCTATCTCTTAGATATTTCTTCTTCTAGTTCCATTGGTTGTGGCATAGAAGGATAGCCCACATTCACATGAATCATTTGAATAAATTAATTTCAAAAGATCTTGTGATAGGGTTACCAAAGCTCAAATTTGAGAAGGACCACATATGTGATGCATGTTAAAAGGGGAAACAAATCAAGCATTCCTTTAAACTGAAAAATGTTGTTTCATCTTTAAAACCCCTTGAATTGTTGCATATGGACTTATTTATGAGCCTTGGAGGTAACTATTATGCACTTGTTATTATTGATGACTTCTCTAGGTACACATGGACACTCTTCTTGGAATCAAAGAGTGAAGCTTACTCTGCCTTCAATAAGCTTGCTAGAAGACTTCAAAACACAAAAGGCAGCAACATTGGCTCTATAAGGAGTGATCATGGAGGTGAATTTCAAAATGAAAAATTCAGCAAATTCTATGAGAAGATGGGAATCCTACACAACTTTTCTGCACCAAGAACTCCTCAACAGAATGGAGTAGTGGAGAGGAAGAATAGATCTCTTGAAGAATTGGCAAGAACCATTCTAAGGGAATCCTCTCTACCCAAATATTTTTGGGCTGATGCAGTAAGCACCTCTTGCTATGTGATGAATAGAGTGCTCATAAGGCCTATTTTGAAGAAAACACCCAATGAACTCTTCAATGGAAGAAAGCCAAACATCAGTCACCTGAAAGTGTTTGGATGCAGCTGCTTTGTTCTGAAGAATGGGAAAGAAAATATGGGAAAGTTTGATAAAAAAGCTGACAATGGCATCTTTATTGGCTACTCCTTAAATAGCCATGCTTATAGAATCTACAACAAAAGGCTCATGACTGTGGAGGAGTCAGTTCATGTTGTCTTTGATGAAGTTGATCGCAAAGAAGAGAAACCCTCAAAGAATTGCACAGAAGAGGATGAACAGAACATCTTTTTGAAGAAGCAGGAACCATACCCAGAAAAACAACCGATTGAATTCGTCGGGACAACCAGTTGAAAATTTGCAACTGGACCAGCTGCCCAAAGAATGGAGAATTCCTAGGGATCTTTCAGTGGAAAACATAATTGGGTAGATAAAGAAGGGTGTTTTGACTCGCAATATTCTCTCAAACTACTACAAGCACATTGCTTTTGTTTCACAAGTTGAACCAAAGTCTATTGAAGAAGCTCTAAATAATGAAAAATGGGTGGCAGCAATGCATGAAGAACTGAACCAGTTTTCAAGGAATGATGTGTTGCTTCTTGTTCCCAGGTCAGATGATATGAATATCATTGGAACTAAATGGGTCTTCAGAAACAAATTGGATGAAGCTAGTGTGATTACATGAAAAAAGGCAAGATTAGTTGCCAAAGGCTACAACCAAGAAGAAGGAGTACATTATGGTGAAACATTTGCTCCTGTGGCCAGATTGGAGGTTGTGAGGTTGTTGCTTGCTTTTGCTTGTATGAGTGGGTTTAAACTGTTTCAAATGGATGTCAAAAGTGCCTTTCTCAATGGATTCATTAATGATGAAGTTTATGTGTCTCAACCTCCCGGTTTTGAGGATTTTCAACATCCTAATCATGTTTTCAAACTCAAGAAAGCCTTATATGGCTTAAAGCAGGCTCTAAGACAGTGGTATGAGAGATTAAGCAATTTTCTCTTATCCAATGGTTATGAAAGAGGAAAGATTGACAATACCCTTTTCATAAAGAAATCAAATTCAGCAATCATCTTGGTTCAAATTTATGTGGATGACATAATCTTTGGTGCAACAAATGATAGTCTTTGTGAAGATTTTGTGGCTGCCATGCAAGGAGAATTTGAAATGTCTATGATGGGGGAGATTTCTTTCTTTCTAGGACTGCAGGTCAAGCAAACCAAAGAGGGAATTTTCCTTAGTCAAGCAAAGTATTGTAAAGAAGTACTCAAGAAGTTTGAGATGGAAAATTGCAAAGAAGCCTACACTCCTATGCCAACCAGCTATTACATGGATGCAGACCTTGCTAGAAAAGAGGTAGATCACACCAAATACAGAGAATTAATTGGATCCTTACTCTATCTCACATCAAGTAGACCGGACATCATGTTTGTTGTATGCTTATGTGCAAGATTTCAAGCTAATCTTAAAGAATCTCATCTTAAGGTTGCAAAACGAATTCTCAAATACCTCAAAGGAACAATCAACCTGGGCTATGGTATCTTTCTCATTCTCCTATTCATTTAATTGGTTATTCTGATTCTGATTTTGCAGAATGTAAGTTGGATAGAAAAAGCACAAGTGGAACTTGTCATCTCCTTGGTTCATGTCTCATCTCTTGGCATAGCAAGAAACAAGCATGTATGGCTCTTTCCACTACAGAGGCTGAATACATTGCTGCAGGGAATTGTTGTGCATAAATCCTTTGGCTAAAACAGCAATTAGAAGATTTTGGTGTAAGGATTAGCAAGGTGCCCTTGTTATGTGATAACACAAGTGGTATAAACCTCACCAAGAATCAAATTTAGCACTCAAGGACCAAGCATATAGAAATTCGTCATCACTTCATAAGAGATCATGTAAACAATGGAGGTTGTGATGTCAAATTCATTGAGACAGAATTGCAAGTTGCTGATATATTCACAAAACCATTGCCAAAAGACAGGTTTTTCTTTTTTAGAAATGAGTTAGGTATACTTGATTCTCAAATTCTTTCTTAAATTTGTTTTACCTCTTCCTAATTCTATTTGTGAAGACAAATAGGGGGAGAATGGTTTATGTGTTGTCTTTAAAACTGTTGCACTCTGATCTGGTTTCATATTCTACTGCATCTGCTGTTTTAAAGATTGTTTTTGCTGGTTTTTAGATGTTTTTATTTATGCTCATATGGTTATGCAGAAATCTGTTTTTTCATGATTGATAACCTGTTGTTTTAGACATTGGATTTGCATAAGTTTTTTTTGCAGGTACTGGTACAGATTCAAACAAGACCAACACAGGCAACTAGGGATTTGTCTTCATCAAATAGGGGCAGATTGTTGATCAAGGTTGATCATGAGCTTTGAAGAATCCAAATCCTATGTGTTTGATGATGGTTGGTGTTGCTACTGTGTATGGGTGGGAACATGGGTAGAATATGTGTAATCCACACCTTGTTTGAAGCCAAAACAAGTTTGATTTGAAAGCCTTTTTCAAAAGAGTTTGTTTTTCAACTAAGTGAAAAACAACCTGTTGTTTTGTTGAAACAACCAGTTGTTCTTTGGTGAAAAGGTTTTGGAAAAGGATGAAAAGCTTTGGCTTTGTTGACTAAGTTGTCAAAGCCAAAACAATCGGTTGTCCCGATAAAACAATTGATTGTTTGTTTTGGAAAATCTTAATAGCTTTATGATTTTGAATTGAATCTTTATTAAATGTTTCTAACTAATTGCGCTCCTGTTTTAAATGCTTTTTAACCACTTTGTTGGATTACATAAAGTTGGTAAAACGCTCCTAAAAGAGTAAGAAACAGTTTTGAGAAATCAAAGTGAGATTTGACTAAGTGCTTTCAAGATTCAATCAAGCTTTTGGATTTTCATGAGTGTTGAATAGGACTGGGTTGTAATTATGATCTTGAAGCTTTGTTATTCTCAGGTGTATCCTGTTCTCTCTTCCTTGATTACTGTATTTCTATTTGAAGGTTGTAAGTGCAGATTCAGAGGGGTTCTGAATACTGTGTTGTGAATTTGCCAAAGGTAGTGTATTTCTTGAGGGGTTCAAGGTCACTACTTTGGTGTGTGGCGCGTGTAATCTGTGATTGATTGCATAGTGGAACCCAGTGGTTTTCTAGGAATTGGATGTAGCCCTTGTGATTAGGGTGAACCAGTATAAAACTGTTGTGTGCATTTCCTTCATCCTTAACTCTTTTAATTGCTGTTTTAAGTTGGTTTTAATATCTGCTGATATAAACAACCGATTGTTTCGTATAAACAATCGATTGTTTCGCAAAAACAACCAATTATTTTTATGTATTTGCTTTAAAACAGTTTGTGTTCTTGGCTAACTTGATTCCTTGATCTGTTATTCTGCACTAATATTCATTATACCTTTAATATTTGCGAAAATCTTTTATAAACAATTCACCCCCCCTCTTGTTTAAGGCCATATAAACTAACAATAGGAACTTCATCACAAGTTGAGGAATGGAATTAATGGCCCTAAGTGTTGAACAAGGTGCTTTGATGTCTCCAAATCCAAGAGGAATGCTTGAAGACCTTGTTGCTAGTTATGTGTGTGTCTAATAGTATTTGAATTGTTAATTCACTCCTTAAGATGATCCAAGGTTAATTCAATCTTAATCTTTTTGAAAAGATGAGTTTTCTAAAAGGATGTGAAATTTCAACTGGTTGTTTAGAGAAATCAACTGGTTGTTTTCTGAAAACCTTAACAGAATTTTATTAAGTGGTTCCAATCTATTTTAAATGATTCAAACAACTTTTGGTTTTTGATTTAACTGCTTTGACCATTTGATTGGAGTATAAAAAGGTTGATTTACGCTCCTATGCATTAACTAAGAAAGAGAGATCAATCAAAAACAGTTTTCGAGATTTCAAAGAGCTTTTGGATCATCTCAACTGTGGAATAGGATTGGGTCTTGTAATTTTGAACTTTAATCTTTGATTTACCCAGGTGCATTCTATTCCCTTTTTCCTTGAAGATTGTATTTCTGTGTGTTCTTGTGTGCTACAGTTTCAGAAGGTGGTTTTGGAAACTGTGTGGTTTGCCAAAGAGTGGTGTGTGTTCTTGAGGGGTTCAAGATCGTCACTCTTGGTGTGTGTTTTGTAATCTAGGTTTGATTACATAGTAAATTCTTAGTGGTTAGCTGAGGACTGGATGTAGCTCTTGGTTAAGAGTGAACCAGTATAAACGTCTTGTGTGAATTTCTCTATCCCTATACTCATTAAATTGTTTAAACTTTGCTTTTCAAATCTACTGGTATAAATAACCAGTTGTTTCGTGAAAACAATAGGTTGATTTTCTGGAATCAAGCTTAAAAATAGTTTTCTATTTTTAATTCTTCATAGCTTTTCACTCTACCTTCAATACTTGCGAAAATCTTTCAAAAACAATTCACCCCATCTCTTGTTTAAGGCCTCTAATTCTAACAATTGGCATCAAGAGCTGAGTTATTGAAACTTACTCAAGTTTCGATCCTAATACCTTTTTTAAAATGGCCGAAAAACTACCCTTTGGGGAGGGTGCTTCAATAAACAGGAAACCTCTGTTTTGTGGACTGAATTATTAGTTTTGGATGGTTAGAATCAAAATCTTTGTTGAATCAATTGATAGAGGAATCTGGGATGCTATTATAAATGGTCCTTTTGTACCTAAATGAAAAAAGATTATGTTTTCATTGAAAAATCTTGGTCCCAATGGACTGAGAGTGAAAGTAAAAGAGCTCAATATGATTGCATTGCTAAGGACATCATCACTTCTGCTTTGAATTCTAATGAGTTTTTCAGGGTCTCACAATGCGCTTCTGCAAAGGAGATGTGGGACATCCTTGAGGTTACACATGAAGGCACCACTGATGTGAAGAAAGCAAGGAAGCATGCATTGATCCAAAAGTATGAAATGTTCAGGATGCTTAAAGGGAAACCATCTCGGATGTGCAAAAAAGATTCACCCACGTTGTGATTCATCTCATCAGCCTTGGCAAGATCTTTGAAAGGGAGGAGATGAACATTAAGATCCTCAAATGCTTGGGTAGATCTTGGCAACCAAAGGTCACTGCAATTTCTGAATCCAAGGATTTGACAAATTTGACCATAGCCTCCTTGTTTGGCAAGCTAAAGGAGCATGAACTTGAGATGAACCGGTTAAATGACCAAGAACATGAAGAAAAACATGTGAGAAGCATTGCTTTAAGAGCTACTGGTCATAAAGATGGTCAAGACTCAAGTGAGGGTAGTGATGGTGAAACTCTCAACTTGCTCACAAGGAAGTTTAGCAAGTTCTTGAAAAAGAACAACCAGGATAAGAACCAATCATCAAAAAGGTATAATAGCAAGAAAGTGAATGAATTCAAATCTACAAACTATACTTGCTGGGGATGTGGTAAACAAGGTCACAACAAGGTCAATTTTCCAAAATAATGAAAGCAAGGAGAGAGGAGCAAGCAATAAGTTTGAAAAGAAGGGCAAAGCAAGAAGAGCCTACATTGCTTGGCAAGATAATGATGATTCATCCTCAAGCTCATCATCAAAGGAAGATGAAGAAGACAATTTATGTTTGATGGCGAAGGAAGAATCATAAACAAGTAGTGTAAGTTCTAGCACTTCCATAAACTTTGAAAATTATAGTCAACTCCTTGATGCTTTCAAAGAGACTCATGAAGAAGCTAATAGGTTGGCCCTTTTGAACAATTGCTTGAAAGGCTTAAATAATTGGTTGGAAAACAGAGTCAAGACCTTGGAAGAAGAGTTGAAAAATTCAAAACCTGATTTTGAAAACCTAGAAATGATTTACAAGAACTCTTCTTGCAAGTGTAATTCTAGCTTTTGTGAAAATTGTGAATCACTTCAAAAGAAATTCCACTATCTTTTAAAAATTGTAGACTAGTTTTCCAAAGGCCAATCAAACTTTAAAACTATTCTTGCATCTCAAAAATGTGTTTTTGGCAAAGTTAAATTGGGTTTTAATCCAAATAGCAAGAACAAATTAGTGTCAAAGCCATTTTCTAGTTTCTTTGAAAAATAACCGATTGTTTTGTCAAAACAACCAGTTGAAATGTTCTTTTACTGCATGAAAAGGGGTCATATTGTTAGATTCTGCACCTCTTTTCACTGGTTTTCACACTGGTTTTTATGGTTTTCTTGCTGGAAATCATATGCTGAAAATTGGTTCAATGGTGCTAGTTAAACCTGGGTATTTTTGCTATCTGGTACATGCACAATTTTATTTTTTTTTTTGCAGGTGCTTTGAAATTCAAACAAGATAACACAAGCAAACCAAGGATTTGTCTTCATCAAATAGGGGGAGATTGTTGAACATAGGCTTTGATGTCTACAAATCCAAGTGGATTGCTTGAAGACTATTCTACTGCTTGTATGTGTGGATTCTGGATAGTTTGAATTTATCAATCCACTCATAGTTATGATCCAAAGTCATTTTAATCAAGTTCTTTTGAAAAAGGGTGTTTTCTAAAGGAAGTGGAAAATCAACCAGTTGATTTGTCGATCCAACCGGTTGTTTTACACTTAGTGTTTTTGAAAAGAATTTTGAAAAAACTTGGAATTGGTTGACCTTATTGTCAAGCAAATTCAATCGATTGTTTCGTGTCTTCAATCGATTGAATTTTGAAAATCCTTAACAGAATTTTGTTAAGTTTGTTCAATCTGTTTTAATTGTTTTAAAACTGATTTGGTCTTGCATTAAATGTTTTTAACAAATAATTGGAGTTTAAATAATCTGTTTTACGCTCCTAGTTGTTATTAAATCAGATTATCTTTCTCAAATGAGTTTTCTCCAAGATTGCTTCAAGCTTT
The DNA here is from genome assembly GCA_013389735.1 of Phaseolus lunatus. NCBI lineage: Eukaryota > Viridiplantae > Streptophyta > Magnoliopsida > Fabales > Fabaceae > Phaseolus > Phaseolus lunatus. Next base: position 36,724,990 of record CM023864.1, on the reverse strand, counting down.
GGATTATTTTCTAAGAGTGGAATAGGATTGCTTTGTATTTTTTCTATTCAATTTGTGATTGTATCAGGTGTGATCATTCCTTTTCTCTCTTGATAATAGTATTTATGTAAGAACTGGTGTTGTGCAAATCCAGAGGGTGTTCTGTGATTTGTGGTGTGCTTGCCAAAGTTCGTGTTTGTTCTTGAAGGGTTCAAGATCACCACTTTGGTGTGTTTTGTGTAATCAAGGTGTTTGATTGCTTAGTGGAATACTCAAAGGTTTCTGGGGACTGGATGTAGCTCTTGGTATAGAGTGAACCAGTATAAAAATTTCTGTGTTGATCTTTCTATCCCTTATCTCATTTAAATCTATTTTTGCTTTGGCTTTATAAATGCTGATATAAACAACCGATTGTTTCACAAAAACAACTTGTTGATTTTCTACTGTGAGTGAAAAGCAATTTTTATATTGGCTTAACAGATTTCTAATTGATTGATTCTCCTTTATCTTTCAATCTACCTTCAATATTTACGAAAATTTTTCATAAACAATTCACCCCCCTCTTGTTTAAGGCCTCTAATTCTAACAAACTCAAGTTTGAGAAAGACCACATATATGAAGCATATCTAAAGGGGAAGCAAATTAAACTCTCTTTCAAACTAAAAATATTGTTTCAACTTCAAAAGACCTTGAACTATTGCACATGGATTTGTTTGGTCCTTTAAGAACCATGGCTATGAGAGAGGCAAAATTGATAAGACTCTTTTTATTAAAAATTAAAAATCTGCCATCATCTTGGTTCAAATTTATGTTGATGATATCATATTTTGTGCTACTAACGATTGCCTATGTGAGGAATTTGTGGTAGCTATGCAGAGGGAGTTTGAAATGTCTATGATGGGAGAGTTATCCTTCTTCTTAGGGGTGCAGGTCAAGCAATTAAAGGATAGCATTTTCCTAAGCCAAACTAAGTACTGCAGGGAGATTCTCAAGAAGTTTGAGATGGAAAACTGCTAAGAGGCTTCCACACCAATGTCAACAAGTTTCTAAATGGATACTGACTTGGCTGGAACAACAGTAGATCAAACCAAATACATAGGATTGATTGGTTCCTTAATTTATCTCACTGCTAGCAGGCCCGACATCGTGTTTGCAGTTTGCCTATGTGCTAGATTTCAGTCAAATCTAAAAGAATCCCACCTCAAGGTTGCCAAACATATTCTAAAATACCTCAAAGGCACAACCAGTGTTGGTTTATGGTATCCCTCTCACTCTCTTATACATTTGATTGGTTATTCTGATTTTGATTTTGTAGGGTGCAAGCTGGACAGAAAAACCATAAGTGGCACTTGTCATCTTCTTGGTTCAAGCTTCATATCTTGGCATAGCAAGAAGTAAGCTTGTGTGGCTTTCTCAATTGCAGAAGCTGAGTATATAGTTGCTGTAGCTACTGTGCTCAAATCCTTTGGATTAAACATAACTAGAAGATTTTTGATTGAAGGTCAAAATTGTGTCTTTGCTTTGTGATAACACAAGTGCTATCTACCTCACTAAAAATCAGATTCAACACTCAAGGACTAAGCACATTAAGATTCACCACCATTTTATAAGGGATCATGTGAGCAATGGGGATTGTGAAATTCAGTTTATTGAAACTGAAAAGCAACTTGTATATATCTTCACTAAGCCACTGCCTAGGGAAGTATTTTTCTTCTTAAGAAATGAGTTGGGTATCCTTGATTCTCAAAACCTTTCTTAATTTTATTTTTATCCACTCTCTTATTCTATTTGTGAAGACAAATAGGGGGCAAATTGAAGGTTTATGTGTTGTAATTCTGCTACTCTATAGTGTGTTTAAATCTGCTTTGAACTGCTGGTGCCATAGCTTTGATTCACACCATCATTCTGCTGTCACTACTAATCACACACACTGGATTTCTCTGTTTTCTTGGTTTTCTGCCTATGTATGTGCAAATTTGTGTGTGTCCTTTTAAGTCTTGGCTTATCCTGCTAACAAATTCTGTTTAGCAAGTCCTATCAAATTCAAAAACTACAACACAAGCAAACTAGGATTTTATCTTCATCAAATAGGGGGAGATTGTTGAAGAAGGTGCTTTGATGTCTCCAAATTCAAGAAAAATGTTTGAAGACCTTGTTGTTGGTTGTGTGTGTGTCTGGTAGTCTTTGTTTGAATTGTTAATTCACTCCTTAAGATGATCCAAGGTTAATTGAATCTTAATCTTTTTTAAAAGATGAGTTTTCTAAAAGGATGTGAAATTTCAATCGGTTATTTTGAGAAATCAACTAGTTGTTTTTGAAAACCTTAACAGAATTCTATTAAGTGGTTTCAATCTGTTTTAAATGATTCCAACAACTTTTGATTTTTGATTTAACTACTTTGACCATTTGATTGGAGTATAAAAAGGTTGTTTTACGCTCCTATGCATTAACTAAGAAAGAAAGATCAATCAAAAATAGTTTTCAAGATTTCAAAGAGCTTTTGGATCATCTCAAGTGTGGAATAGGATTAGGTCTTGTAATTTTGAACTTTAATCTTTGATTTACCCAAGTGTATTGTAACATCCCACCAAAATAATACATACATACATGTATAATTGAATTTAAGTGTAACCAAATAATATTGAAGAGTGCAAAATAAAATGTATATATATATATATATATCAGAAATGAAGTTACTCCCCTTAGGGAGTTTAATACATAACCAAATCAATTGTTTGCAAGATTTTACGAAAATAATAAAAGAAATGCAGTAAGATAGGCGGTCTCAAAAGAAAACGGCGATCTCCAACAGAAGGCCTCAAAACTGGCGATCTTCTATCAGGACACCAGAACCGGCGATCTCCACCGAGAGGTGGAAATGGGCGATCTCTGCCCTCGGCGACCACCCCTTTAGGGAGCTCTTCTTCCTGGAAGGTCATCTGCTCCCGTGTACAATTACACGATCATCACAGTTTTGAGAAAACCACCACAATAACAGATAAAAGGGTAAGCTAGATAATTTAAAAGAAGTTTAACTCATGAACATAAAAATCCAAGTAAACCAAGTTCCAAATTATCCATGTAAAACGTAGAACTACAATTAGCATTCAGCTGATCGCCCAAAATCACAAATTCACTACATTTCCCATAGTCATTCCATTTCACAACACAGCATCAAGTGTCTATCAATATTCCAGTTTCTCATTTCACATGTCAGACTTTCCACTGACCCACCATGCATAGACACATGACACTACTTCCAATTTGACTCGTGTGTTGACTCAGGCCCAGAGATTTGCACCTGTCATACCTACCACTGTGAATCCACACAGCATGCGCATATACCATCTCATTGTTACCATTCTCTCGGTATGACAAGGTTAATTCGTATAACAGGCCGAGCTCGTTCCCATTTGAACAACTCGCCCATTCATACGAACCTCCTTCGACTCTCACCAACTGAATAACTTCATCTATGTGATTTCATTATCTCAGCAGAGTCAGGATATCTCCTTCTAGACAAGCCCCTAGTCAATACACCTATACAGATCTTACACGGTATTTCCTTTCCTGAAAATACTATGCCTCGATCCCACATTCACAGCATTCAAACACATCCTACCATTCAAGTAAATGATTCAAATCACATCCACAAACATTTCAAAGCTTCAGATCTTCGAATATCTCATGTAAATCTCAAGTAGTTTCAAAACAACATCAAAAACAGAGATTTCGCAAAACAGCGCCAAAACCGGCGATCTAGTTCAAAAACATGGTATTTCAAAGGCTATGTTTAAAACCGGCGACCACGTCGCCCAAACACATAACACAAAGCATTTCATGAAGACGAAAGCGAAAACGGCGACCACGTCGCCCACACTTCAGAAAAAGCTACACTATGGCTTGTATGGAAAAGAGGTCTAGCTTCCCTTACCTGGACTTGCGCAACCACCAGGAGCTTCGAAATCCAACGAAGCTTGCAGAATACCTTGGCTCTGTTTTTGCGTCTGGTTTTGAAGGAGTTGCAGAGAACTTTCCCAGGGGCTCCAATGGTGTTGCTTCTCGTCGTACTCTTGTGTGGAGATGCTGAAATCGCAACGCGGAGGAGGTAACTGGAGGAGAAGGGAAGAAACTCACTCTTTCTCTCGTCGAATACAACAATGTTTTTCCTTTTCTCCCAGCAGTGGATTTTTGTAACTTAAACCAACTTATCCCTCCAAAAGCAGCTGCCACCACCTACTCTGCAGGGAAGTTTGCGTGCACGCTTCCCTGAACAGTACTACTAAGCGTGCCTCTGCGCAGGCTACGCTCTGAGGTCACTATTCTGAACCACTCTTTCGTCTACGTGGCACGCGTGCAGAACGTCTCTTGCTGGGAGTCTGGGGCCCACGTTCTCTGGGTGTAACTCAACGTCGCGCGATGACCTTTCGCCGATGACTACCAGCTCGAAGAGAAACCACTGATGACCTCTCGCGCGAAGACGATCCACCGATGACCTCGCGCGAAGACTACCACCGATGACCTCGCGCGAAGACTACCACCGATGACCTCGCGCGAAGACTACCACCGATGACCTCGCGCGAAGACTACCACCGATGACATCTTCCTGGCGAACGACCGATGTCTTCCTCTGGGAGACGACCGATGTCTTCTCTGGCGACGCCCTCATAACTCTCGCGCCTTGGCCACGTCCACATGCATCGCGCCCTGGCAATGCCTGCGTGCCTCGCGCCCGCGCGATGCCCGCATGCCCCTCGCGCCCGCGCGATGCCTGCATGCCTCTCACGCCCGCGCGATGTCCACCTGGCGCTCATGTGTAGCAGGCGACCGGCGACCTTGTAGCCTTCTAAACTTAACTTTTTCCTCCCTTTCTATTCTAAATAAAAACATACTTAGAATTTTTTTTTTTAAAACATACTCTTTCATTGCAATAAATTTCAGGTCCTTACATGTATTCTATTCCTTTATTCCATGAACATTGTATTTCTGTGTGTTCTTGTGTGGTACAGTTTCAGAAGGTGGTTTTGGAAACTGTGTGGTTTGCCAAAGAGTGATGTGTGTTCTTGAGGGATTCAAGATCATCACTTTTAGTAAGTGTTTTGTAATCTAGGTTTGATTACATAGTGAATTCTCAGTGGTTAGTTGAGGACTGGATGTAGCTCTTGGTTAAGAGTGAACCAGTATAAACATCTTGTGTGATTTTCTCTATCCCTACACTCATTAAACTATTTTAACTTTTCTTTTCAAATCTGTTAGTATAAACAATCAGTTGTTTCGTGAAAACAACAGGTTGATTTTCTAGAATCAAGCTTAAAAAATAGTTTTCTATTTGGCTAAACAAATTTTTCATTGATTAATTCTTCATAGTTTTTCATTCTACCTTCAAGACTTGCAAAAATATTTCAAAAACAATTCAACCCCTCTCTTGTTTAAGGTCTATAATTCTAACACTAAGGTTGTTCAGGGATGGTGTGTCGAGAAAAATATTGTAAGGTGGTGTTGGGTTGACTATGAGGTACCAAATTTTGATGGTCTAACTAGTCATGCCACCCTCCTCAAACTTGGTGTACAAATGTACCCAATTCTTGTATATTCTTTCACTCGAAAACCCTACAATTTTATCATTGTAGAGTTGTATGAAGTTTTTCTGAAGTTGCAACCTCTTAAAGGTTTTTAATACTATAATATATCAATTGAGCTTTGTTGATCAACCAAGGTCTTCATGACCACAAAGTTCTTAATTTCCAGTGTGATTACCATGGGGACCTCCTACATGGGGTCTATTTCCTTAAAGTCAACATCTGTGTAGGTTAGGAAAGACATTTTTTTAGGGGCAGATACAACTACATTGATTATTTTTTATCAATGAAAATAACTCATCACTTACAAAGCCTCCGACAATAGTGTTAATCATTCCTCAGAGTGGTGCTTCTTGATTTTTTTTCCTTTTGGTAGGTTGGTCACATCAATGATTTTCGTGATGGTCGTCACGTCAAGGATCTTCTTATTTTTCTCCCCTTATGCTTGTACTTATTGCACACAAATCTCTTCAAGTGTTTTACATGGATCAATTCTTCAATTTTATCTTTTAATGCCAAACATTCCTCAATGGTTGAAATTATGATGATATTGACATTGTTGGCTTTTATCTACATTAGAGGGTGTGGGAACTTTCCTGGGTGAAGGAATGAGTTTTGTATTAAGATCCTCCTCCAAGATTTAGGCTCTGTCAGTGTTGAGTAGGGTGAAATGGGAAAATTGGGGAACTCTCAATTCCTTTGGTCTTATGAGAAGCTAATGTCAACTAGAAGGTTTTTTCTTGTGTTGGTTTTACTTTTTTGGGTATATTGTCTTTGATTAAGTTTTAATTCCAAAGTCCTTTAACTCTTCTAGTTGCATGAATTTAGTAGCTTAACATCAAAGTTCATCAAGATTAGATGTAGACTTCTTGCACAAGCTATTGACAAATGATCTTGGTTTAAGTATTGTGACCATATGATGTAAATCCACTTTGGGATTTAGGTTACTAATATTCATAGCCACTTTACTGAACCTTTCCATGAATAATCTAAGGGATTCCCCCTTATCTTGGGGGATGTTCACCGTATAATTGATGTAAGATAATGATATTAGCATGTTGCAAATTGTGTACCGAACATTGTCACTAATGTGTCAAAGCAATCAATGAAGTAAGATGGTAATCATGTGAACCAACTAAGAATTGCCCCCTTAGCACACCACAAAAGGTGACATCATCTATTGTATACAAATTGGGTAATGTATATATCAATGTGCTCATTCGAGTTATTGGTTTCGCTGTAGCGATTATTGGAAAAACTTTTCCAACTAGGAGGTAACATTGTCTCCATAATTTCATCTACAAAAGGGTATCATTATGTCCCTCCAATTGTCAAGGAAGTGTGCACCAAGGTGTTAAATTGGGATCCTAGTTTTTTATTACTTTCAACTTTCATAGTTTTTGTGATCTCAATTGGTGGAGGGCATTGGTCATGAGTGAGTTAGGGTTTCATTTTTTGTTTCCACGTGCTCCACATTGTCTTTAGGTTCATGTAATATATAGTGGTTTGCTTCTAACTTCCTTTTTATTAATTTGTTTTCTTAAAACAAGACATTGATCTCTTTCACGTTTTGTCTATTTTATTTTATAAAGTTTTCATGTTAGGCTTCACTATGCAACTTGATATCTCAACTATGCTGACACCTCAAGTAACAACAATCATTTGCCATCACACGAAAAAAATATTATTAAAAAAAAGAAAAAAGAAAGAAAATTGATCCAACATCTTGACCAAAGCGTTAGAGCTTCTCCTTCCCGAACTTCGTCCTCACCAGCTTCACGCCAAGTACACCGATGATCTTCACCTGAAAATCCTCCAAGAAACCTGAAAGAACAGTATGGCGCCTCTGCGGTCGGTTGCGCTCCGACGCTCAAGTCAGTGATTGAATCAACAAAGACTCTCAAAGAAAACTCAGAACCGTGTACAAGTGAATCACCACCAAAAAATGAATCCTCTCCCTTAATTCCGTTAAGAATTATATATATACCTGAGTCTTTCTCTCTCCTGACGGTTATTCCTCTTGACACGTGGATAACATCTGGTCATACACGTGTCACCATCTAGAGTACCTGCAACTGAAACGTTACTTTCACTTTGCTCCTGCGACTAAGTTATCCACACAGGGAGTAGCTTAGTGCACAGGCTACTCTGGGCGCAACCTTAACATGATGAGCTGGTTAACACTGGGTATCACGGCTCACACTACTCATAGTGGCAGACATGCCACTTACCTTCTGTATTTAGACCTTATAACAAGTGCTTACCAAGTCTTCTCAAATACCCGGCGATGTGAATACCCAGCGATGTGAATACCCGGCGATGTGAATACCCGGCGATGTGCTCCTTTCGGCGACTTGCTGACCACTTGATTTACTAATCTTCACACACGGTGATCATGTGCAATCTAGGCCATTACTGATCTTCACACACGGTGATAGGCGATTACTGATCTTCACACATGGCGATAGGCGATTACTGATCTGTGCTTCTTGCGTAACGCTCTCGCTGGGAGCCTGGGTCCCAGCTTAACTGTGTGTTAACAGGAAACCCCCCGATGACTGATCAGTGCTTCTTTACTTCTCGCGCTCTGCTTCCAGACACTCACCTGACACTGATCTGCGGGTGGTGGTCCCTTAGCCACCGACCACCGATCACCATTCTGAGTGATCGCCTCCCTGATTCACCTGCTATCCTCTACCACGTGTCACCCTGTGAACGGTCCACATGGTCAACTGCTGCTGATGTCATCAACTACCGATGACCGACCGGATAAAAAATATAGGTTTTGTCTATTTAGTTCAACTAACTCCTTTTGTAACTTGACTAATGCCATTTGGCTCACATCAATATTTTGAGTGTCGAATGATCATTGTTACTCACTATTTAGCATGTTCCTTGTCAATAACATGTAGTCTTTCAAAGTCCAACTTTAACTCACAATGTGAGCCAAAATGTTCTAATATGAATTGAGAATGTTCCACAAGATTATATATTTTCTTCCAATACTTTTGTGGGTTGTGTTCTCAAGTGTACTCTTCTTCCATCGATTGAAAGGAAGTGTGTCTACAAAGGACACTCTCATGTACAAGTGAGTGATAGACAATTCAGTATAATAAATGTGAAAATAAATAATATATCTAAATTGTCAACTTATTTATAAAATTTTGAAAAGACTTTTACCTTGATGAACCTAGATAAATCTAGTCCAAAGTCCTAATACTGAATTAATAATTTATTTCACAATTATACCCACAATCTTAATTATATAATTAATATTAGATAATGTGATTCTAAGTGATCCACATCGTCGTTTTGGTGACAAACCTAACACAGTCTCAACTAAGAATATAACGATCTATATAACTACTATTAGAATAAATAAGAAACTTCTAAAGCTACACTGATCCATAACCCTAAACATATACATATCAATCCTTGTAACAAACGAGGCAAGCCGAAAGGGCCAAAATGTTAGTAAAACATACAATAATAATAATTATAAGAGAAGAAATAATGGTATTAACGTATTGGAGAAGGAGCTTGAAAGAAAGACAATGGTGTGGTGGGCATCCTGTTGCACAAGTGAACGGGTGGGGCAAGGTGGTTTTAGTGGCAATCGTTGGACAACATAATTTATGGGAATGAAGGCTGCGAAACTATAATATTTGAAGTTGCCTATAGCATAATCATGCATTTGAAACCTTATATAATTTTTAGGAGATATTTTCTTTTGAAAGCAGCATAATCAAAATTATCCCTTTCAATAATGTGAGAAAAAAAATGAGGAATGATTGGGAAATTGAATTGAAGTTTAATTCAATCACTCAAAACTTAATTAATAAGATAAAATTTACATATGTTTTGAATCTTCCAAGGTGTTGAATCCGAGTTGTTAGTTAAGTTCGATCTTCCATTGTTGAGCTTTAACACTAAAAATTGACTGAAAATTCACCTATAAAAGACTCTTTGACGCTCAAATCAATAATAGTATAATATATCATAGTAGCAAGTGAGTATAGAATATGAGTTTTTTTAGAAGTACTCCCTAAACTTGTATTTATAAACCATAAGGCCCAACATCTATGTTAACTGTCTGAGTTATAAGGATATCTCTTATCTTTAGGGAGTCCTATATTAATAACTTTAAGTGGTTAACAACAAGATATTAGGTTTATCTACAAGTGGTTTATATTATTTAATTATTAAATATGAATTGAGCCTAATTTTATGGGCTTGACCCGAACTCTTTAGACTGGGTAGTACAGGATATCTTTTGAAAGCACTAGGATCAGAAATTTTCCATTTCAATTATGTGAGAAAAGAAAAAAAAGAGGGAATGACTGGAAAATTAAATTGAAGTTTAATTTAATCACTCAAAATTTAATTAATAAGATGGACTTAGATATATTTTATATATTATTATCTAGTCATAGTTTTAATTGATATAAAAATTTTAACATATTCTTTTATATATTATTATTTAGTCATATTTTTAATTGATATAAACTTTGTAACAAATTTTTTTAAATTAAAAACCAAAATTTAATATCTATTTATATATTATAATTCATATATTATATTTGTAATTTGTGATTTGTTTCAAGGATTATTCAAATACATTAAGAAGAATAAATCATAACAATGTATCTACAAACTTGTGAGAAATATCTCTAACACAATTCTCACTACAAGAAAATTACTAAATAGAAATTAATTTTAGAGACCAAAATAATTAGTTACTATTTAAATAAATTAGAGATCATTTTATAAACTAAAAAAATTATTGGTATCTAAAGTAGTTTCTATTATTAATAAAAAAAATTATAAAATAGTTTTGTATCTAACCATCAACTACCAAGATTTTAGTTAAATTTAGAATCTAAAATATTAGTGGCTAAAATCTTGGTAGCTAATTTGATACCAATTCAGAAATCATTTTATAAATTTTTATATTAATAATAAAAACTACTTTAGATACCAATAATTTATTACTTTAAAATAGTATATAATTTATTTAATATAGGGACTAAATTATTTTTTGTCTCTAAATTTGATTGTTATTTAATGATTTTCTTGTAGTGTCTCCGAAACTAGTTTGAAAATTATGATTGAAAAATATTGTCCCTACAGTACAAAGTATTTGGATTTATGAAAAAAGTACAAAATTATTCATACATAGAGTAGTTTGAACCAATATACATGTTGACCCCATCCCTTGTAAAACAACCCATCCCCCACCCCCACCTTCATTCTTCTTTCTAAATTTCTCCTTCTAACTTCTCAGTATTCACATTTCTTTCCGAATTTAGTTACATCTCAATATAATTTGAAAGTTAAGGATTATGTTCAACTGATTAGTTTTTCAAACATAGTAAATTCTGTTTATTTTAAAAATTCTTTATTTTCTTTTGAATTTTTCATGACTCTTGATGAGATTAATTGAGAAAAGTTATCTTCTCAATTTGGTTAAGCTTATACTAATTTTCTTTGAATACTTTGCTCAAGATCACTAAATTTCGAGTGATTCTCTTGCTTGAGTTGCAACTTTCTTTAGAGCAAGGAATTACAGGCAAGAGAAGCAATTTATTAATGTAGATGATCTGGATGTGAAGATGAATTGATCATAAGATCTTAATTTCTATGCAAGGATTATATTTCGATTTGAAAACAATTTGAATGTTTGAAATTGAGTGAGAATGTTATTTGATTTTTTGATTGATATATGATTGTCTTAATGCTTTGTTGAATCTGATACTCTTGTTGAGATGTTGATATAGTGGTTAGGTTATAAATCTTAAAGTATAAATTTTCTTAAACTGAGTTTTGAATATGATTTAGATAAGTAGAACTAGTTTCCAAGAGTTTTCATATATTGGTTTATGAGTTTTATGTGAATGGAAATATACATTGAATTTGACTGAGAAAATTATGGTTTTATTGATCATTTTGAGTTTGTTTGAAAGTTGTATTGTTAAAGTGGTTTTCAATAAAAACCTTTGAAAATATATGTGGTTTTGCTGCATGAAGATGATTTTATGATATTTTCGTTCAAGCGAAGGATTTTCGCTCAGGCAAAAGTAGAGTATAAGCTAAACATTTTTTTTCGCCCTATTTTCGTCCAAGCGATGGATTTTTCGCTCTAGAGAAAATAGAGTTGAAACTCAACCCTTGTTCTTGACTACATTTTTGCTCAAACAAGATCATTTTTGCTTAAGCTAGACAATTTTCGCTCAAGCTAGACAATATTCGTTCAAGCTAATTTTTTTTTTTTCTCTTTAATGGTTTAAGTGTGAATGTTTAAAGTAAATGTAAATAAAATATTAATATGTATATTTAATTGATTTGTGGTTTTGTTTAAATGAGTTATGTTGTACGAAAATGATTATTTAGAATGATAAGAATTGTATGAATTTAAAGTCACAAATTTGGGATGATATGTGAATTATTATTTGAATTATGAATTAAGTGAAGATATCTATGTTATAACAAAGATCCCCTACTTCACTCATAATCCAAGTCACATAGACTAAGATACCTACTGATGAGGAGTTAAGAGGGGAGTTTTGACACAATGTGATATGTATAGATGTTCGACTTTAGTTGTAATAAACTTACCCCAATTCATTATTCTTAGGTTTGCTTGTAAATCTAAGTCTTGATTTGGATCAAATGTCAGTATTTAGGGAAACGTACTTAATATGAGTATTCCGAAAGACGTCAATTGATATTCCATTTGTTGAATATATCCTTTGATGTATAGATCCATGTGTGGTGCATATGATTTTTATATATTTATGTGTTGATGAAATTGAATTGTTAATTAAAATCTTTTCCTTTGCATACATTTTTGTCATGTTGAAACTTTATTTCAATAGTTTATCCTTATATGTTTTGTTGGTGTGGTCTACTATGTGTTAGAAATGTAGGCCTTAAACAAGAGGGGGGGGGGGGGGGGAATTGTTTATGAAAGATTTTCTCAGATATTGAAGGTAGATTGAAAGACAATGAGGAATCAATCAATTAGAAATCAGTTCAGCCAATTTCAAAGCTGTTTTTAATGTGATTGCAGAAAATCAACTAGTTGTTTTTAGAAAACAATCAATTGTTTATGTCAGCAGTGTTAAAAACAAAGCAAAAACAATTTTAAAGAGAGTAAGGATAGAGAGATTAACACAGAGAGTTTATACTGGTTCACTCTTTACTAAGAGCTACATCTAGTTCTCAGTAACTAATGAGATTTCACTAAGTAATCAAAACCTTGATTACACACAACACACCAAAGTGGTGATCTTGAACCCTTCAAGAACACACACCACCTTTGGCAAATACACCACAGTTTTCAGAACAACCTCTAAAACCGCACAACAACAATTCACACAGAATTACAGTAGTCAAGAGAGAAAGGAATGGAGTACACTTGGGTACAATCACAGATTAAAGCAAAGATAATAAAACACAATCCTATTCCACTCTTAAGAATGATCCAAAGCTTTTTGCAGTCTTGAAAAAAAATTGATTTGAATGATTTCTCTTGAATTAATTTCAACCAAGAGTGTAAAACAACTTATTTAAACTCCAATCAGTTGGTCAAAGCATTTAATACAAGAGCCAAAAAACAGTTTAAAACACTTAAGACAGATTAAAGCCACTTAACATAGTTCTATTAAGATTTTTAGAAAAACAATCGATTGAATTGGTTTGGCAGTAAAGTCAACTAAAGCCAAGGTTTTTCAAATTCTTTTCAAAAAACACTAAGTGTAAAACAACCAATTGAATCAAAATTTCAAACAGGTTGATTTTTCACTTTCCTTTGAAAACACATATTTTTCAAAAAGATTAAAATCCAACAATCTTGGATAATCAATTAGAGTGGATTAACAAATTCAAGTACTTTGGACACACACACAACCAACATTAAGGTTCTTCATACATTCCACTTGGATTTGGAGACATCAAAATACCTTGTTCAACATTATGAGTATACTATGTATAAAATATAAGGTACAAGAACAACATTTAGAAAAAAAATATTAATCTATTTTTGACACTCTATGTAAAAAAAAATTGTATTTATATATATTTTGTGTATATTAAAATTGTATTTTGATATTAAATGATTTATACAATTCTTCTATTAAATTTACAATAAAGATAATAGCTTTGTGAGAGTGTTAACTTCCTTGTCTATTTAGTTTTGCTTAATGAATGATTAATAAAATAAAGATTATTTTACCAACTATGAAATTATTGAAATAATATAGCTTATGTTATATATTTAATAGCACATTAGAGGTGACAAAAGTGTTTGGAAATTTTAATTAGAAAGAAACAAAATAATTAATTATTAGTGATCTATGCTATTTTTCAAGCATTTTTATTGCATCATTATAATTTTATTTCACATTTTTCCCTTTTAACCCAAATGATTTTCTAATTTTTATTTTTTTTCTAAATTTTTATTTTCTTTTACTTAATTAGTTTACCATTCTCTTGTTTTACAACTTAAATACATTCTTTCATTCAATTAATCGAAATTCAGTACAATATTTTTATATGTAATTTATATTTAAAAATTTAAGAAAAATATTTTTTCTTTAATTTTATTGTGCTTAAAATTTTCACTATTTATTTAATGTCTATTATAGAATTACTTGTAATTTATATGTTCGTTTCTGAATTTCGTTATATATCTATTATTACTAGCACTTTTCACAGTAAATCATTCAACGGATAATGACCTCTTAAATTTGTGCATCCTTTATTTTGGAATGTTTTTATCTTTCCATTAATATCTTATAATTGTCAATATTTGTGTTAAAAATTTAATTTTTTAGACTACAAAATTAATGGTTTCTCTAATTTAATTAGGGCAATATTGGGATATAATTAGGAAATGAAATGCCAAGGGATGATATGTATAAAAAATTTTAAAAGTGTGCACAGATAAAGTGTATTGTGTTAAAACATTTACCTAGGTATTAAAAATTTAATACATTATAGTTACAAAAACTTCTACATGAATTCAATTAGCTTACACATAAATTTTCTTTACTATATTTTATCTATATTTCTATTTTTAATTTAAATATAAATTAATTTTAACCTATAAATTAACTTACTCAAATAGATCTTAATACTTTTAAAAAAATATTTAATCTATTCCAAAGTTTTGGAACATTTACAAATTATTATAAATATATTATAAAATTTAAAATAAAAAATGCGAAGATGGTGTAAAATAAAATGTATATAGAATTATCCATGTAAGCAAGTAAGATTTTACCTTCTTGAACCTTCATCTTTAAACCCTATAACCAGGCCCAACCTTGAACCCTTTCAGTTTCAGCTCAAAACTGTGCGTTTCATCGAAATCTGGTGAAGAAAGTTTCAGGCTTTGAATCCCCACACCTAATCGAGTTCTTTGATCACGGTAAGTCTCCTTTCATCTGAGGCTATTAACAATTTGCTTTGGTTCATCTTAGTTGGTTGCCATTGAAACCCGACACTCAATCAGTGTCTTAATATTAATTGCCTTATGAATATCATGACCCGTGAATGCTACTGTTGCTACAAAAAATTATATAATTCAGCTCACATTCCACGTGACCAGGAAGAATTAGACTGGTTCGTAGCAAGATCACTGTGTTCTCGAGGGTTTTTGTTTTTGATGGCAAAGTTTTGTGTTATATTGTTATTTATCTTTGCTTCCAGTATATGTTTTGGGTCGAATGTGGGAACATGTCTAGTGTTGGTTGGTGCTTTGTGTTAGGCGCGTTATATGTACTTTGAGGATTTAATGAACATGCTTACTAACATGCCATATATTTGATGAAATGCTTGAACTTTTCAGAAATAAACTATGAACTAATGTTTCATGAAGTGTTGATGGTTGAATTTGTGATACTATAGTAACTATACTGAAGTAATTTAACAAAAACACGGTTCAAAAAAAAAAAAAAAAAAAGCATGACACTATTTTTATCATTATTATACTGACCATGATGTTACCAGCTGAAATTTGGGTTTTGGATACTCATTATATCTGCGTGCTTAATGTGTAAAGTTACCATGGTTTTAAAACTGACAGGAAATCAAACCAAGGAGGCGTCAATGTTGTTGTTTGATTGGTTTGACAACGGGTTATCCAACTGTCTTTGGCTTATAGTTTGGTTCATATAACATTAGTAGTTTTTGAAATTATATAGCACGGGAAGATCCATTGCTATAGTTATTCTTAAGAAGGTCCAACCAATGCGTTTAGTTTTGAAGAAATGAGTTTTTTGGTTTGAAGCTATCATATTGATAGTAATTTGTTTTGAATGTTGACAGTGAGAAAAGAAGTGACTAGGAATCTGAATGGGTTATCTTCAATTTGGCAGACATGGTGTGAGGCAGATCATTAGATTAAGAGATATCAGTTATGATAATGTTGTTGTAAACCCACTCCTGTATGCTTCCCAAGGGCTTCGTTACAAGAGGAAGCTCCAAGTCATCCTTACCACTGTAAATATTTATCTTGAGTTGTGATGCCTGTTTTATAGGATTGCATTTAATTCAGTTTTCTGAAAGTTTAAATTTCCATTTTACAGGACATGGATAAGCTGGGAAAGGCAGGTGATACTGTCAAAGTTGCCCCTGGCTATTTTCGCAACCACCTAATGCCCAAGCTTCTCGCTTTCCCTAACATCGATAAGTTTGCTTATCTTCTGAATGAGCAGCGCAAGGTTTTTTCCCCCCTTTAATCTTACTTGTTTATATATGCTACATCCTGGTCATCCATCATTGGATAAATCGATTTCCACTTACAATTTTATGTATTTTACTATGTTCTGGAATAAATTTTTAAATTCATGATATGATAATGCTGTAGATATCTGATCCTTAGGACAACTGTGTCCTTTACATTTCTTTCTCTGTTTATGTGAATGTGTGTGGTTCATGATGTCAATATTCTAAGCTTGTCTTGGTGCATATGCAGTCTACATAACTTTCTTCTCTGTATTCACCATTTGGCGGTGTTATGTTTTAAATGATTCAGATCTATCAACCAACTGAAGAAGGAAAACAAGAAGATGTCGCTCTAGTTAAAGAGTCAAAGGAAGATATGATGAAAGAGTATGAAAGAGCTGCACTACGTCTTGATAAAGCTAAGCTGGTATTTAGTCTACTCTTTAAAGCTTCTCATTGCTCTTTTAGACTATTTTTGCAATCCTTTTTGGGGAAATTACTTCATTTTCTAGCAAATTGTTTCTGAGAATACAGATGAACTGCTCTTAGATCTTTCCATGTATTACTGATTAAAACTTCAGATGAACTTCCGAAGATTTTATTTGCTAAATTTCTAAAATAGAAATTTATAGTTGATAATTTGATAGTATTTCATTTTAGAACTAGCAAGTTGATATATATATTTTTAATATGGGCCTGAATGTGATGATCTAATAGGTCTTGCGGAGGTTAATTGATGTTCAAAAAGCCAAGTCACGTGAATCTAAAGATGACCCCTTGGAGTTACGTTTTCCTGTGACAAAAGACAATCTTGTGGCTGAGGTAATATTTGTTCTTTTACTTTGTAGTTGAAATGTTTTGCTGATATTAGCTAAGTAAACAATTAAGAAATAAGAATATAGCCTGTTATAGTGTGTACCCTTGTCATTTTTTGAGAATGTAATAGAGAATGATTGTTAGATATTGCGATAATATTTAAAAATATTATTATTGTATCTTAAAAATATTTTGGAATATCGACCTCTTATGAATGGTTTTCATATGTGTTTCCTTATTTAATTAGAATTTGAAGTCTAATATCAGTGTAAACAGGGATTAATACTCAGTCTTTTATTTCATCAAATCAATAATAGTCTTTTATTTTTTTTCCTTTCTTTCTTTCCCTTCACTTAATTTTAACAACTAACTTTTTTATATGTTTACCTTACATCTTGGATTGGATCGATTGCAGTTTCTTTGATATTACTATTTATCCTACTGCGTATCATGTTACTAAAACTAGGGAGAGATCTACTTGTTCTTTTATCAAATGAAATAGGGCCGGTTTAAGTATGCAGGAAAGGGTAATGTTAAAGAGAGAAGAGGGAAAAGATCTCCTTGGCTCCTTGTAATATGACAGAGTTGGAAATGATGAATTTCTATGAAAATAATATTTATTTGCCACATGAAGAATTTCTATGAAAATAATCCTTATTTGCGACTCAAATGTCAAATAGCTATCTACAGATCGTTGTTCTTGCTGGTCCGTTGTCTCTAACATCCTTCCTTATTCTCAAACTGAAAGAATCCAAGTTTGTCCTAGATGTTAGTATTTCTTTTGCAAATCATATTTAATTTAATTAAACATTAGTTTCTTATCACAGAAAATTAGGATTTATTTTCAGCTCATTAGATCAAATGTCCGAAATTACCAAAATGTGTCCAAATGTTTTCATTCGTAGAAGGGTAAGCTTCTTCCTTTTTCTTTTTCTTTTCTGCATTCTTTCTCTGCTACTGACATTTATATATTGTTCTAATTTAAGGTGGCAAGACAACTCTGCGTGAACATTGCACTCGATAATCTGCATCTTCCATCACCTTTATCGACATTAGGAGAATACGAGGTGCCACTGCGTTTACCAAGGTCCATCCCCTTGCCAGAGGGCAAGGTTAACTGGAGTTTGAAAGTTAAAATCAGGTGTAAATAAATCACTTTCTTGTTGAATTCCAGTTCACAGCGATGGAATTATTGTTTTATGCTGATAATCATCAAATTGAACCCGAGGATTAGAAGATTTTTGACATGTTTTTATTTATAGAAAACAGAAATGGTGACACATTTAACAATCCTTTTCAATATTTTCTGTTATCACTGAGTGAAATCTCATGTTTGACATTCCTTTACATAAAGGTGTCTCGTTGTCAAATCTTTTATCTGAATTGCAATTGATATTTTGTTTAACTATCATTTCCAGTCTTGAACAGATAATTCAACTTCAAATTAGAATCCTTAGGTGAGGGGCTGGTTAGGCAGTGATAAATCTAGTGTCTTGGAGAAGTTGCGTAGTATACTTCTTGAGTGTTTCTTCCTGCACCCTATCAAAACGCTTCCTGCACTCCATCAATTTCTGAAAAGATGATTTTACACATTTTTAAATAACTTTCCGATGATCTTTTTCGGAAGCTTCTGGGACACCCCTTCCCAGAATTCATGAAATGTATTTTGAAAAACGTTTTTTGGAAAGGAACAAAATTTTTGGAAAACATTTTCTAGAAAGGATTTTTAGAATGTATATAATACACTTTGGAATGTGTTTTTCAGAATAATTTTTTTGAGTGCATTTTGGAAAGAATTTTTTGGAATAATGGAACATTTTGGTCATTTCACTTATTTGATAGGGTGCACAAAGAACTTTGATGGGGTGCAGGAAGGCGAATACCTTGGAAGGCTTGGCTATTTCCAACCGTAAAAAGTACATAAAATCCGAGTACTTTGAAGTTAAAGCATTTTTGTAAAAGTAGCGAACTTTGTGTATTTTATTCTTGCTAGGACGAGCAAGGATATTGTAATGCATTTTCGGTATTACAAAAGGCAATTAGTTCAACATCGCTTAGATTTCACACTTTTAAAGGGTTTATATATAGTAACCTTCCATATATATATGGGTATCGATGTATAAAGATGAGTTTTATTTGAGCTTTTTGTGTACATTTTAGTTTATTTCTATGTTGATTGTTCCTTGTGTGTGCGATAAGGAGGTTTATGTCCTTTTTTTTATAATTTGTTTTATTTTTATATATTTTCCTTTGTCTTTGGATAATATAAATACTTAGAGTATTATTCAAATTGTCTTTGTTTTTGTGTTGTGAATGTTGGACCTTTGATTTATGAGATGTTTGGTTTATTCGTTACTTGTTAACATGAATACTGTCTTTTTTTTTCTTTGCTACATTCATCCTTCTCTTTAGTAACTTAATAAGAGCATGTAGGTCAAGTTTCCACTTTTTATATATAGATGCCTCTCCTTTTCTCAAAATCACGCTTTCACACAATCTCTTTTCTTCTATCTTGGATTCTTATGCTTTTGTGTTTGCTAATTCTTGTGATATTCGGTAACATCCGAGAAGTTCCTATTGTACCCTAGGTGGCTTGTGCAACATATTATGGATATGTTTTTAAAGGCGATGATCATCCATGCCTTAGGAAATCATCTTGTTTGTATTATCATTTAACTTTTACTACAATATTAAAAATTTATGATAGACATGTACATGGACAACAACTTTACACTAGACAAGCCAAATGTTGTTGCTACAATGCAAAGTCATTTTTGGACATTTTGAATATTGAAGTTTTTATTGGTCAAACCTTTTGATGTTGACAGAAACATGTGTGTACTATGTTAGATATGTATGGAGTTGTTTTTGTTCTTACAACTTTCAAATCCTACTCTAATACGTATGAAAAAACATATTGATGATTAGTCGCATGTGAATAAGGCATGTTGTGGCATTTTGCTTAGCACATTATATAATAATTTGTGCGATGTGTATTGCATCTACAAGGAAGCCAAAGGTATTTAAGATTCTTTTATTCTCAAATACACTATTGAAGATGTGGTCCAACAAAAGTTTGTTATCGAAAACTATTATTGTTGGGAGATGATCAAAGTTAAGGACATCAATATACTATGTTTGAACGTACATGTGTGTATTGTACAATTTGGAAGGTGTTAAGAAAAAAAATAACATTTCTTACAAAATATATTTTTTTAAGACAAACATGTGCGTTTCATCTTACATATGTTTGGACATAGACACATGTGATTCGTTAATATCCTTTCCATTGGTCGCATTCATCAACATTTACTGAGGGTCTTGTTTATTACATGCAAACAAATAAGAAAGATAACTTAAGTAAGAAAATCTTGATGTATAACTGATGGAATCCTAGCTTGCATCTTCATTTGTAGATCTTCTTCTTCATTGTTTTACTTTGAATATCTTCTATGGATGATGAAGACTATTGCAGAAGCATGAAGAATTGTAGAAATTTGAAAAAAAGGAAAATTATGACGGTGAATCTAAGTGAGATTAGGTCAACACTTAGTTTCTAGAGTGAGGTTAGGCCAACACTACTTGGAGGAATATATAAATTTGTCTAACAAGAAGACAACTCTAGAGAGCACTTTGAAGAAGTAAAAATGTCTCAATTTGAAAACATTTCATTACTCAAATCAAAGTTATAAATCATGTAGAAGAGACTCCTATTTATAAGACAAAGTCTCTCAAAACCTCTCAAAAGAGAGTGTGACAAGTGTCACCACCTTATTGGTGCAAATCCTCTCCATTGAGAAGAAGACACGTGGAGCCTTATGCATTCATTGCCTTCATTTTTATTTGCACCCCTCTTTACTATCTCACATTTTACTTTCTTTTCTATTTAAATCCTTCTCTGCTTTGGCCTAAAATACAAGGCCCAAAACTTCCTAACTACTCTATACAAATTTTACAAGGATAAGAAGAAGAAAAAGACTTTACAATCTCTTCTGTAAATCTTGATCTTCGTCTATCTTCTTAGCCGAAAGTTTCGAGGCCGGATGGTTTTCATCAATAACTAATTTAGTGGACACTAGATTGCAACAACTTATAGTATAAATAACTAGGGGTAGCAATGCAGGCAGGCCATGCGAGCTTGATGTGAGTTGATTTTAGATTGTTCCATTTTAGAGGTGGCACTTTACTTATGATTGAGATTTTAGCAATTATATGGTGAGAACTCCAAGAAGATTCCCACTGGACACGAACTTAACCAAGTGGTTAAGTAAGTGTGAAGGACCGAATGGAAAAGATGCAAAATAAGAACATAACGCAAAGATAATTGGCGGAATGGAAGATGAAAAGAAAAGATGAAGGAAAAGGAAGCTTATGGATGATGGGAGAGAGGTGGACACGCCACTTGGAGTGTGGTTTCTCCAAGATAAGTGTGGAGGGCCGCCACTTGAAAAGCTCTCAACTCTCACAAGATAAGACTTAATTCTAAGAGGACATAAGCCTCACACAATTTGTGTAGATTTTTTTTTTCTATTCAAATTCAACATAAAATACATGGAGTATGACACTCTATTTATAGGAAAGGGTGCCTTGGAAGACAAGAAGAGGGAGGGCATAAAGGTCAAGAAATGAGGGGCAGCCTAGGTCATTGAATAAGTCAATGCCGCCCCTTAGTCCTAACTTCTAGAAGCTACGGCTACATTCTACCCTAAAAGTCTTAGGCACAAGCTAAAATGATAAATACACTCCCTATTATGCTAAATGGACCCTACTCTACTGAGATTAAAAATAAAGAAACTAGTTGATGCTCAACTCCCATGGCTTGGGCTCTACTCCTTGTGATTCTCTGAGGAATCATGGGTTTTGAAGCACCGGCTAGTGGTGGGTCCTGACCTAGCCCTGAATCTTGGGCCATGCTCCTAGTCATCCTTCTGGAAGGCTAGGCTTGGTTAGTAGGTGCGCTCTCTCTCAGGTCCTCATCATGCTCTCCGGGTGGGAGAGAATTTGTCCACGAATTTGCAACACCTGTAGAGAAAGTAGTTAGATCACTAACTTTAAAAGAATGACTTCCTAAATAGGTGTCAGGTAAATCTAACTCATAAGCATTATTATTGATCCTTTTAATGACTTGAAAAGGAACATCACCACGTGGTAGGAGTTTGGATTTCCTTTGAGAAGGGAAGCGATCCTTTCTCAAGTGAAGCCAAACCCAATCCCCGAGTTCAAAAGATCAATGCTTTGCACCCCTTATTGGCGTGTGTAGCATACTTCCCTACCTTCCTTTTAATTTGGAGCTTGATGTGTTGATGCAAGTTTTTAATAAAAGAAGTTTTTTCAAAACCATCCTAGCACAACACCTCATCAAGTATAGGAATAGGAAGTAGGTCAAGGGGTGTGAGGGGATTGAATCCATACATAACCTTAAAAGGGGTGTGAGAAGTAGTAGAATTAACTACTCGATTATAAGCAAACTCAATATGAGGAAGTAAGTTTTCCCACACCTTTGGGTTCTCGGAAATAAGGCATCTCAACATTTGAGCCAAAGTCCTATTGACCATTTTTGTCTGACCATCAATTTTGGGGTGACAAGTAGTAGAAAACAATAGTTTAATACCAAGCTTTCCCCATAATGTCTTCTAGAAGTGACTCAAGAATTTAGAGTCTATGTCAGATACTATATTTCTAGGAAGCCCATTTAATCTAACAACTTCCTTGAAGAAGAGATTTGCAATATAACAAGCATCATCTACTTTGTGACATGGAATAAAATGGTCATTTTTGAAAACCGGTCCACTACTTCAAAGATAGAATCCATACCCTTTGATGTCTTGGGAAGACCTAGAATGAAATCCATGAACATGTCTACCCAAGGCATGTTTGGGATGGGAATATGGGTATATAAACCATGGGGTTGTACCTTAGACTTAGCCTTCCTACATGCTATGCATTTATCACAGAAGCTATATATGAATTTGCACATGTGGGGCCAAAAGAAATGTTCATGCAATGTGTCTAAGATCTTACCTACCCCAAAATGTCCCATAAGACCACTCTCATGTGTCTCTCTAACAAGAGATTACCTCAAAGACCCTTGGGGAACACAAAATCTTTTCCCTTTAAAGAGAAAACCATCATGTATAAAAGAGTCTTTGTGTCCTCCCTTTGAGCACTCTTGATAGATGTGAGAAAAATCAAGGTCATCTTTATAGATTTCCTTTATGTGATCAAAACCCAAGTATTTAGTACCCAAAAAATTTAGCAAGGTGTGCCTTATTGAAAGAGCATCAACATCCACATTAGTTTTACCTTGCTTATGTTTGATCACATAAGAAAATTGCTCAATGAACTCTACCCATTTGGCATGTCTCTTGTTGAGCTTGCTTTGACCTTTTAAATATTTAAGGGATTCATGATCACTATGTATCAAAAATTCCTTTGGGAAAAGATAGTGTTGCCAATTTTACAAGGCTCTGACAAGAGCATAAAGTTCCTTATCATAGGTTGAGTAATTGAGATAACTCCTCTTGAGTTTCTCACTAAAGTAAGCTATGGGGTGACCCTCTCGAAGGAGGATAGCCCCAATGCCTATGTTGGAGGCATCACATTCAATTTCAAATGTCTTAGTAAAGTTGGGGAGTGCTAAAATGGTGCCTTGGTCAATTTATCTTTCAAAGTTTCAAAAGCTTATTTTTGTTCTTGGCCCCATTTAAACACTACATCCTTCTTTACTATGGCATTGAAAGGTGCGACAATGGTACTAAAGTCTTTCACAATCTTCTATGAAAACTAGCAAGTCCATGAAAGCTCCATACCCCACTAACATTGGTGGGTGTAAGCCAATGTCTAATTGCTGCCACCTTTTCTTCATCCACATGCACCCCTTTTGAACTTACAACAAACCTTAGGAAGTCTATGTAATCTATCGCAAACACACATTTTTCTGGATTAGCATACAAATTTTCCTTCCTAAGGGTTTCTAAGACTTGCCTAACATGCTCCTTATGGTCCTTTAAAGACAAGTTATAGATAAGGATATCATTGAACTAGACCACAACAAACTTGCGAATGAAAGTCTTAAAACATGGTGCATAAATCGCATGAAGGTGCTTGGCGCATTGGTTAAGCTAAAGGGCATGACTAACCACTCATACGACCCAAACTTGGTCTTAAAAGCGCTTTTCCATTCATCTCCTGATTTAATCCAAATTTGGTTATAACCACTCTTAAGATCAATTTTGGTGAAGATTTGAGACCCATGTAACTCATCCAACAAGACATCTAGTCTAGGGATGGGATGCCTATACTTCATGGTGATATTATTAATGGTGCGACAATCCATACACATCCTCCAACTCCTATCCTTTCTAGTGTCAAGAATCATAGGCATAGCACAAGGGCTCATGCTATATTGGACCCAACCCTTAGCTATTAATTCCTCCACTTGTTGTTGAATTTCCTTGGTTTTGGTTGGATTGGTCCTATGTGCTGGCCTATTTGGTAAAGAGGCACCGGATATGAAGTCAATTTGGTGCTCAATTCCCCTTAGAGGAGGTAATCCTTTAGGGGGATCTTGGAACACATATTTATACTCCTTTACCAAATGGTCCAAGCACATAAGACTATCTATTGCTGACTCACTTTCAAGGTTTTTCTTTGGATAAGCTATGAAGATAACCCTTTGAGAAAGCATTACATTTTTAACTTCTTTAGATGACATGAGAAGGCTTCTCTTAGAACTCTTTTTCTTTTTTTCATAATCTCACTTTTCTTTCATTTTGACTTGGTCTTCATTGACCACTTTTGGTGAGAGATTTTAGTATGATCTTATGCCCATGGAAGGTGAAAGTGATTTTGTTAGTAAGGCCATCATGTAAAGTTTTTCTATCAAATTGCCATGGCCTTCCTAAAAGAATGTGTGTGGCTTCCTGATACAAACCCACAAAGACTCCAAAACCAAGTCCACAAGAAGATGACCAAGAATGCCAACTATAAAGGGTCATCTCAAAAAGTAAAGAAAGACCTCTTCAATAGGAGGAATGGACAAGGTCTAGATCACTTGAAGTTCTTCCTATTAGTCCTCTTAAATATTTAGAAAAATGTTGTAAATAAATTGGGCTCAAATGAGGGGTCCAAATAGTAGAAATAAGGTAGAATAAAGTGCCTTTAGCATAGTAGGGGGTGCGGGTAACATTCTTGCTTGTTCCTAGCCCATTTGAAGGCATTTTGACCTAATTTCTAGAAGGATAAGTCAAGAATACGGGATTGACTTAGTCAAACCCTATGGCTGCCCACTTTTTTTCCTTTTCCCATTCTACCCTTTAAGCTTGCTTTCCAAGGCTCCTAAATCTATAAATAGGGAGGCCTACCTCATGTATTCACAAGTTGAAAATTAGAGTAAAGTTACTATACACAATTTGTGTTAGAGTTTGTGAGCATTGTCTCCTTACACCATTGTCTTATCTTGTGAGATTTAGAGAGCTCTCAAGTGGCGGCATCCTTCACTCATCTTGGAGTAAACCACCATCCAAGTGGCGTGATCACTTCTTTAGCTTCATTCTCCTAAGTTTCCTTTCACTCATCTTTTTCCATTCCATTTCCATTCCAAATTTCAATTCTGAAATCTATGTCTTGTTCTTGTTTTAATGCTTTGTTTCCTATTCGATTTCCTTCATTATGTTTAGTTTCCTCTTTTTAATTTCAGCACCTTTACTCGTCATCATCTTCACCATAATTGTGTTTTCCTTTTGCATTTGTGAAATGAACCTTCACATCTACTTAACCACTTGGTTAAGTTAATGTCCAGTGGGGATTTTCCTTAGGTTCTCACCTTAATCATCCTAAAATCTCAATCCTAATTAAAGTGCCACCATAAAAATGCTAAATCATAAAATCAACTCACATCACTTCCATAGGTACAACATCGCACAAGACCTCATCCTTGTATTTACCAATTGAGAAGGCTATGAGGACTTGCTTATTTACTATTATTTCCCCTTCTTCACTTAGCCATTGGAGCTTGTAGCGCTTTGCATGATAGATGATGGGTAACCCAAGTTTTCCCACCACTCTTGTGCTTGCCACATTAGTACAACTACCCCCATCCACAATTAAGGAACATAATTTGTCACTAATGAGGCACCTTGTGTGAAAAATGTTTTCCCTTTGATTTTCATCAAAAGGCTTTTGGACTTGGCCAAGCGTGCACCTCACTACTAACAAATCTCCCTCACATGGAACTTCATTTTCTTCCTCAATTTGGCTCCTAGAAGAGGTAGGGGACCTAGACCTTTGAGAGCTATGATCACTTATGACACCCCCCCCCCCCCCCCCTTTAACTATCATGTTTCTCTTAGAAGGACAATTAGATGCAATATGCCCAAAACCTAGACATTTAAAACATTTGGTGTTTGAGGTTTTGGTGGTTGACTTAGGTGTAGAAGTGGAGGGTTGAGAAACTCTAGGATTGTGAATGGTTTCTTTGGAATGAAAAGTTTTTGAAGAAGTTTTATTTTTGTCTTTCCAAGAAGATTTGTAGAAGCCATCATTATGAGTGTTTTTGAAATTGGTTTTCTTCAAAAGTTGTGATTCTACCTTGATTGCTAGGTGAACCAACTTTTCCAAAGAGGAATACTCATATAATTCTAGCTATCTTTGACTCTTCACTGTCATGCATGTCAATTTTAGTCAAAGTAGTTTCTAAACCTTTATAGTACTCATCTACACTCCTAGGTCCTTGTTGAAGTTGTTGGAGCTTCAACAAGAGTTCCGTCTTATAATGAGGAGGAACAAACCGCGCGCACATACATTCTTTCAAATTATACCAAGAGACCATGACTAGCCTCTTGTTCAAACCAATGTCCATTACAGTTTAATGCCACCACTGCCTGGCATACTCTAAGAATTCTAGGGAGGCGAGCTTTACCTTTTGGTTCTCTTGGAGCTCATACACATTGAAAATTTGCTCTACCATAGCCTCCCATCCTAAGTAAACATTGGGGTCACTTTCCCCACTAAAACTAGGCAATTTTACATAGTGATGAGGACCTAGGAGAGACTGCGCCTACTGACCAGGCCCAACCTCTAAGGAGGAAGACAAGGAGCATGCCTAAAGACACAGGGCCTGGATAGGATTCTCCAACTATTGCCTCAGCACCTAGATTGCCCCAGAGGATCACGAGGAGCAGAGCACAGGTGTTGGGTGCTAAGCATCAGTTTGTTTCCTTATTTTTAATTTCAGTAGAATAGGTGTCATTTAGCATAAAAGGGGGGTGCACTATCAATTTGAGCTTGTTTAACCTAGCTTCTAGAAGACTAGGGTGATGGGCGGCTTTGACCTAAAGTCAACACCCCTAGCCACCCCACTTTTCCCTTCCCCATTCTACCCCTCTTGCTTGTTTTCCAAGGCTCCTTCACCTATATATAGGAGGCCTACCTACTGTAGTTTAGAAGTTAAATTTTAAGTAAAGAAACTCTGCACAAATTGAGTGAGCTTTGAGTGAGGCTTGATTCCTTTGACTTGGTCTTATCTTGAGGAGTGTGAGACTCTCAAGTGGCGGCCCTTCACTCATCTTGGTGGCTACCACACCCCAAGTGGCGTGAACCATTCTCACCATTACTCCACAAGTTCTTTCTTTCATCTCCTTTCCATTTCCGTTCCATATTCCTTTTGTCTTAGCTTGTTTTCCTTTATTTCGGTTTTTGCTCTTAATTGTATGCTTGTGGGTCATCTCTTGGTTCGGCCATGTCCATCATTAATGTTACCTCATAGCTTCTTTTTTCCGTTTTGCATTCCATCCATCACCATATACTGATTATATCTTGACCTCTGTGAAGTGAACCTTCATACTTACTTAACCACTTGGTTAAGTTTGTGTCCATTGGGAATCTTCTTTAGGTTTCACCACTAATTGTTAGAATTCCAACTCTAAGTAAAGTGTTACCATAAAATGGAACCCTCTAAAAATCAACTCACATCACATAGAGAAAAGAATTTCTTGAAGGATGGTGTTGGTGGTGCCTTTCATCATATTGGTGCATTCTCCAATCATCATCTTCCTCTTGGCCACCGAATTGGTTATAGCTTCTTGAAGCTCTCCTATGCTCCCACCTCCTTCCTCTTGGTTGTCTTTCTCGTGTTGTTTCAAGCCTTTTAAGTCTCTCCTCCAATTGTCGTATTTCTTCCTCCTTTCGGGCTAAGGATCTCTTGGCTGTCGCAAGCTCACCCAAAACAAAAACCTTTTGGGGAGATTAAGGTTTGGATGATTCCCCTGAAGAAACCAAAAAGCCATAAAATTGCACAAAGAGAACAAAAAATTAGTGACAGAAAAAGTTAATAACCCTTTCCCCACTTGCATCACTCATTTGTGTGGCAAAGAGAAGAAAAGAGCAAAGCACTCAAAAGAAATTTCTCTCAACAAAGGTCTATCTTTGGTTGTAAGCTCTCAAATGAAAAAGGACAAAGTCCTTAACACTTGATCCCAAAAGAACCACAACAAAACTATGGAATTTTAAAAGACAAACAAGAAAAGCTCAAAACAAGAAAGCTAAACCAATTTGGAAAAAGAGATTATGACAAAAATTTTTAAAGAAAGACAAGCAAGAACAAGCACACAAAAAGACTCTAAGATACTTACTTAACCTTTAACTATGAAGTTTTACTTTTGTTAGAAACTGTAAAAGCAAAAGGATCAAATTCCACAATGATGAAATCAATTTGTCAAATAAAATGAATCCTCTTTTTAGAATGTTGAACTTGACAAAAAAAAAAAAAAGGAGAGTGAAAATGGCGCAAACTTTTTTTGTTTTTTAATCCTTGTTTTTGGTTTATGGAGTTAAGATGTCTATAATCTTGTCATGCATATTTTTATTCACTTCCAATTGTCACAAAAAAAAGTTTGGGATTCAAATTAAATGAACACTTGAAATCTATGTTTGGAACTAAATCTACTTCTACTCAAACAAATTTCTAGTTACTTTTATACCTTCACAATTAAAAGCAAAATAAGTAGAAGCAAAACAAGGACTCCTAGAAACACTAAGAACATATGACCCAAACAAAAAGAGGCAAAAACAAAAAAAAAGAAAAATACACAAAATAAACATTCAAAAGCGAAAAAAAAGTGCTAATGAATAAAAATGTCGAAATATAAAGACAAGAAAGTAAAGGTGCAAGAAGGTAAAATGCCAAAATCTACAGAAAGCAAATAAGCATGAAATAGCCTTGCTCTGAATACCACATGATGTGAGTTGATTTTAGATTGTTCCATTTTAGAGGTGACACTTTGCTTATGATTGAGATTTTAGCAATTATATGGTGAGAACCCAAAGAAGATTTCCACTGGACACAAACTTAACCAAGTGGTTAAGTAAGTGTGACGGTTCACTTCTAGAGAGCAAAGGAAAAATACAAGTATTTGGTGAATGATGATGAAGGGAAGAAATTAAAAGAACATAAAAGAAGCAACAATGTGATTATAACCAATGGAAAAGATGCAAAATAAGAACATAACACAGATAATTGGTGGAATGGAAGATGAAAAGAAAAGATGAAGAAAAAGGAAGCTTATGGATGATGGGAGAGAGGTGGACACGTCAATTGGAGTGTGGTTTCTCCAAGATAAGTGTGGAGGGCCACCACTTGAAAAGCTCTCTACTCTCACAAGATAAGACCTAATTCTAAGAGGACACAAGCCTCACACAATTTGTGCAGAGTTTCTTTTCTATTCAAATTCAACATTAAAATACATGGAGTATGGCACCCTATTTATAGGAAAGGGTGCCTTGGAAGACAAGAAGAGGGAGGGCATAAAAGTCATGAAATGAGGGGCGGCCTAGGTCATTGACTAAGTCAATGCTGCCCCTTAGTCCTAGCTTCTAGAAGCTAGGGCTACATTCTACCCTAAAAGGCCTAGGCACAATCTAAAATGATAAATACACCCCTATTATGCTAAATGGGCCCTACTTTACTGAAATTAAAAATAAAGAAACTAGTTGATGCTCAGCTCTCATGGCTTGGGGTCTACTCCTTGTGATCCTCTGAGAAATCATGGGTTTTGAAGCACCGGCTAGTAGTGGGTCCTGACCCAGCCCTAAATCTTGGGTCATGCTCCTAGTCATCCTTCTGGAAGGTTGGGCTTGGTTAGTGGGTGCACTCTCTCTTAGGTCCTCATCAGGGCCAGCCTGCGGCCTGCTACCAAAAAGTGCGGGGTGGGCTCACTAATCTAGCCCGCTGACATGCTTTGGCCCGCCTCGCATAACCCGTAGCCCGCGCAGGCCAACAGCAGGGCGGGGCGGGTTGGCCTGCTAGCCCGTATAAATAAAAAAATAATTATTTATTTTTCTTTTGTAAAAAAATCATACCCTATTCACCCATTATTGATGTGTGACCTTTATTTTATTTTATTTAAAAAAAATTGAATTTCATGTAATAAAAAGAGAAATATTTTATTTTAATCATCTAAAGGAGTTAGTATTAAGAGTGAAAATGGATTTAGTTTTAAGTAAAGTCTTATATTTAAAATTTGTTAATAAAGAGATTTCAATTGGTTAGTTAAAAAATTAGTCATCTTCATTCAAATATTTTGTAGCAAAACTTTGAAAAGATACTCTTATACATTTATAGACATATATGGGAAAAAATAGATGCAAAGCAAAACTTTAATTATTTTTAATCAAGCCTTCTAATAATCCTCATACTTAAAATTTATATTTTTATCTTAATTAAATGAATTGAAACACTGATAAAATTTTAATTTTTCAGTGGTAGTAATGAAGACCAAGTAGAGGAGGCGTCTGAGGCCCAAGCCCATGAAGCCCAAGTCCAAGTTGGGGCTCAAGCCCAACCAAATAGCTCAACATCCTTCATGCCTCAAAGGATGACTAAGAGCAAGGCTAGAGCTTTGGGAGAAAAGCATCAATGGATGTCTCTTTTTGTAATTACTTGTGTATAATTTTAGTAGAACTTTAAAAGAAGGTGTAAATGTTAAATAAGGGGTGTCATTTTACAAATATAAGTCACACCTCCCATGTGACATAAAAAGGAAGTGTAGATGTAGCTTTAGGAGGTGCCAAAGTAGAAAATGAATCACACCTCCCATGTGATTAGGAGTGGCGCCAAATTTCATTTGAATTAGGGAGGGAATTTGAATTTGTTTCATTTGAATTTTAGCCCTCTAAACCTATAAATAGAGGTGCTTGGTCTTTGTAAAATAAGATTGAAATAGAAGTAAAGTTACTATACTTAAATTGTGAGTGAATTGTGTGAGACTTGTTCTCCTCTTCCTTGTCTCATCTTGTGATGCTTTGGGAGCTTTCAAGTGGCGGCAATCCAACACTTATCTTGGATCATCACCTCCAAGTGGCGTGTCCATTCCCAATCCATGGCTATAACCACATGTTCTTGCCGGTTGACTCGCCTGTCAGTTGACTCCACGACACTCACACGCCTCCTTCCTCACGTGGATATGTGCTTGATTCTTGCAAAACAATCTGCACCTGCAAAAGAGAAAGGGGCACCCTAGAGGCCGTTTGCACTCTGACGCTTAAGTCAATATTGGGCAAGAAACACCAAGTGTATTGAGTTTCTCTGTGTTTAGGTCTAGAAACTACGTACCTTTGTGAAGTATTTTACTGTCCCTTATATAGTCTAGGGTTTACTGCGCCGCTAGCCCTAATTAGGGTTCACTGCGCTGCTAGCCATATTCAGGGTTTATTGGAATACCCTTGCGCCGCTATCACCCAACCTTAGGGTAATCTAGCACATAAGGTTTCCTTCTCTGGAGTGCAAACTCTAACAGGGTGACCACCTGGGTGCCTCCTTGTGCACCTAGTCTCTGGGGCCACCTGTTCTGGGAGTGCCTTCACTGTTCATGTGCCATGCATGTAGCTTCACTGGGAAACCCTAGTTCTGATGAGTACTCGACCCTCAGGACTCTGCACCTAACTATGCTCTCCCTGCTACCCGCATAGGCTCTTCGTGATTCAGGCCTCTCCCTACCTCTGGGTACTTAACTGGTCATTGGCCCCCTCTGGGAACCAATCTTAGTTGTTTTGGTTACGCTGTTCAAATCACCCAAGACCGATGTCACCTCGCCACACTCTGTTGCCGAGGACTCCTCAACCTGCGGAGTGACGAAGACACATCAGCCCTTTCTGGTGATCGTCACGCTGATGACTAATCACCCTTCTCTGTGGGTGATGACTAATCACCCTTCTCTGTGGGAACATGCTGATGACTAATCACCCTCTCTGTGGGTGATGACTAATCACCCTTCTCTGTGGGTGATGACTAATCACCCTTCTCTATGGGAACATGCTGATGACTAATCACCCTCTAATCAATACCACCTGCGGGGTCCATTCCATGTGGCTTTGGCCCATGCTGTGGGACCCAGCTAACGTGGTTCACCCCTTTACAATCTGTCCTCAGTGTCCGAGGACTGGTCGGTACACCACATAAGTTTCATCTTCTTTCATCTTCCATAGTCATTTCAATCGGTTGTTCTTCTTTGTTTCCAATTTGAATCGGTTATTCTCGTTCTACTTGTGTTTATATTCAGTTCTTTTGTTTTGTATTGAATTCTGTTCGGTAATTCTTGTTCATCTTATTTCAATTGTGATGTACAAGGAAAGAGCACTCAAAATTGAGTTTGGTTCATCAATTTTGGAAGACATAGTCTCCATTGATGACTCCTTAAGCTTCCTTGAGTTGGTATGTGTTTCAATTCTGTTTTAGCACTCTGTTTTGGTGTTTATTTTTGGTGCAATTCTGTTTTTGCAATTCTATTTTCATTCCTCATTCATTTGTCATCTTAATTGTGTTTTTCACTTTGGACCTTTGGAAATGAACCTTCACATCTACTTAGCAGTTGCTAAGTTAATGTCCAGTGGAATTTTCCTTAGGTGACTCACCTTAATTGCTAAAGCATCTTGATCCAATTCTTAACAAAGTCTCACAAATTAAATGAATCTAAAATCAACTCACATCAAGTAGGAATAAGTTTTTTTATAATTAATGAAATTTTAATTTTTGAAAAAAAATTTCTTAATGGGGCTGGCCCGTAGGCCCGCGGGTTACTTCTTATGTGGGAGGGGTCAGAGAAATGAGCCCACACTCTAAGCACGGGACGGGCTAACTTGACTAGCATTTTGTGGGCCAAATGCAGGGCAGGCCTATGCACGGCGGGCCAACCCACATTGTCACCCCTATAAATAACCTAATGACTTCAGGTGCACTTGAGTGGTGTCAGTTATTAAATTTACTATCCAATGATGTGAAGAGCGAAACAAACCCAATAGAAAGAGTGTTTGAGACCTAACAATGGATACAATAGAATGAGTTCTTATTACACATTATGAAGCATTATACATTTCACAAATAGTGAACTTCTTGAAGAATATATAGTTTCCATGTACCCCCTGAACTGTATTATGTATCCCATTGAATGTATTTAGGTTGACTTTAGTTTCAACCATGACCCTCGAACATAGAAGTTTTGAATTTCCAGCCTCATCCGTGGCCTATACCATGTTAAACAAGATGCTTTGATGTCTCCAAATCCAAGAGGAAAGCTTGAAGACCTTCCTGCTCGGTGTGTGTTGTCTAGTTGTTTGAAACTTGTTAATTCACTCCTTAAGATGATCCAAGTTCATTTGAATCTTTAACTTTTTGAAAAGATGGGTTTTATAAAAAGCTGTTGAAATTTTGAGACCTTAGTAGTTTTTGAAAATGTTTTGAAAAGCTTGACTTTGCTGTCAAGTCAATTCAACCGATTGTTTTGACAAATCAACTGATTGTTTTTATGAAAACCTTAACAGAATTCTGTTAATTGGTTTTAATATGTTTTAAATGATCCTAACTACTTGGGCTCCTTTATTAAATGTTTTTGACCACTTTGTTGGTCTATATAAAGGTGGTTTTACGCTCTAATCTTGGAGTAAGAAAAATAGTTTATCAAAACAGTTTTTCCAAGATTTGAAAGAGCTTTGGATCATTCTTAAGTGTGTGGAATAGGATTGGGTTGTATTCCTGAACTTTAAGCTTTGTAATACCCAGGTGTATTATATTCCTTTCTTCCTTGATTACTGTATTTTTGTATTTGTGTTGACAAAGAGTGTTATGTGTTCTTGAGGGGTTCAAGATCAACACTCTTGGTGTGGTTTGCCAAAGGTAGTGTGTTTCTTGAGGGGTTC
This sequence comes from Phaseolus lunatus, assembly GCA_013389735.1. Taxonomy (NCBI): domain Eukaryota; kingdom Viridiplantae; phylum Streptophyta; class Magnoliopsida; order Fabales; family Fabaceae; genus Phaseolus; species Phaseolus lunatus. The sequence continues at coordinate 36,690,701 of CM023864.1, read as the reverse complement.
AAGGTCACTACTTTGGTGTGTGGTGTTTGTAATTTGGTTTTGATTGCATAGTGGAATACCCAGTGGTTTCTTGGGACTGGATGTAGCTCTTGGTGTAAGAGTGAACCAGTATAAATTGCTTGTGTGCTTATCTCTTACCCTTAACTCTTTAATTTCTGTTTTTAAGTTTTTTTTTTTAATTCTACTGATAAAAACAACCGATTGAATTGAAGAAACCACCGGTTGTTTTTCTGATATCATCTTGAAACAATTTTGGTTCTTTGTTTCCTTGATTCCTTTCTCTGTAATTCAGCATTAAATTTCATTATACCTTCAAAGTTTGGGAAAATATTTCTTAAACAGTTCACCCCCCCTCCTTTTTAAGGCCATATATTCTAACAATTGGCATCAAGAGCTTGGTTCTTGAAAAATATTCAAGTTTGATCCTAAAAATCTTTTTCTTGTGGCTGAAAAATTATCCTTTGGGGAGGGTGCTTCTATAAACAAACCACCTTTGTTTTGTGGTTTGGATTACCAATTTTGGAAGGTACGTATGGTGATCTTTGTTGAATCTCTTGATAAAGGAATATGAGATGCAATTGAAAATGACCCTTTTATTCCTAAGCTTGAAAAAGATGGTTTTTTTATTGAAAAGCCTTGGTCCCAATGGACTGATGTAGAAAATAAAAGAGCAATGTTTGATTGCATTACAAAAAATATTATCACCTTTGCCTTAATTCTGATGAGTTTTTCAGGGTTTCTCAATGCGGATCTGCTAAGGAGATGTCGGATGCTCTAGAAGTAACTCATGAAGGAACAAATGATGTAAAGAGGGTGAGGAAACATACTCTGATCCAAGAGTATGAGATGTTCAGGATGCTTAAAGGAGAATCTATAGTTGATGCACAAAAGAGAATCACACATATTGTCAATCACTTAATAAGTCTTGGAAAAGTTTTTAATAAAGAAGAGCTTAACATCAAGATTCTGAAATGTCTTGATAGATCTTGGCAACCCAAAGTCACTGCCATATCTGAATCAAAGGATCTCACCTCCATGACCATTGCCTCATTGTTTGGAAAGCTAAGAGAGCACGAGTTGGAGATGGATAGACTCAATCTTCAAGAAAATGAGGATAGGGGTGTGAAGACAATTGCATTGAAGGCTGCTGGGAAGAAAAACTGTCAAGACTCAAGTGATGAGAGTGAAGAGGAAACATTTACCTTGTTGTTTAAGAAATTTAGCAAGTTCCTAAAGAAGAGAAACAACAAAAGTGACTCATGCAACATGTATGATAGCAAGAAACCTACTAAGTTTAACACTAACAAATATACATGCTTTGGACGTGGTGAATAGGGTCATATTAAAACTGAATGTCCCAACAAAAAGAGGAAAAACTTCAAGAAGCATGAGAAGAAAGGAAAATTAAGAAGAGCTTACAATGATGACTCATCAAGCTCCTCTTCAAGTGATGAAGAAGAATCAAATTTATGTCTAATGACAAGACAAGAAAGTGACACAAGCAGTGTAAGTTCAAGCACTTCTATTAATTTTGAGAATTATAGTCAACTTCTTGGTGCCTTCAATGAAACTCATGAGGAAACTAATAGGTTGGCCCTTTTAAATAAACGGTTGAAAGGTTTAAACAACTCGTTGGAAAATAGAGTCAAGATCTTGGAAGAAGAGTTGAACAATTCAAAAATTGATTTTGAAAATTTGGAAATGATTTACCAAAACTCTTCTTGTAAGTGTTTTGATTCAAGTTTTTGTGAAAATTGTGAATCTCTTCAAAAGAAGGTTCATTATCTTTTGAAAACGGTGGACAAGTTTTCCAAGGGCCAATCAAATCTTGAAACAGTTCTTGCATCTCAAAAGTGTGTTTTTGGAAAGGCTAGACTGAGATTTAACCCAAACAGCAAGAACATATTTGTTTCAAAACCCTTTTCAAGTTTCTTTGAAAAATAACCTATTGTTTTTTCGAAACAATCGGCTGAAATTTGTCATTACCTCTTGAAGGGGCCACACTATTAGATTCTGCAAAGTAAGAAGGTTTTCTGTTCCCAAAGGTATTTTGAAATGGGTTCCTAAGGTTTCTAAGGTTCCTACTTATCATTGGACCCAAATTTATAAGGGTACCAAATCTTGCTTCTTAACCTTTTCTTGTAGGGATCTTTGGCAGCCAAGAATCAATTTTGGGCTTGAAGAATGACTGCAAAAGAGAAAAGCAACAAGAGTAAAGTCAATCTTTGTACCTACACTTTTCAATCGTATATGTATTGCAAGGTTCTTTGAAAGTCAAGAGTCATCCTAGGCACATGCACAATGGCTGCTAAAAAAGGAAACTTCAAGAATAAAGAGACGGATTTGGTTTTGTTGTCATCAAATTATGAGGATGACTTATGACTCTGGAAGAGTCTATTCATGTTATCCTTGATGAGACTAACCATGCAGAATAGGAATCTTTTAAGATTTATGCTAAAGAAGATGAGCAGAACATCATTCTGCAAAAGCTGGAATCCTGTCCAGAAAAATAACCGATTGATTATGCGAAACAACCGGTTGAAATTCTGCAACAAGATAGAAGATTCCTGTTTTGATGATAAACATTAAAAATGAATTCATAGCTCTGTGAGATGGTTTTACTACTGCTCAGAATGCTCAAGTTTTGGTCCTTATTGCTACTAATCGTCTTTCAAAACTTGATGAAAGCAATACTTTGATGTCTCCCTCAAGCATTTGGATTTAACGAACGCACCATATATCTCCACCACAACCATGCAAGTAGTGGAGCCGATTGGAAAATTTCCTCTGCATCCAGGATTTTCTTTCTTAAGGACAACTCTATTCCTCTTCTCCAAGATACAACAGACTATTGCCACCCACATTCCCTTCCACACCTGATTCTACTTGGGTGACATACGTATAAGATAAAAGTTCTCAAGGTGGGACCTCAAATCCTTATGTCGAACAAATAGAACACTTATCCACTTGAAGCACATAGACCAGCCACGTTGCTTTAAAGTTAAAGTTAGTGGCCCATGCATCCTCCTGAAATCTCACATCCCCTCCGCCTCCAACTTTCCAAACAATGACTTTTTGGAACTAACCATCATCTTCACCCTCCTCGCACACCTTACGTACATCTCTCCACCACCACGATTGATATTTCGAATGAGCATCGGCTTCCCCCAAGTTCCGAGTCATATTTGGATACAAGAATATCTTTCCATTTCCCTTTCTCATCACTCCTCATCCACCATTTCCATACTCATCTTCCAAATCACGATCCACAAAATAGCATCCATTCTGCGTGAAGCTTTCTCTCTTCTCCCTGTAACTTCTCTACTTGGTACTTTTCAGCAACTTTCTCTGTCTAATTGAACTTTAGACATAAATACAATATCTCCTCTTTCCTTTTAAGCTTGTGGTTAAGCTAGAGTCATCTCATGTTGTTTCATCGACATAAACATCTCCCAAGCTTCAAATAAAAGAAAATTCATTCTTTCATTTTTGGAATTTAACCCCGGTACTTCCTATGGATACACATGCTTAAGTCTTTAAACCCTCAACATTCTGCTTATATACTCTCCATAACTTATGTGTAGCTGAAACTAAACCTTGGTACACTAAATCTAACTTACACTTCCTTCTTTAATTCCATCAACTCAGCTGGAGCCATTGCCACCGGTCCAGCTCCAGGTACCAAAACAATAGAGAATTCCACTTCTCTCTTAGGGGGTAACCCAGGTACTTCTTCTGGGAATACATCCGTGAAATCTTTCATCACGGGTATTCTGCTTATGTCCCCTTTATTCTCCACCTCCGACCGAGTGAGTATCACGAAGCACCTTCCACCAAGTTACCTGACTGAGGCACCTCTGCTCCTGTCATGGCAACCATTCTCCCTGCTGCCTGAGGTTTGCTGCCTTCATTCCTCATCTGTTGGGAACCACTGGATTGAGTCAACCTATTTCTGCTAGGATAATCTCTAGATATGTGCCCCATCTTTTGGCATCTAGGTTTCCATCTTTGTTGCTGCTGGAACTGGGGCGAAACTGCCCCTGCCCGATGTGGTGGAGGTCCCGCATAAGGTTTGTTTTGTGGGTGCTGCACCTTGGCCTTCCCACTGAAAGAACCCCCTGGGTGTGACTTGATCACCCGAGAGTCACTCTTCTCCCGTGCCTCCACCATCATCGCCTTCCCCACTAAGGTGTGAAATTCTCTTATGCACATCGGGGATATGGTCTTCTTCAGCTCATGCTTCAGTTCCTCTTCAAACTCCCTACACCTCCAGGCCTCGGGGGTCGCCTGGGTATAGAACCGGGCGAGGTACTCAAAATGAGCAGCATAGGCGTTCACTGACATATCCCCCTGCTCCAACTTCAGGAACTCAGCTTCCCTCGCAAACTTGGCGCTGTCAGGGAAGTGTTTCTCCAAGAACTTCACCCTGAAGCTCTCCCAATCCGATACATCCCCTCGGGCCTCCATCATCTGATGAGCTCCCATCCACCAGAACTCAGCTTCTCCTGATAGCAGATAAGTGGCGAACAGCAATTTCTTCTCTTCAGGGCAGGAGGTCGCCCTAAAGATTTTCTCCAACTCTCTGACCCACTGATCTGCTTGATCAGGGGTAGCATTCCCACTGAACTTGGGTGGGTTGCGCCTCATGAACTCGGTCAGTCCCATCTGCTCCTGAGGCTGACCGACGTTGGGGTTGCAGCCGATCTGGCGGTCTCCTCATAATGCAGCGTAGCTTGGTGATTCTGAGACATCGCCGTACTCTGCTGCTGGATGGTACTCGCCATCATCCCAATGGCCCTGGCGATCTGGCCCATTTCAGCAGAAGGTTTGGGAGGGGTAGGCTGTCTAGGAGCCATTCTTCTCTGTAGAAGATTAGGAAACTATTGGTTTCTATACCCCCCCCAACAACTATAAGAATGAGATCGATAAGAAATCGATTCATTCAGGAGGTAACATCTAGACCTTACAAAGGTCAACATCTCAAAGTCATTTAGAATTTGAGTTCATCAACAGGATCATAATGCTTATAACATCAAGCATAACACCAGAACAACTACTGGTATGCAGTCATTAACCCAATCAACCACTCTCAGTCAATTACAAGAACACTAAATAAATCACACCAGAATTCAATGTAGGCTAAACATCAAACCTTTGGAATTAAGATTAAGAATCATCTCGATCCAGTTATGAGTGTGCACCCTCATTACTTTATCAGGATCTTCTCATTCTTAATACCTAGATTTTCAATTAGAGCATACATTCACTAAAGCACACACAAAATTTCAATACCAAAACGTTTGAAAACCTTTCACTATAGTTGTTATTTAAAACTCAAATAGATTTTATGAGCAGAAGAAACACAATGGATCCACAACCCTCAGGTCATCCTAAGGACGAACTGCTCTGATACCATTAATGTAACATCCCGCCAAAATACTATACATATGTATTTATATAATGAAAATAAAAGTAACAAATGGATTGAAGTGAATTAAAATTTTATATATGAGAATAAGGTTTCTCCTCACAGGGAGTTTAATACAAACGATCACTTCTCCATTAAAAACGTAAACGAATTACAATACAAAAGACGGATAGGCGATCTCCTGGCAGAAAGGGCGATCTCCTATAAGAAGGGCGATCTCCTATCATAAAGGCGATCTCCTATTATAAAGCAGCAAGAGGGGTGATCACCCAACAGAAAAGAAAACAGGCGATCTCCTTCCAGCGACAATTTTCTAAGGAGCTCTACTTCCTGCAACATCATCTGCTCCCGTGTAAATTATACACGATCATTACAGTTTTAAGAAAAGGCCACAACACAAAAGAAAACACAGGGTAAGCTAGACATTTAAAAAGAGTTGGATATGAACTTTAAAATCAAGGTAAAACATTTTTCAAGATATCCATGTAAAACTTAGAGTTGCTCATACCCTCCACCTGATCGCCCAGAAACCACACATTTCACAATATTTTCCAGAGTCGTTCTATTTCACAAACAGCATCAAGCGTCTATAAATTCCAAGTTCCTCATTCCACACGTCAGACCACCACTGACCCAGCACACAAGACACTTGACACTACTTCCGGAAGACTCGTGCATTGACTAGACTCAGAGATTCTGCACCTGTCATACAAAGCTGTTGTAATGTTTCCACAGCTATGCGCATCAATACATTCTCGATCTCAAGTTCACCATTCTCACAGTATGACAGGGTTAATCCATATGACAGGCCGAGCTCGTTCTGTTTCACACGACTCACCCATACATATGAACCTCCTTCGACTCTCAACGCCTGAATAACCTCATCTATATGAATCCATTATCTCAGGAGAGTCAGGATAATCTCATTATAGACATCACCGATCAATGCACATCCTACACGATCTTACACGGTATTTCCTTTCCTGAAAATACTATGCCTCGATCCACATTCACCACATTCAATGTAAGAACCTAGAAGTTTATATTGGAATAAAAGTGTTATATTATAAATAAATTCGAAGCACGTGTTTATTTAAATATAAAGGAAGGAATGTATAGCTGAGAAGCCTACGAGATCGCCGTTATTAAGCGGGTAGGCGATCTCCAACTCCTCTGGCACATGAACGCCTATCGCCTAGCTTATGCTTGAACGCCTATCGCCTAGCTTATGCTTGAACGCCTATCGCCTAGCTTATGCTTGAACGCCTATCGCCTGTGTGTACCTAGTAGCCTGTCGCCTAGAGTACACCTAATCGCCGAAACTACACTTAGTGTGTAGCCAAAATGTTGGATCAACCCTGGTACGTCCCAAAAGCCACGCGTATCAAGGTGTGGGTTAAACCTTGGATACGCTGGGCAGGCGAAGCCCTATACTTGAGCATAAGAGAATCATCCTTAACGTTACACGCTTGGGCGCACGAGGACTTGTGCTAATCAACTCTTGGAAGTATGAAGCTACCGACGTCACCAAGCCTTGTGGAGAGAATACCTTGGATGTAACATAGTGGAATGAAGAACCTCCAGGGGGGAGTGGCGAGTGTCATCGGGCATCGCAGGGCGCGAGGCATGCTGCGGGGTGTGTCTTCGCGCGAGGGGTCATCGGTCGAGAGCCTTCGCGCGAGAGGTCATCGGTCGAGAGTCTTCGCGCGAGAGGTCATCGGTCGAGAGCCTTCGCGCGAGAGGTCATCGGTCGAGAGTCTTCGCGCGAGAGGTCATCGGTCGAGAGTCTTCGCGCGAGAGGTCATCGGTCGAGAGTCTTCGCGCGAGAGGTCATAGCGCGACGTTGAGTACACACAGAGAACGTGGGACCCAGATTTCCAGCATGAGACGCGCGGCACGCGAGACACGTAGGCAAAAAGCGTTGGTTCAGAACAGTGACATCAGAATGTTGGCATGCGCAGGAAACACTCGCGGTCGTACTGTTCAGATCAGCCGTTGGCATGCACAAGAGACAACAGTGGTAGTACTGTTCAGAGCAGTGGTTTGCATGCACAAAAGACAACCGAGGTCGTACTGTTCAGAGGAACGTACGCCCAGGCTTTTGCAGAAAAGGGGGAGGGCAGCAGTATACGAGGACAGGTATGGTTGGGATCAAAACCCACTGAGAGGAGGCAAAGAGCGTTACAAGTGACCCAAGAGTGAAAGAGCGAGACTATCTTCATCCTCCTCCTTTCTCCCCTTCACGCTGCGTTTTCCAGGCATCCTCAAGCACCAGTTCGACGTTTGCCCTTAGAGCACCTGGGGAATTCTCTGCAAGAGCTTAAGGCAGCCTCGAAGCTCGTGGAATTGGAGCTCTTAGTAAGGTTGCGCAAGTCCGGGTAAGGGAAGCTAGACCCCTTTTTCCATACGAGCCATAGCGTAGTCTTTCTGAAGTGAGGGCGACGTGGTCGCCATTTTCGTTTGTATCTGTGTGAAATGCCCTATGTTGTGTGCTTGGGCGACGTGGTCGCCGGTTTTAAACATAATCTTCGAAACACTCTGTTTTTGAACTAGATCGCCGGTTTTGGCGCTGTTTTACGAACTCCTCTGTTTTTGATACTGTTTTGAAACTACTAGAGATTTACATGAGATATTCGAAGATCTGAAGCTTTGAAATGGTTGTTGATGTGATTTGAATGATTTATTTGAATGGTATGATGTGTTGGATGTGGTGAGTGTGAGGTCGAGGCATAGTATTTTCAGGAAAGAAAATACCGTGTAAGATCTTGTAGTAGGTGCATTGATCGGTGATTAAGAACGAGATATCCTGACTCTGCTGAGGTAATGGACTCACGTAGAGGAAGTTACTCAGTTGTTGAGAGTCGAAGGAGGTTCACCTGTATGGGTGGGTTGTTTGAAAGAGAACAAACCGACCTGTTTTGCGTGGATTAACCCTGTCATGCTGTATGGTGATGTGTGAGATTCATTATACGCTTGTGAATGTGAGAGATTTCACGGCGACCCTGTGGATGTGTGAGATTCCACAGTGGGCAATATGACAGGTGCAGATCTCTGAGTCTAATCAATGCACGAGTATTCCGGAATTAGTGTCTTGTGTCTATGTATTGTGAGTCAGTGGAAAACCTGACGTGAGAAATGAGGAACACTGTATGTGGATAGACACTTGCTGCACTGTGTGATATGAACTACTCTTGAGGAATGGTGAAATGTGGGTTTTTACTTGATGGTATGTGGGAAGAATGAGAAAGCTGATGTTTTTACGTGGGTGCCTTAAATTAATTTATCTTGATTTTAAAGTTCATATCTAAATTCTCTTTTAAAACTGTCTAGCTTACCCTGCGTTTTCGTTTGTGGATGTTCTTCTTAAAACTTGTGATGATCGTGTATGATTTACACGGGAGCAGATGACGTTGCAGGAAAGTGAGATCGCCGGTCTGATAGGAGATCGCCTGGCTGATAGGAGATCACCTGATTGACTAGGAGATCGCCCTTTTGTTAGCATATCGCCCGATTTGTCTTTTGTTGTATTTTTGGTTAAGTTTTTTTTTTGGAAAGATTCACAGTTTATGTATTAAACTCCCGATGAGGAGAAACTCCATTATATATATATGATTATGTCTATTTCAAAATACTTGTTTATCTTCATTTATATTATATAAATATGAAATGTATTTGGTGGGATGTTACATTAATGGTATCAGAGCAGTTCGTCCTTAGGATGACCTGAGGGCTGTGGATCCATTGTGTTTCTTCTGCTCATAAAAGTTATTTGAGTTTTTAAATAACAACTATAGTGAAAGGTTTTCAAACGTTTTGTATTGAAAAGTTTGTGTGTGCTTCTGTGCTTTAGTGAACGTATACTCTAGCTGAAAATCTTAGTATTAAGGGTGAGAAGATCTTGATGAAGTAATGAGGGTGCACACTCATAACTGGATCGAGATGATTCTCAATCTTAATTCCAAAGATTTGATGTTTAGTATACATTGAATGCTGGTGTGATCTAGTTTAGCTTATTGAGTGTTTCTGCAATTGACTGAAAATGGTTGTTTGAACTGATGGTGATGATATCAGTAGCTGTTCTAATACCTTGCTTGAGATTCTAAGTATTACGAGTATGTTGTTAAGCTCAAATTCTTGATGACTTTGAGATGCTGACCTTTGTAAGGTCTAGTTATTACCTCCTGAATGAATTGATTTCTTATCAATCTCATTCCTGTAGTTGTAGGGAATATAGAAAACTCATAGCTTCAAGATCCGAAACAAGAGAGATGGCACGTAGACCCTCTACCCCTCCCCAACCTTCTTCTGAAATGGGTCAGATCGCCAAGGCCATCGAGATGATGGCAAGTGCCATCCAGCAGCAGAATGCGGCGATGTCTCAAAATCACCAAGCTACAATGCAACAGTGGGAGACCGCCAGATCGGCCGCAACAAACCCCGACGTCGGTCAGCCTCAGGAGCATATGGGACTGACTGAGTTCCTCAGGCACAACCCACCTAAGTTCAGTGGGAACGTTACCCCTGATCAAGCAGATCAGTGGGTCAGGGGGTTAGAGAAGATATTCAGGGCGACTTCCTGCCCTGAAGACAAGAAGCTGGTGTTTGCCACATACCTCCTGTCTGGGGAAGCTGAGTTCTGGTGGATGGGAACTCAGCAGATGATGGAGGCCCGAGAGGAAGTGATGGATTGGGAAAGCTTCAGAGTGAGGTTCCTTGAGAAGTACTTCCCAGACAGCGCAAGATTTGCGAAGGAAGCTGAGTTCCTGAGGTTGGAGCAGGGGGATATGTCTGTGAATGCCTATGCTGCTCGGTTCGAGTACCTCGCCAGGTTTTATACCCAAGCCACCTCTGAGGCTTGGAGGTGTAGGAAATTCGAAGAAGGACTGAAGCATGGGCTGAAGAGGACCATAGCCCCGATGTGCATTAGAGAATTTCATGCCTTAGTGGAGAAGGCGAAAATGGTGGAGACTCTAGAGAAGGGTGAGTCTCGGGTGAGCAGGTCCCACCCAGGCGGTTCCTCCAATGGGAAGGCAAGGGTACAGCAACAGCAGTTTAAGCCCTACGCGAGGCCTCCACAGCATAGGGCGAGAGCAGCACCACCCCAGTCTCATCAGCAACAAACCAGGAAATTTCAATGTTTCCATTGCGGTGGGCCACACACAGCCAATGTGTGCCCCAAGAAAGACTCAGAGAGGAGATGCTTTACCTGCCAGAAGACGGGGCACGTTGCCAAGTATTGTCCTACTCAGCACAGAATGACTCAACCCAGTGGTTCCCAGCAGATGAGGAACGAAGGCAACAGACCTCAGGCAACCGGGAGGGTGTTTGCCATGTCAGGAGCTGAGGCGTCCCAATCAGGTAACCTTGTGCAGAATGTTTGCTTTATAGCTGGTAGAGGTGTAAAAACTTTGTTTGATTCTGGAGCGACACACTCCTTTGTGTCAAGCATGTGTGTAGCCGAGTTGGGCCTTATGGTGAGAGAGTTACCCTTCGAACTGTTGGTCTCTACACCTGCGTCAGGACAGGTGTTGACCTCCACAGTTTGCCCTGAATGTCCAGTGATAGTAGAGGGACGTAGATTCAAAGTGAACTTGATCTGCCTACCTCTTCAGGACCTGGATGTTATCCTGGGAATGGATTGGCTAGCTGCCAATCATGTTCTCATAGACTGTGGTAGGCAGAAGGTAGCATTTCCAGACCCCCAAGAATCAGAGGTGTGGCCAGTTCAAAGAGGGCGATCAGAGTTGGAAGAAGGGGCGAGGTGCTTCGTGATGCTAGCTCGGTTGGAAGTGAGGAATGAAGGGGACGTAAGCAGAATACACGTGGTGAGGGATTTCACGGATGTATTTCCAGAAGAGGTGCCTGGGTTACCCCCTAAGAGAGAATTGGAATTCTCTATTGACTTGGTACCTGGAGCTGGACCAATATCAATGGCACCTTACAGGATGGCACCAGCCGAGTTAGTAGAGTTAAAGAAGCAGTTGGAAGAGCTGCTGGAGAAACAGTTCATCAGACCCAGTGTATCTCCGTGGGGGGCTCCAGTGCTCCTAGTCAAGAAGAAGGATGGAGGGTCTCGGTTGTGTATAGACTACAGGCAATTGAACAAATTGACCATCAAGAACAAGTACCCCCTACCTCGGATTGACGATTTGATGGACCAGATTCATGGGGCCTCGGTGTTCTCCAAGATCGACCTGAGATCGGGGTATCACCAAATCTTGGTAAAAGCTGAAGATGTTCAGAAGACAGCTTTTTGGTCTCGGTATGGGCACTACGAGTATGTAGTGATGCCATTTGGAGTCACCAATGCTCCAGCTCTATTCATGGACTACATGAATAGGATTTTTCGCCCTTTCTTGGACAAGTTTGTGGTGGTCTTCATAGATGACATCCTCATTTACTCAAGGACCGAGGAGGAGCATGAGGAACACCTGAGGACAGTATTGGAGATACTGAGGGAGAAGCAGCTCTATGCCAAATTCTCTAAGTGTGAGTTCTGGCTAAAGGAAGTCAACTTCTTAGGGCACGTGATATCTGCCCAGGGGATCTCGGTAGATCCAGCCAAGGTAGAGGCAGTGCTGCAGTGGGAACGCCCTAAGACAGTCACAGAGATAAGGAGCTTTGTGGGGTTGGCGGGCTACTATCGGAGGTTCATTGAGGATTTTTCCAAAGTTGTGGCTCCTTTAACACAACTGACCCGCAAGGACCAACCCTTTGCTTGGACCGACCGATGTGAGCAGAGCTTCAAGGAACTAAAGGAGAGGCTGACCAGTGCTCCAGTGCTGGTGATTCCAGAAGTAGGAAGACCTTTTGATGTCTTCTGTGATGCCTCACATCAAGGCTTGGGATGCGTCTTGATGCAAGAGAAGAGAGTGGTTGCATATGCTTCAAGGCAACTCAAGGTGCATGAGAGAAACTACCCTACTCATGATCTGGAGTTGGCAGCGGTAGTGTTTGCCTTGAAGATCTGGAGGCATTATCTTTATGGAGCTCGGTTCCAGGTATTCAGTGACCATAAGAGCCTGAAATACCTGTTTGATCAGAAGGAACTAAACATGAGGCAGAGAAGATGGATGGAGTTCCTAAAGGACTACGATTTTCAACTCATGTATCACCCAGGGAAGGCCAATGTAGTGGCAGATGCGTTGAGTAGAAAATCAATCCAAGTCGCCACCATGATGATGGAAGAGCAGAAACTGATCGAGCAGTTCAGGGACTTAAACCTTGGGGTGGAGTTCCACGTGAATCACATTAGTTGTAGTAAGCTGACTATAACTAATGACTTCCTGGGGATGTTGAAGGATAAGCAATTGGAGGACCCGAGCCTGAAGCATGCTGTAGAGTCACTGGGGACCGACCAGGCGAGAGAATTTGAGATGGGCGAAGATGGGATCTTGAGGTTTAATGGCAGAATTTGCATACCTGCAAATGATGAGTTGAAGAAGATGATCCTAGATGAAGGTCACAAGAATCGCCTTAGCCTACACCCAGGTATGAATAAGATGTATCATGACTTGAAGGAGTCATTTTGGTGGGCGGGCATGAAGAAAGACATCGCCCAGTATGTCACTACCTGCTTAACGTGTCAAAAGGCAAAAGTAGAGCATCAGAGACCTGGCGGGTTGTTACAGCCATTGGATATCCCTGAGTGGAAATGGGACAGCATTGCCATGGATTTTGTCACCCATTTACCCAGATCAGCGAAGGGGCATGATGCAATCTAGGTCATAGTAGATCGGCTGACAAAGAGTGCCCACTTCCTCCCAGTAAATATGAAGATGCCCATAGCCAAGTTGGCACAGCTGTACATCAAGGAGATTGTGAGGTTACATGGAGTGCCTTCCAGCATCATTTCAGATAGAGATCCTAGGTTCACTTCACGGTTTTGGCAGACCTTACAAGAGTGCTTGGGAACTAAGTTGAGGATGAGCTCTGCATACCATCCTCAAACAGATGGACAGTCTGAGAGAACAATTCAGTCCTTAGAAGATCTGCTGAGGGCGTGTGTCTTGGATCAATTGGGGAGCTGGGATGAAGTGTTGCCACTGGTGGAGTTTACCTACAACAACAGTTACCACGCCAGTGTTGGGATGGCACCATATGAAGCTCTGTATGGGAAAAGATGCAGAACTCCCTTGTGTTGGTACCAGGAGGGCGAAGCAATCTTGGTTGGACCAGAATTGATTCAGCAGACAACCGAGAAGGTGAAACAGATACAAGGCAGCATGAGAGCTTCTCAAAGCCGACAAAAGTCCTATGCAGATCAGAGGAGAAGGCCTTTGGAGTTTGCTGCTGGAGACCATGTGTTCATGAGAGTAACACCAACCAAGGGCGTAGGAAGGGCGATCAGACCAAAGAAGTTGTCCCCTAAGTTCGTGGGACCGTATCAAATCTTAAGGAGGATTGGTCCTGTGGCCTATGAGATCGCCCTACCTCCCCATCTGGCGAATCTGCACAATGTCTTTCACGTGTCACAGCTGAGGAAGTACATGGCAGACCCCAGTCATGTGCTGGATGTAGACGACGTGCAGATCAGAGATGACTTGTCCTTTGAAGCAAAACCAGTTAGAATTGATGACCGGCAGGGTAAACAACTCAGAGGCAAGACCATCAACATGGTGAAAGTGGTGTGGGATGAGAAATCGGGTGATTCAACGTGGGAGTTAGAAGAACCCATGAGGGAAGCCTACCCATACCTCTTTTCCTTGTAATTCATTTTCGGGGACGAAAATTTTTCTTGTTGGGGAGATTGTAAGAACCTAGAAGTTTATATTGGAATAAAAGTGTTATATTATAAATAAATTCGAAGCACGTGTTTATTTAAATATAAAGGAAGGAATGTATAGCTGAGAAGCCTACGAGATCGCCGTTATTAAGCGGGTAGGCGATCTCCAACTCCTCTGGCACATGAACGCCTATCGCCTAGCTTATGCTTGAACGCCTATCGCCTAGCTTATGCTTGAACGCCTATCGCCTAGCTTATGCTTGAACGCCTATCGCCTGTGTGTACCTAGTAGCCTGTCGCCTAGAGTACACCTAATCGCCGAAACTACACTTAGTGTGTAGCCAAAATGTTGGATCAACCCTGGTACGTCCCAAAAGCCACGCGTATCAAGGTGTGGGTTAAACCTTAGATACGCTGGGCAGGCGAAGCCCTATACTTGAGCATAAGAGAATCATCCTTAACGTTACACGCTTGGGCGCACGAGGACTTGTGCTAATCAACTCTTGGAAGTATGAAGCTACCGACGTCACCAAGCCTTGTGGAGAGAATACCTTGGATGTAACATAGTGGAATGAAGAACCTCCAGGGGGGAGTGGCGAGTGTCATCGGGCATCGCAGGGCGCGAGGCATGCTGCGGGGTGTGTCTTCGCGCGAGGGGTCATCGGTCGAGAGCCTTCGCGCGAGAGGTCATCGGTCGAGAGTCTTCGCGCGAGAGGTCATCGGTCGAGAGCCTTCGCGCGAGAGGTCATCGGTCGAGAGTCTTCGCGCGAGAGGTCATCGGTCGAGAGTCTTCACGCGAGAGGTCATCGGTCGAGAGTCTTCGCGCGAGAGGTCATAGCGCGACGTTGAGTACACACAGAGAACGTGGGACCCAGATTTCCAGCATGAGACGCGCGGCACGCGAGACACGTAGGCAAAAAGCGTTGGTTCAGAACAGTGACATCAGAATGTTGGCATGCGCAGGAAACACTCGCGGTCGTACTGTTCAGATCAGCCGTTGGCATGCACAAGAGACAACAGTGGTAGTACTGTTCAGAGCAGTGGTTTGCATGCACAAAAGACAACCGAGGTCGTACTGTTCAGAGGAACGTACGCCCAGGCTTTTGCAGAAAAGGGGGAGGGCAGCAGTATACGAGGACAGGTATGGTTGGGATCAAAACCCACTGAGAGGAGGCAAAGAGCGTTACAAGTGACCCAAGAGTGAAAGAGCGAGACTATCTTCATCCTCCTCCTTTCTCCCCTTCACGCTGCGTTTTCCAGGCATCCTCAAGCACCAGTTCGACGTTTGCCCTTAGAGCACCTGGGGAATTCTCTGCAAGAGCTTAAGGCAGCCTCGAAGCTCGTGGAATTGGAGCTCTTAGTAAGGTTGCGCAAGTCCGGGTAAGGGAAGCTAGACCCCTTTTTCCATACGAGCCATAGCGTAGTCTTTCTGAAGTGAGGGCGACGTGGTCGCCATTTTCGTTTGTATCTGTGTGAAATGCCCTATGTTGTGTGCTTGGGCGACGTGGTCGCCGGTTTTAAACATAATCTTCGAAACACTCTGTTTTTGAACTAGATCGCCGGTTTTGGCGCTGTTTTACGAACTCCTCTGTTTTTGATACTGTTTTGAAACTACTAGAGATTTACATGAGATATTCGAAGATCTGAAGCTTTGAAATGGTTGTTGATGTGATTTGAATGATTTATTTGAATGGTATGATGTGTTGGATGTGGTGAGTGTGAGGTCGAGGCATAGTATTTTCAGGAAAGAAAATACCGTGTAAGATCTTGTAGTAGGTGCATTGATCGGTGATTAAGAACGAGATATCCTGACTCTGCTGAGGTAATGGACTCACGTAGAGGAAGTTACTCAGTTGTTGAGAGTCGAAGGAGGTTCACCTGTATGGGTGGGTTGTTTGAAAGAGAACAAACCGACCTGTTTTGCGTGGATTAACCCTGTCATGCTGTATGGTGATGTGTGAGATTCATTATACGCTTGTGAATGTGAGAGATTTCACGGCGACCCTGTGGATGTGTGAGATTCCACAGTGGGCAATATGACAGGTGCAGATCTCTGAGTCTAATCAATGCACGAGTATTCCGGAATTAGTGTCTTGTGTCTATGTATTGTGAGTCAGTGGAAAACCTGACGTGAGAAATGAGGAACACTGTATGTGGATAGACACTTGCTGCACTGTGTGATATGAACTACTCTTGAGGAATGGTGAAATGTGGGTTTTTACTTGATGGTATGTGGGAAGAATGAGAAAGCTGATGTTTTTACGTGGGTGCCTTAAATTAATTTATCTTGATTTTAAAGTTCATATCTAAATTCTCTTTTAAAACTGTCTAGCTTACCCTGCGTTTTCGTTTGTGGATGTTCTTCTTAAAACTTGTGATGATCGTGTATGATTTACACGGGAGCAGATGACGTTGCAGGAAAGTGAGATCGCCGGTCTGATAGGAGATCGCCTGGCTGATAGGAGATCACCTGATTGACTAGGAGATCGCCCTTTTGTTAGCATATCGCCCGATTTGTCTTTTGTTGTATTTTTGGTTAAGTTTTTTTTTTGGAAAGATTCACAGTTTATGTATTAAACTCCCGATGAGGAGAAACTCCATTATATATATATGATTATGTCTATTTCAAAATACTTGTTTATCTTCATTTATATTATATAAATATGAAATGTATTTGGTGGGATGTTACATTCAACACATCACATAACACTTAAAGGAATGATTTCAATCACAGCAAAACTCAATCCAAGGTTCTTATTTTCGAATATCTCATTTAAATCTCAACAGTTTCAAAGCAACACCAAAAACAGAGAGTTCGCAAATAACGCCAAAACCGGCGATCTGGTTCAAAACAAGGTATTTCGAAGTCTGTATATAAAACCGGCGACCACGTCGCCCAAACACATAGAACAGAGCATTCACGAAGATGAAAACGAAACCGGCGACCACGTCGCCCTCACTTCAGAAACAGCTAAACTATGGCTTGTATTGAAAATGAAGGCTAGCTTCCCTTACCTGGACTTGCGCAAAACACCGAGAGCTCAAACCCACCGAGCTTGAAGGATGCCTTAGCTCTGTTTTCAGTGCCTGGTTGGTAGAACTTGCAGAGAAACTCCCAGGTGCTCTAAGGGCTGTCGTCGCTCGTCGCACAGGTGCTGGAGTTTGCCTGAGTTACAGCGCAAAGGAGAGAAGAAGGGGGGAGGGAGTTTGCACTCACCCTCACACTCTTGAGTCTGTAATGCTCTTTGCCTTCACGCAGTGGCTTTTGAATCTCAACTTACCTGTCCACGCATGCTGCTGCTGCCACCACCCACTCTGCAGAGAAGTCTGAGAATCACTGCCCGGAACAGTACGACCACTGTTGTCGCTTGTGCATGCCAACCACTGCTCTGAACAGTACGACTTCTGTTGTCGCTTGTGCATGCCAACCACTGCTCTGAACAGTACGACCGCGAGTGTCTCCTGCGCATGCCAACATTCTGATGTCACCACTCTGAACCACCCTTTTTGTCTACGTGGCGTGCGTGCACTACGCTTCATGCTGGGAGTCTGGGTCTTACCTTCTCTGTGTGCAACTCAACATCGCGCGATAACCTTCCACTGCTGACTCATCCTGGCGAACGACCGATGTCTCCTTCGCCCTGGAAGACGACCGATGTCACCTTCGCCTTGGAAGACGACCGATGTCTCCTTCGCCCTGGAAGACGACCGATGTCTCCTTCGCCCTGGAAGACGACCGATGTCTTCCCTGGCGACGCCCTCATAACTCTCGCGCCCTGGCTACGTCCACATGCATCGCGCCCTGGCGATGCCCGCATGCCTCTCGCGCCTTGGCCACGTCCACATGCCTCGCGCCCTGGCAATGCCCGCATGCCTCGCGCCCTGGCAATGCCCGCATGCCTCGCGCCCGCGCGATGCCTGCATCCCTCTCGCGCCCGCACGATGCCTGCATGCCTCGCGCCCTGGTGACGTCCACCTGGCGCTCATGTTTAGCAGGCGACCAGCGATCCCATAGCCTTCTAAACTTAATTTTTCTTCCTTTACTCTTCTTGATCCACACATCATCCGACCGACCTCTACCAGCTGACCCCAGATCTTGGGCGACGTCCGAGGTCCGACTACTACGAAACTTCATTTACCAGCTCTTTGTATTTTAAATAATAACATCTTCTGGAATTATTTAAAATATACCACTTTCATTCCAATTCAATTTTACAGGTCCTTACAGGCATCGCCAGGGCGAGAGACATGCGGGCATCGCCAGGGCAAGAGACATGCGGGCATCGCCAGGGCGAGAGACATGCGGGCATCGCCAGGGCGAGAGACATGCGGGCATCGCCAGGGCGAGAGACATGCGGTCATCGCCCGAGATAGACATCGGTCGTCTTCCAGGGAGAGACATCGGTCGTCCGCCAGGATGAGACATCAGTGGATAGTCATCGCGCGAGCAGTCATCGGTGGAAGGTTATCGCGCGATATCGTGCTTCGCACAGATAAGGTGGGACCCAGGCTCCCAGAATGAGACGTCCTGCATGCGCGACACGTAGACAGAAAAGGATGTTTCAGAATAGTTAGCGTCAGAGAGTTGGTATGCGCAGAAACCCACGTGGTCATACTGTTCAAGGAAGTGTGCACGCAAACTTTCCTGCAGAGTGGGCGGGGGGCAGCGGCATTTCTGGGCAAGTTGGCTTAGATTCAAAACTCACTCCTGAGAGGCAGTGAACGTTGCTGTGGTTCGAGAGTGATTGAGTGAGTTAGCCTTGGTTCCCTATTTCTTTCCTCTCCTTCTCCCTGCGTTCAGACGTCCTAGCGAACCAGTTGGAGATCGGCGACTACCCTGGATTCTTGACATTGTGCTCTGCAAGTTCTCCCGTCAGGACGCTAGAACAGAGTAAGTCGTTTTACTCTATTTTTTGAGTCGAATTTGAGCTAGAGAGGGTTGCTTCTGCATAGGCGTTGCCGGCGACTCCCTTAGCTCCAGAAATCGTCTCTGTTAGCGTAGAAATTGAGTAGTATAGTCAGTTTTGTGATAAAGGCTCTATGGTGCAGGTTAAGGCATCTTTAAGCTTCGGTGGGTTTTGGAGCTCTTAGTGATTTTGCGCAAGTTCAGGTAAGGGAAGCTAGCATGTTCGTTTATATAAACTTGGGCGAGTAGGTTCTGAAGTGAGGGCGACGTGGTCGCCGGTTTCATATTCTTTTCACGATGCTCTGTTTTTATGTGTGGGGCGACGTGATCGTCGGTTTTAATGTTGTTTTCAAAATTCCCTGTTTTAGTGTCGCTTTGAACTTGTTTGAGATTGATATGTGAAATGCATGTGATATTGGAAAAATCTGAACCTTGGTACGATTGTTGCTGTGGTTGGAATCGTTCATTTAAGTGTTGTTTGGTGCATTGGGTGAATTGATGATATCTTGCTGTCCTGTGTGGACTTCACTTGCTGTCCTGTGTGGACTTCATTAGATGTCCTGTGTGGACTTCATTAGCTGTCCTGTGTGGACTTCATTAGCTGTCCTGTGTGGACTTCATTAGCTGTCCTGTGTGGACTTCATTAGCTGTCCTGTGTGGACTTCATTAGCTGTCCTGTGTGGACTTCATTAGCTGTCCTGTGTGGACTTCATTAGCTGTCCTGTGTGGACTTCTTTAGCTGTCCTGTGTGGACTTCATTAGCTGTCCTGTGTGGACTTCATTAGCTGTCCTGTGTGGACTTCATTAGCTGTCCTGTGTGGACTTCATTAGCTGTCCTGTGTGGACTTCACTAGCTGTCCTGTGTGGACTTTACAGTGGTGTGGTATGTGTCTATGTGTGGTGAGTCAGTGGATGTCTGACGTGAGAAAGAGAAATATTGAAATTAATAGACACTTGATGGTTTATGTGAAACAAATAACACTTGATGAAAGTGTGAAGTGTGTGAAATGAATGGGAAAATTGATGGATTTTACGTGGGTGTTTTAAATCTATTTTATATTGATTTTAAAGTTTCGTACTTCAAGTTTTAGAATAGCTAGCTTATCCTGTGTTTTGTTCTGTGGCTGTTTTTCTTAAAACTGTGATGATCGTGTATTTTACACGGGAGCAGATGATGTTGCAGGTAGTCGAGCTCCTCAGTGAGCAGTTGGAGGAAGAGATCGCCTGTTTTCTTTTTATGCTGTATTTTGGTTTTATTTCGAAACAGTTGATGGAATGTATTAAAACCCCTATAAGAGGGACGTTTCTTTTTGAGATACAATGTATGGGATGATGTATTTTCAATATATATACATATGTTGATTTTATAAATTAATGTCTACGCTTATTTTATTATATAAATATGAAAAGACTTTGAGGGGCGTTACATTTAATGGTATCAGAGCAGTTCGTCCTTAGGATGACCTGCGGTCAGTGGATCCATTGTGTTTCTCCTGCTCACAAAATTTTATTGGAATTTTAAATAAAAGCTATAGTGAAAGGTTTTGAAGGTTTTCTTATTGAAGTTTTGTGTGTGCTGTAGTGAATATATGCTGTAACTGAAAATTTTAGTATTAAGAATGAAAGGATCTTGATAAAGTAGTGAGGGTGCACACTCATAACTGGATCAAGATGATTCTCAATCTTAGTTCTGAAAGTTTGATGTTTAGCATACATTGGATTCTGGTGTGAATTATTTCACTTTGTTGAGTGTCTTTGTAATTGATTGAAAGTGGTTGTTTGGACTGATGGTTTTGTACCAGTGGCTGTTTTGGTGTTATGCTTGCTGCTGTAAGTATCATGATCGGCTGATAAACTCAAAATTCTTGATGAATTTGAGATGCTGGCCTTTGTAAGACCTAGACGTGGTCTTCTAAATGAATTGATTCCTTATCAAGTTCATTTTATAGGAATATGATTAGAGAATAATAGTTTCCTAATCTTACACAGAAGATGGCACGTAGACCTCCTACCCCTCCCCAACCTTCTTCGGAAATGAGCCAGATTGCCAAGGCTATTGAGATGATGGCAACTGCCATCCAACAACAGAATGCAGCAATGGCTCAGAATCATCAAGCTGCAATGCACCATTGGGAAACTGCTCGGTCGGCTGAAACAGCTTCCCACGTCGGTCAGCCTCAGGAACAGATGGGACTGACCGAGTTCATGAGGCACAACCCACCCAAGTTCAGTGGGAATGCTACCCCTGATTAAGCAGATCAGTGGGTCAGGGAGTTGGAGAAAATCTTTAGGGCGACCTCCTGCCCTGAAGAGAAGAAATTGGTATTCGCCACCTATCTGCTATCTGGAGAAGCCGAGTTCTAGTGGATGGGAGCTCAGCAGATGATGGAAGCCAGAGCTGATGTTTTAGACTGGGAGAGCTT